>CM062289.1:448725957-448851765 GCA_031216915.1 Pictodentalium vernedei | reverse complement strand
ATCAAATTTCCCAATTCTAAAAATACACGCCCATCAAGGGACAGAATTGAGTAAATGGTCTCCCTTGATGCTCATTAGAACCATAAAGATCACGAAATATCAATTATTTTTTAAGAAATTACAGACCATCGAACTTTTTAAATGTCTTTTTTCATGATATAATTTCGTGATCGTGTTTAAGATCGGGATATTTGATACAAGATACATATAATGGAATGGTCAGTTTAAGTCTGTATTTTAACAAAAATTAAAAGAACCCCAAACAAATGAACTGACAGGCGGCCAGCCGGAAGGACGGGAATCCTCAGGGTTTTAGAGAACTGGGTTCAGAAATTTCATAACAAATGGTGACATATAGAGATTCTGCATACCCCAGCTGTATTGTGGGACAGTTTCAGGGACGCAGGGAAATAATTCAGTAAGAACCGTGTTTCCGAATATCCCAAAGCTTGGATCACCCTGACTTTAAGATGAAGCCCATGCTATTTCCCAAGTGGCCTTATCTATGACCTAATTCGACCCCCACGCTCCCCCCCCCCCCACCCCACACAGCAGTAATCACAACCCAGCGGTTTCATATATGGCAGTTTCAACCTATAGGGGCCTCTATTTCAGACCAGAGGATATACACTGTAGATAATACCAATTCTGGACCATAAAGAGTACGTTTTCTTGGACCCCGAAGTCTCTCTAATAAACAATATTTGATCAATTGTGGTCATATACAGTGAGAAAGGGGCGCCATAATAACCCTTTGGCCGGCTGCTGATTTGTCGCGGTTCTCGTATGAGAAGGCCTTGGTTACCCATGTTCTACCAAACTGCCTCCTTCATTCCTACGATTCTTCTCTCATCCCAACACTCGGAGACGAACTGCTTGATGACATCCCTTGTCCCATTCTTCCCAATCTCTTCGATTAGTATATTAACCGTCTCCTTTGAGTCGCCCCCTAACCACATGTCCTTCATTCTCCCATCCCACTTCCCCATTATACTCCCCCGTGAATCTTGTTCTTTTAGACTGATATTTTGGGCATTCTATAAGAAAGTGTTCCAGGGTCTCCACCACGCCCAAGTTACACATCTGGCACTCCTTTTCACTGTTTTTCCCAATTTTACCCCTCAGCTCCAGGGACCGCGACCTCAGCTTGAACAACAGTGACCCCCCAAAGGTGCCGTCAAAAACCAGCTTCTCTTTATCACGCAGGCCACCCAAAGACCTCTTTGATTTGACCCCCTCTCGCCAATTACGGTTACAATCCTCCATGACCCTTTCTCTGACAATCTTTTTGCCCTGGTTTGCCCCAACGTCAAGGTCCGAGATCTCCAATGAGTAGTTTTCTACTAGCTCCCTCACTTGGACCATCCACCCCCGTCTTGATATTTGAGTTGAAAGTTCTCAGGAACATTACTTTACACCATCGGCTATCGGGAGATTTACCAAATAATTAAGATAACCGAGTTTCAATAGGTCTATCCTGCCCTTGATCCTCATCCACCCAAGATCACCCCTGATCGCTTCTAGCGCTGCGGCATTACTCGAGTACGAAGGCCAATGGCCCTCCGTTTGGGTTGAAAAGTGTGACGGAAAATCCCATTTTTTGTATGTATTCTAACGATTTATTTCTCCTCATATTTCGTGGGGGTGCCCTTTAGCTTGGGGCCGAAAGTCTCGCTTACATCGGTGTGTAGGTACGGACGCTACTGTTAATCCTTTACCCAACGTAACGGCCCAAAATGGTTGGCGCTATTCACAAAAGAATTACCATTCAATTTTCATTATTTTTTTCACTTTTCTCAAAAACACAGCTTATGACCCCTTACTGGAACGAGCTCATTGAGCTCGTTCCAACGAGGGGTTATAAGCTATGTTTTGACCGCAAAAAAATGAAAAAAATAGTTATTCAAGAATTTTGTTTGCAAGTGTCGTCTGCCTTTCATGGTAGGTAAAGGGTTAAAAAATATGAGCGATGCATACGATCTGGTGATTTTGTGAGGGCATACTGTCATATAGTATGACATATCCGCATACGATTGTGAGCCCAGGTGTTGTACTTGTGATTTTGAACCCTTTTGTCACTTCAAGCTCCCAGTTAACTACCACGCCCACAAGGCGTTCATGCATGTTGTGATAAGTCGTTTAGTGGTTTCCAGTACTTGTTAGAACCTCGTTCCATATGAATTGTGCACCAACACATTTTTTTAAATGGACTACAGTGGAACTCAAGTATTGGATAATTCTTAATTGAATAACCATGTTAACTGAATATAATTTGCAAACACAAAAACCATTTGCCATATCTTCTGTACAAATTTGACCAGTTAATTGTGCATAGGTTACAGAGTAAAAAATCGTATATGTCGATAAAATACATCGACAATCATCTAATTCAACTTGTTTATAGACCTATCCCCCCCCCCCCCCCCCCCCCCCAGTACATCCATTATAGGCTCTGTCAATCAATATATATAGAGATTATTACCATTATGTGGATGTACAAAATATGTATCCGAGTCGAGCTCTGGGTTCTAAGGGCAGATCACGACGAGTCGAAGAACCCGGAGCGAGACTCGGATACATATTTTGTACATCCACATAATGGTAAATAATTATTTTATCTTACAATATTCTGGGGATAAGTCAAGAATGTAGACGAATATATAACGAACTAATTATCCGTACGGATGAACAAAAAGAAAAAAAAATGGAACTCACGCGAAAAGGAACGTGCTTGTATCCGACCCCTGATACAAACATCTGTATCAGGGGGTCGGATACACGACAGTTGAGTAGTTAATATAGACAAAAATACATGTTGATTGTAAAATAAAATAGATTAACTGATCAACTTATCTCTAGAATACAGCAAAGTGACTAAATCATAAATTTCTGTGACTTGGATACTCCTTTTAACCCCCTGCACACTGATGTCAAAATGCCAATATTTCAAGTAGCCATTATTCCCACAAATGCAACTAGAAATTTAATCAATTCAGTCCTTGTTTGACAGAGTTCAATGAACTCTGTCAAACAAGACTGAATTGATTAAATTTCTAGTTGCATGATGGGAAAAATTAGCAGCCTGAAATTTTGAGATTTTGACATCAGTGTGCAGGGGGTTAATTGAATATTTTTCAATGACAAGTGGTTATTCAATTAACAGGGTTTCATTGTATTATATAAATAAAAACGTATACTTCCATTTTGACTGTGTATATATCCTGCCCGAATGATGACGTATATATGTTAAGACCGGATAGGGATGTAGAGACCCATTGTGTCGGTTAACGAGCCGAATGCGTCCGCGGGTAGACCTCGGGGCCGATTACGTCCGAAAAACTCAAACCGAGTGTGTCCGAAAGCCGAAGGTCTATCTGCGGACAAACATGGGCTCGTGTTTTGCGGTTGTAATCGATTTATAACCCCAGTCATTGAATTCAATATTTACATTGTGGCCTAATTATTGATGCCTTTCACAACTTGTTAGTCCACTTTGTGGCCTTATTATTGATGCCTTTCACAGCTATAAATTAGGACACAAACGGACTCAGGGTCAAGGAAACTGTGTGTGTGTGGTTTTTTTTTTGTCTCGAATTTCAAAATTTTTCCCGGGGGAAGGACCCGGACCCCCCCCCCCCTATAATAAGAATGGACCCCCCCCCCCCCCCCCCCCATCTTGTGCTCGATACCTTGCTGCTGCAGGGCTCGGATGATGTAGCGAATCATATTCTGTATATCCGCTAGATATTACTTTTACACCCCTAACTTTGATATCCTGGCTTCGCGCCTGATCATCTGTGTGCGCATCGTTTGACAGGCTTCAGGTTGTTCCTGTACAGCAGTATACAATTTTCCCCAATCAGTTTGAATGTTTGACTCTGGTTCTCTGTTGAAACCCCTTATAAATTATGAAAACGGCTTTTTCACCATCTTTTGGTGTTCTGTAACTTTTTGCTGTGTAGAGACATTCCAAATCATGACGTGATTTGGTTTATACGATTTTGACGACTTTCACGCTGTATGCTTTCAACCAATCAAACGAAGAGGCGGGGCAAATGATTAGATTATATCAAAAATGTGCGCATCGTGACACATAATGCAGACAGTGTCCTTTACATTAATATAAAACTCCAGGAGGTGATATTTGCTACTATTTTACCGGGAAGAATAAAAAACTTGCAAATCAAAAAAAAAACACATTCACTAAACGAAAAGCCAAAGTGGACAAACAGTGTTGGGGTGCGATACTGGTAAATATTTTAAATGAAGGATTAGTTACCTCTAATAAGCTTGCCACAAAAGCCAAGTTTCTTTTTATTACATTTAACTGGTAGAGTGCTAAATTATTTTTGGTCCATCAAATCTTGTACACATGTCTTTGCCTTGTTACAATTTATGGGCTTCCAGCACTCAACCAGTTAATAAATGAACACAACAGGCAGCTCCAAAAGCTCTTTGTTGTTTTCGTTTATCAAAAATAATTTTAAAAAATTCGGCTTTATTTTTTCTGATATCAGGTGTTTTCTCAACAATAACTTGCTTCTCAGTTAGACCTTCCTCGTACGGCTGATGATTGCAGGGTAGATAACTATATCGAATGTAGATTTTCATGACGATTTTAATCGAGGATGGATGATTTTCATGGATGGTGATTTCAATTCACTTACTGATATTATAATCTGCAGGATTATGTTATATTTGATGGTAATACACGGTTACCAAGATCTCATATAGTCAGTGTTCAAATCCAGAGACGGGGAGAGGGTGCGGGTTCCGAGATAGTAACCCCGGGGCTCTGAACTTTGGGAGGCTAGGGTTTGGCCCAGGAGTCCGGGATTCTTAAGATCAGGCCTGGACTCCCCCCCCCCCCCCCCCCCCCCCTCAAAGTCCTGTGCCAAGAATGGGCCACCCGATCCCGAGCGGTGATGATAATTGTGAGAGTAAATGTAATAACGCCTAATGAGAAACTATCAATGTTAATTGCTAATTATTCTCCAGATAAAGATAACGAAGCATGCTGCTCAAACAAAACGTCATTGTGACGGCCAAAACGTAACGTGATTTTTTCATCTCAAAAGACGCCAATAGTCGCCATTTAATAATTGATTTCAAAATTTTCTTTGGAGAGAACACCCTCCTACCATCCCCCCCCCCCCCCCTCCACCCCCTCACCGCTCGTGTCTTCGGCATCTGCATCATTACCCCGACACTTTTGAAAGGGAGCCCGTGACAGAATTAACCCTGGGGCGCGAGTTTTCTCCCCATTTGTGAGTTCAAGACTAAGAATGATCAATGCTTGATCTGACGGGGACATTACGGGTAATTTTATCAGCTTCTTATATAACGGTGCGAGTGTTGTAGTCTATATATAATTATCAGATAAAGAGGATATGGAATGAGTGTTTTTCTCATATGATATTTATGAAACGAGTCTAAGAATTTTCCGTTTTGGCGAGCCTCTGGCGAGCCCAAACGGAAAATTCGGACGAGTTTCATAAATATTATATTGGAAAAACACTCATTTCATATTCTATTTATCATATGACACACACACACACACACACACACACACACACACACACACACACACACACACACACACACAGTCTTGTTTTCCCTACATACCGAGGTACCCCATTGTCTGTCCTTTGTGTGGACATAACCTATGTTTTGGAAACAAAAAGTGAAAATATAAAAAAAATGAATGGCGTTTTTCTTGTCGGTAAAAGATTAATACAATATAATCCATCCTAAATAGGACAGATAACGTAAATTCTCCCTACTGAAATTATGCAAATGTGACCCAGTTGTATTTTGTTTAGCCAATCAAATTGTCCAGTTTTGAAATTGACCAATGAAAGCTCCCAACTCTAATTATGCAAATTATGAAAATGTGGCCCAGTTGTATTTTGTGCAGCCAATCAAATTGTCTAGTTTTGAAGTTGACCAATGAAATTGATGGAAGGCTTTATTTATCACTGATTAATATGAAAACAAAATATCAAATGTTTTAAAGTGAACAAAACGGACGAGTCATATGATAAATATTGTTATCAGATATGTATATATCCGATGGTGATTAATTCTGTGTAAAACCAGGGGGAGGCCACCAAAAATTGGCAAGACGTGACGTGGGGGTGGGTGGGCCTCTTGAGTGCGCCAAAAATGTGCATTTCCAACTTGTGCAATTTTTTAAAATTTTTAAATATATATCAATATGTCAGCTAATATATACCATCATTTGTGTTTCAAACCTTGAAGATGATGTTGTACATCACACTCTTAACATAAATACATCAGGAGGCTTTATATGTGAGAATATTGGGCTTAAACTGAGAAAATGTCACACGTTAGTAGGGAGTGGGTGTCTTGTTCGAAATGTAGAAAATGTGCAGACAATATTTTGGGAACAATTCAAATGAAAATTTGTTCCCGTATATGAACACCTGCTCTGGCCAAGCCTGATAATGAACAGCTTGTCATTTGTAGATTGAGGCCCACAGCAGCCCACAGCAGCCCACAGAGGTTTAAATTGGTGGTACCAGTTTAACCCTTTACCTAACATGAAAAGCAGACGACACTTGTCAAAAAATGATTGAATAACTATTTTTTTTTTCATTTTTTGTCTCAAAAACATAGGTTATGACCCCTCATTGGAACGAGCTCGACGAGCTCGTTCCAATGAGGGGTCATAACCTATGTTTTTGAGACAAAAAATGAAAAAATAATAAAAATTAATTGGCGATTTTTGAGAATAGCGCTGGCCGGTTTTGGCCGTTACGTTGGGTAAAGGGTTAAGAACATTATGAAAACCTCCTAAAGACAGCTGTGCCTACTCAGTTTATAAGTTTATTTTGGATTTTAATGGGGGAGTGGGGGGGGGTGGGTGTCTGAGAACGGTAGTAGAAAATTTGCACGCAGTGGGTGGATGGTTGTAAAAAGGAGCCGAATAAAAAATAGGACGTCACAAATTGCAATTTTTTAGTGCCCCCCCCCCCCCCCCCCCCGAAATGATACATCAACCCTCGATTATATTTTGTAAGACGTCTACGTGAATATTTTCCCCCGAATTCATGATATGCGTGTCGTCCACATTTAAGCATTCTGCTTTGGGTTTTCTTGTGGAGTGGTGGGAAGTACTTTTCAAAGTTTTTTTTCGAATGGAAATTTTAACGCCCAAAGTGTAGCCCCTCCCCACCCCCTGTTCAACAAGCTTGAAATTCCTTAAAAAGAATTTTCGAGAACCACCACTGACAATACTTGGAGATGGTACCGGGGTATTTCCTCTCAAAACCAGCTCGGCACGGGCGTTTCGCCCCAAAGTCGGGTTTCGTACCCTGACGATTCGTCCAAAAAAGCGGATTTTTTTCATTTTTTTTGGGGGGGGGGGGGGGGCCAGAGGGGGGGGGGGGTATGTGAATATGGAAGAGGATACCCTTTTCAAGTGATTTCCGTAGTTTGTTTGGAATTTGAAACCCTGACAAATATTTGGCAATCAATTTGAAATTATTTAAAAGTAATTTCTTATGCACATCCATTGTTTCATGCTAGTATCTTTTTTAATAGCACTACGTACATTTTAGTGAAATATGACATACTCTACTGTGGAAGAAAACACATGTTTTGTATATTTATTTTTATGGCCTGGATCAGTGGTGTTTTTTTAGGTAACGTAATTCACGATACGAGTAACGTAATTCACAGCTTTATTGGTCGGCATTTTATATGTGTTTGTTTACATGTTTTTCTTTTAGAACACGACAAAGTCTCGCACAGAGATACAGATGTTAACCACGATTTGTTGAAGTGAAACAGTTTCGGTTACATTTGTTAAAGAGCCGGCAGTTATTTGCCTCGTCCTTCTAATTTTTCTCGTGTTTTCACTAATTTTTTCTCTTCTTTTTCTCAATTTTATATCTGGAAGACCAGCAGTAGGAATATAATATTTTCTAACTCGCCGACTTCTTTCTGTAAATACAATTTGCCTTCTTTTAGTTTTTTTTTCCATGTATGGCCTTGTGATTCTACAACAGACGTGTTTCCATCAACGTCTGATTCTGCTTCTTCTTTCATGGATTTATCAACAAGACAGCGAACAAATAGTGACACAATTACAGTAAAAATGTAATTTAACCCTTTACCCAACGCAGACGATATCAAAATTTATTTTTTTAAATATCATTTTTTCAAATTTTTCCAAAAATTTCAACAAAACCCTTTCATGTGACCCCTCGTTGGAACGAGCTCGACGAGCTCGTTGCAACGAGGGGTCACATGATATGGTTTTGTTGAAATTTTTGGAAAAATAATATTTTTTCAACCACTGAATTTGCATATTACGCGGGCGGATGCGGGCGATTCGTTGGGTAAAGGGTTAACACACTAAGAACGAGGAAAAGAAATCAGTCATTGTATAAAGCAAAACAGAAAATAACATTATTGGAAGAAAAACTAGAAAAAAATCTAAACGAAAATGTGACAGGATGAGAAAACAAATTTGACAATCACACAAATTATCTTTGAACAACACAAAAACTATTGCTTTAGAAGTAACTCCTGGAAGCAAAAGTAAAAGTGAAATGAAAAATGTTGGGCTATCCCCGTCTAAATTTTGACCAATAGTAAAAAAAAATAACAACATTCCACAACTGCTTAAAGGATGAAATTAATAACTCTCTAAAAAAATTACAACGAAGGCGTCAGCAGCGATCTTTACTCAGTGTGTGTTGTGGAAAAATCATATACAAATACTGACATCAAAGGCTGACAAGCAGATCACTTCATATGCTAGAAAGGGCAAGGCAATTGACAAATGACGTTTGGAGCATGCACGAAAAGTAACAGAAAACTTGGTAAGGCCACGCAAAGTGGATCTTTTGTTTCTCATGCCAGGTTTTATAAAATTGGAAGCGGGTGGGAGTTTTTTTTTTTTTTTTTTTGGTATTTTTGTAATTATTTCTTTGTCATCTGAAGTTCATATTCTTGGTTTGTTTTATGTTTAGGCCTCATAATCTACAGAATAGCATGGTTAGTTGAGTATTCCATCCCTTGAGTGCAATAAGGCTTTGCAATGCTAAAACATAAACCATTTAATTTTTATTTTTTTCAAGTTTTAATTGATTAAAACAAGAGAGCATGCGGCAGCCAAAATAACCATGCGGGAGGGTCTGAGAAACAGATTTTTAACTTTTTTAGGTCTAATATCTTTTTTAAAAGAGAAACTACAAAAGTATTTGTCTACCTGGAAAGAAAGATAAAAGGAAGATTGGGAGACATCAAAACAAAAGAAGATTCTCAATGATTATCTTTTTATTTACATCTCAAGTTTTTGTCAGAGAACAAAAATCTTAAAATAAGTCTCTCAGTATTCAGTCGTATTCGTCCCAAAAACTTTCAACAGGTCGAGTGTAGCTCCAAGAGAACTTGCCTATGTCAAAAACACCAAAATATTGCTTTGAAAATAAAAGTTCTAAAGAAAATTGGTGTCACAAACACCAATAACCCAGCTATGCTCATTAGATAGTTCAGTAATAATGAAATAATAGAAAAATAGTACCCCTAACAAAAAAAAAAACAAAAAAAAATTATTAAAAAAATGAAATGAAAAAGATACAATTTAATATATCTTTAATAATAATTACCTCATAATAAAAATAAAAATAAACAATCTCTATTTTTATAAATATATATTTCTCGTGAGGGGGTTTTGCCCTGGGGGATTTTTGTCTTCAGGAGGTTTTGTTTTAGGATGCCGAAAGTGGTTTTTTTTCGAGGGGGGTTTGTCTTGAGGAGATGGAAGAGGAGGGGTTGTCTTGATACCTGACGAAACATATAAAAAAATATTTTACCACATCTAATGTAGGGCAATCGTCACCTGGCATTAAAGGCGGAAACAAAAAACAATTTTCAGGAAATTCAATCAAAATCAGTGAATTTTGTCAATAAGGTGTAAGAAAAAGTGTTATGACAAACTTTCAACGTTAATTGTCAGTGAATGGTCAAGAGGCAGTGCGTTTTCTTCAATAAATACTGTAGGGTCTCACCTTTACAAAAGGCAGCATTTAATTAAATAAATATTCCACACCGTCGCGAGTATATTCCACACCGTCGCGAGTAACTCGCGACGGTATGAAGTATTTAACTAATTAAATGCATCCTTTTGTAATGACTCGCTAATCGCTAAGCTCGGTGGATTAACCCTTTACCCAACGTAACGTTCAAAAACGGCCAGCGCTATTCTCAAAACTCGCCAATTAATTTTCATTATTTTTTTCATTTTTTGTCTCTAAAACATAGGTTATGATCCCTCATTGGAACGAGCTCGACGAGCTCGTTCCAATGAGGGGTCATAACCTATGTTTTTGAGACAAAAAATGAAAATAATAGTTATTCAAGATTTATTTTTGCAAGCGTGGGCTGCTTTTCATGTTAGGTAAAAGGTTAACAGCCACTATTCGGTTAATCTGTTATTATATAAGTACAGCATCAGGTGTACGTGCCGGCAACAAGGGGTTTGCCCCACACCGTTACCTGCGCGCCTGCGACGCGTGAAACCATTTCATCTCCGTACCGGCAGCCTTCAGTCTGACCATCAAGTGAATCAGTGGTACAGATATAATTAAGGTGATCGCCCTTTTCACCAACCAAAGAGGTCAGTCGAAATTTCTCTGTGATCATTAAAAATTTTGTCCGTTATTTTGTGAACTATTGTATTCCGTATTATGCTTTTTCCCATCCACTGTGTAGTGTATACAGATAACAAATTCAAATAAATATTGTTTAAACTAAGGGGGGGGGGGGGGGGGGCGAACGGCCCCTATGACAATCTCCGTCGGAAATTTTCAACAGCTGTCAAGAAAGCATTTCTGACCGACAAAGCCTCGTCGTACGGATGTCCATTTCTGACAAATTCTCTCGATCTTTCGTCAATATTCTGAATATTGCCGAAACATCGAGAGAATCTGTCGGAAATGAACATCGGTACATTATATTCCTCTTCTGCATAACAGTCTAGCTATAAAACATCCTATTCCTCGCTCATTCTCAGAGGCACCGGAAAACCACCTTATCTCAAACATGCCCTTAGCCCGTCGTCGATACTGCTCGGGAAATTTAAATTTGCTTTCAGCAGCGGTAGTGTGTCTAGTGAAACTGAAATTTGCATGGATGGTGGCATCGGTACAGATGCTTTTTATGTTAACCCTTTACCCAACGTAACGGTCAAAACCGGCCAGCGCTATTCTCAAAAATCGCCAATTAATTTTCATTATTTTTTCATTTTTTGTCTCAAAAACATAGGTTATGACCCCTCGTTGGAACGAGCTCGTCGAGCTCGTTCCAACGAGGGGTCATAACCTATGTTTTTGAGACAAAAAATGAAAAAAAATAGTTATTCAAGAATTATTTTTGCAAGTGTCGTCTGCTTTTCAGGTTAGGTAAAGGGTTAATATAGCGGATATTATATTCGGTATTTATTTTCAACATTATTTAGGTTCATTTTCTATCTCAGCTATACGTTTTATGAGACGGCTAAGATGATTGATATCAAACGAAATTCTAGAGAAAAGATTCGAAGGAAAGCGAATCGGACAGCCGATTTCGAATCGAACCAAATACCAACTGAAGATTTGAAATCCAATCGAATTTCGAATCTTGTATGGACCCCACTCAAAACTTCAGACCTAACAATTGATTTCCATATCAGAATGGTGTAAATTACAAATAAGAGGCAACCTAAACTGATTTGCTGATTCTTTAAGAAACTTGGTTCACACCCAATCGGACATCTTCCAGGGCTTATATTTCGACGATAGTCCGAGAATGGAATCACGCGAAGATTCGCGCAGCGAGAATTCATGTAGATTCTCGCTGCACGTCTGCTAGGATTCGCGGGAAAAGAATTGAATCAATTTAAACCTTTACCCAACAGCGTGACAGCAAATTAACCAATACAAGGCTAAGTCAATAAAATTGTACAATTATGGCTGTCATTGGAACCGGTTCGCTGAGCCGATTCCAATGGCATCCACATTTGTAAGGTTTTATTGGTAAATATGTTTTTTGTTTTTTTTAAATTATCAAATTCAATTTATGTTTTAAAAATTAAAAAAGCTGTGTTGGGTAAAGAGCTAACCCTTTACCCAACATAACGGCCAAAAAAAGGCCAGCGCTATTCACAAAAATCGCCAATTAATTTTTATTATTTTTTCATTGTTTGTGTCAAAAAGATAGGTTATGACCCCTCTATGGAACGAGCTCGACGAGCTCGTTCCAATGAGGGGTCATAACCTATGTTTTTGAGACAAAAAATAAAAAAAATAGTTATTCAAGAATTTTGTTTGCAAGTGTCGTCTGCTTTTCATGTTAGGTAAAGCGTTAACATGTGTTATCAGTATACAACAGGGGTTTAATCATGGTGGACTCGTGAGATCCTGGGACACTCGTAGCAGGTATGGATTTTCGCACTGATTCTAAATTCTGACTTCGCGATGCCCCTGCCCCTCCACACACACACACACACATACACCCTCACACACACACACACACACATCTACTTTTACTGAGCTTCAACCGTCTCTATAAGCACCTACCTTCATTCCCAGCACCTTTCTCTGTTCTCATATCCTGCTGACCGTCGTCTTGAAGGTTTAAAATTGATCTTATAGAAAATTTGAAAGCAGTCGTTTGAGCATCGTTGTTGACTACGCGGATCTCCTTCATGCCTCGTTCGCCTTCTTCGTCATCCATCGGTATCGTCACGGGGACGGGGGAAGTGTCAATATGGAGATCTGATTGATCCAAGTTGATTTCTTCGATGCAGTCCGTTACTTCATCCATTGTCGACTTTTCCTATTCCCGCGCGTGTATGCCAGCCAGGTAATGAGGTATCTCCATATATAATCAGAAAGAACTCTTAGAAGTTCCAGGTGTGACAAATATAATTTGCGACACGTGAACATCTTCTGAAGCGGACAGAGCGAGTTCCATACAGCTGTCATGTCGAACCACTGACTAAACAAAATACACTCCGCCATCTTAGGTAAATTCTCATTAGAACGCCCCTTGTTTTTTGGGGTGTTCGTTTTCAATAAAAGAGGATATTGCTCCCAAGTGCGTCTGAGACAGTTTTGCATGCATGTGCTTAGGATCTTTGTAACACTTTTATTACTCAGGGTTGAAACTGTTGCGATTATACCTAGAACACAGTGCAGACGATAGCGAAATACGTTTCTTCTTTGCAAAAAAAAAAAAAAACACGAACAATTCTTTGTTTTTTCTTCCACACCATACTCTTGAGTGCCTAATAATCATACATGTATTATTATTCTTTTTCGAACAAAATTCCCGCCTGTATGATCCTTATTTGATCCTGTATGATTATTAATTTTCAGCAGTCGAATGTGCACAGCGGCTGCTTATCTCAAGACGTTCACCAAAACAAACTAGTAAGGTACATGTACAAGCAAACACAGGATGCAATGGAAATGTTAATGTGTAGAAAGCTGGAAGCATATATTTGGTCTTTATTCTGAAGTGCTGTTGCCATAACTTTAAGACCTAGTACCCAGTGAATGTGCTTCATACCATCACTGAAACAGAATTAATTAGTCTATAAGGTTTTGCCTTGGTGCAATTTATGGGAGAGTGCCTAGAGGCACTCTCCCATAAATTGCAACAAGTCAAATCCATGTGAAAATTATGATAACCGAAAGTAATTTAGCCCCTCACCACTTCAAGAGCATCAGACGTCTGAAAACGGTTCAGAGCATAGCGAGGTTGGCTCACATCTTGGAATTTTCCACCGTATACTATTATTCGACCCCATACTATTATTAATTTTCAGGAAGTTTTCCACCCTATACTATTATTTTGCCCTGTACTATTATTAGGCACCCCTCATTGGAAAGTACACAGTTTGTCCCATTGCTGGTCTCCTGTTGTATGGAAATGAAAAATAATGTTTGAACGGCTATATTTTGCGCATACTGGCCAGAGATTTGGGGGTCGGTGAGGCACCGGGCAGGGGCACACAACCCCGCATTACATCCTCACGCTTCTTTTTTCTTGATAAATGAGTAGGCATTGAGTTTAACTTTTTGCCCAACGTAATGACAATAACCAACCAACACAATTCACTCAAATCGTTGTCATTAAATGTTTATTATTTTTCCATTTTTATTATAAAACATACCTTGTAACCCCTCTATGAAATGAGCTCGTTCCAATGAGAGGTTATAAGGTATGCTTTGTGGAGAAAAGGTAAAACAGCTACTCAAGAATAATTTTGGAAGTGTCGTCTGCTATTCGTGTTGTGAACGATTTTTAGCTCAACTTGACAATGTCAAGTATGAGCTATTGGGATGGGTTGTGATACGTCCGTTCGCACACAATTACTTTTTCTCACCCCCCCCCCCCCCCCCCCCCACTGCATGTCTAACATGCGTCTGTCCAGGGTGAGATAGCAGGGAGAGACAGATGTATCCCACCCCACCGACGTGACGTTATATATTTATAGCGCGCGCAAAAGCAGCCCGAAGGGCAGCTTTGAAGCAAGCCTAATACACAACGTGTACGTGAAATTGGAAAAACCAAGGAATGCTATGCCATCCAAGCTAAACCGGAAACCGGAAGTAAAAACATGGGGAACCCCAGCTCTCGTTTTCAGAAGCGAACAAATCGAATGACGCCCCTAAAAAAGCGAACGGTGTAATGCGAGATTTCTCCTTAGATCATTCCATGCAGACTGTGAATAATTTATTGAACATGCTTTTCAAAATTAAAGTTTTTCCAAACAAACTCAACTGTCGTTTGCTTTGCTGACTAAATGACAGAAATTGTCGAAAAGCTAAATGTTCCCATATATGCACATTGGATTTCATCGTCTGCTGGCTGGCTGTTGGGATCCCGCTGTTGTCCAATTCTGCGGAGTATTCTGTCACGTGATTTATCTGGTTTGCATTTGCAAGTGCAAAACGCTGTTCACTTCAAACCAACACTGCGTGTTATTGGAACAAAGTTACCAAATGAAAAGCATCAACAACACGTCCGTTTGTTGTAACTTAAAAGTACTCACAGGTCGGATTGTGGCAAAGGTCGTTTTCATTCAGTTATTACGAACCTAAGATGTCGAAGTGACATACTGTCTGACAAACGTCCACGAATTACCATTTCCAAAACAGAAGTTCCGTTCCACAATGTATGCACCCCAGAGAAACAAAAACAATAAATTTTCGACAATACGTTTCGAGGCCAATTTTTATATTGTAGGTCTGATATGTTTTTAGGGGGAAATAAATCTACAAGACAGCATGTACATGCATTAGTTCACAACGCAAAATGTTTTGTTGGACGACCCCTTAAACACTGTTTTAAATTTTGTTAGGTTTATGACATTATAATTTGAAAAACACTGTGAGTTGCGCGCGCTTCTTGGTTTTACCAAAGTTCAAATTAACGTTATTATGACGTTATACATATCGAATCAATTTCTTGCTACCAACTAATTCATATTGACGTCATCAGAATGCCGTGTGATCAAAGTTTGATGCTCTAAAACTCTTTAAACCCCAAGATGCCACCGTTCCTAATTGATTCCGTGGTATATACCTTTGGTATATACGTAACTTTTGCATGCTCTTTCCGATGGTGTCATTAGTTTCTCAAAACAACGAATACCAAATGAGTTGATTACATCAGCACGTGACCGCCGATTACGTCTGGCTAACGTTACCGCTGTATGGTGGGGGAGAAAAATAATCCCTGATGGGTACGGGTGTGGGATGGGAAAATCTCACCCTCGGGACAAGATATTTGGTCCAGACACTCGGCAAGCCTCGTGTCTGGCCCAAATATCTTGCCCTCGGATGAGATTTTCCCATCCCACACCCGTACCCATCAGGGATTATAATAATCTCACCCGAGCAGTTACAAATTTCATACGTGGCTTTGGGACAATGCCGAATTTCGTTGAAAAACATGGCCACCAGCGCCAATCTTAGATTTGGCATATAAATTGTCAACAATTCCATTGACACACCCCACAGGCCACATCTCTTACTTGATCAGTTTCAATTTTCATATGTAGCTTTGGTGTGATGTCTGGATGGGAGTTATTGAATATTTCTGAATTTTGTCGAAAAACATGGCCGCCAGCGGCCATCTTAGATTTGGCATATAAATTGTCAACAATTAAATTAGTACACCCTACAGGCCGCATCTCTCACCCGACCTTTTTTAAACTTCATATGTAGCTTTGTTGTGATGTCTAGATGGGAGCTATCGAATGTTTCTGAATTTTATTGAAAAACATGGCTGCCAACGGCCATGTTGTATTTGGATATAAATTGTCAACAATTCAATTAGCACACCCCACAGGCCGCGGCTCTCACCCGATCAGCCCCAAATTTGATATGTGGCTTTGGGGCAATGTCCAGATGGAAACTATCGAATTTTTCCAAATGTCTCTGAAAAACATGGCCGCCAGCGGCCATCTTAGATTTGACATATAAATTGTCAGCTATTCGATGAACACACCCTACGGACTACATCTCTCACCCGAACTTTCACAAATTTCACATGTAGCTTTGGTGTGATGTCCAGAAGGGAGCTGCCGAATATTTCTGAATTTTGTAGAGAAACATGGCCGCCAGCCGCCATCTTGGATTTGGATTTAAATTGTCAACAATCCCATTAGCATACCCTTCAGGCCGCATCTCTCACCTGATCTTTTTTTTTAATCTTACTCATATAGCTTTGTGTAATGTCTAGATGGGAGTTATCAAATTTTTCTACATGCCACATCCCTCACTCCATCTTTTTCGAAATTTCATATGTGGCTTTGGCGTGATGTCTAGATAGGAGCTATCAATTTTTTTCTGAATTTTGTTGAAAAATATGACCGGCAGTGGCCACCTTGGATTTGGCATATAAATTGTCAATCATTCCATTAGCAGATCCTACAGGCCACACCTCTCACTCGACCGTTTTCGAATTTTATATGTAACTTTGGTATCATGTCTAGATGAGAGTTATCAGATTTGTCTGCATTCCGTTGAAGAAGATGGCCACCTTGGATTTGACATATAAATTGTCAACAATTCCATTAGTAGACCCAACAGGCCCCATCCCTCACTCGATTTTTTTCGGATTTCATATGTTGCTTATGTGCGATGTCTTTTCTGTAGAAACTTGAGTGAATGTCTTGGCATTACTGGATCTTTCGTTTTAGTTCAGTACCTTCTTGGACAAGTTGAGCTGCAGTGTCATTAACACTTTCATTTTAGAATACAAATGTGTCAGCAATATGTTATCTTTAAGGGCATTTACAGATTTAGTTTGGTATTTTGTTCAATAAAACGAACGTTCATCCGGTTCGGTTTATATCGAACACGTCAATAATTTTCCAACCCAAAGCCTTCGTTCTAGGCCACCAGTAAAATTCTGTAAGCAACAGAGATAAACATTCCCCATATTGGGTCACCTGGGGTGGGAGGGGGCATGCATCACCTTTTTTCCAAAACAAATCACTCGTGAAATTTTTAAAGCACAATTTTGGTCAGAATATGGCGGACGTCAACTAGACTCAACATAAATAGATATCGTTATATTACTTGTATAGTTACTCGTTCAAGTAAATACTCCATGGCTTATTTGCTTGATAGAATTCGAGTCGTTCGAGCAATGGCTTCTCAGTAACTACTCGATAGATTCTTGGCTTTAGGAATGATAAAGACTTTCATGGATGTTGTCTATCAGTTGGCTATAATCGAAAGGGACCCCTCGGTAATACACGTAATACCATATAGCACTACGTGCTACTATTAAATTCCATGGTATGGCGACCCTAAAAATGATTCTGGTGGAATTCGTATCAAATAAAAGTGGATTTTGGTGATCTGGAGAGATTGACGGGTTTATTGGGGTAATTCTACAAAAGGGAAATTACTCCTGTATAAAGGAACATACCCTCCGAAGATACCCCTATCCGTTGGATAACATAGCAACCACGTGCTACCATAGATGACGGCCTCCAGAATACAAAATGGACGACGGAAACACGTATCACCATAACAACACGCGCTGCACATGCGCACTAATACCATGCATCACTATGGGGATGACGTCACAAGATGGCCACTCACGTGGGTTACCATGACGACATAACATGGCGCGACTGGGTCACGTGACATGGCGTCACTTCCGGGGTCCGGCAACCTAGAGGTGAAAATACGAGACATACTACTGGTAGTATAAAATACAGAAGCTGGCTTTTCACAATTTTTGGCCCAATCAGTTTGACTCTTCTCTTCTGTTGAAACCCATTTAAAAATAAGAAAACTATGGAAGCCCATTGGGGCCAACATAGGACGCGGGGGTTGGGGTCGAGCATTGCGAATATTCGCACGCAATGCATTGCAAATATTCACAACGCATTGTGAATATTCGCATTCAGCATTGCGAATATTCGCAATGCATTGCAAATATTCGCAATGCATTGCGAATATTCATAATGCACTGCGAATATTCCCATTCAATGTTGGGAATATTCGCAGTTAACATTGCGAACATTCGTATTAAACATTGCGAATATTCGCATCCTGCATTGCGAATATTCTCACGCAACTCATTATTGCGAATATTCGCATCAAAAACATGGTGAAAACGCCGTTTTGATGTTTTTGGTATTTCAGAATTTCTTGCCCAGCCCCTGCCCGACGAAACCCATGATCGGAAGATTTTCTTTCTTTTTTGGGCAGGGCTGGGAGCAGATAACGTTTCAACGTTAACGTGTTAAATTATTTGAACAACGTTAAAAAAATTGAACCAAGTTAATAACGTTTAACTTTGAAGATTATAATTGTATAATATGTAGCATTGCGTCGTTATCTTGCGTTTACCCAAACCGGATCGCGCGTGCCGATGACGTTTAATTTTATGTCATTTTACGAAATTGAAGAACATGAATAATTTAGATGTCCGTCAATTATAGACGACCCTTTGAGTTGGTGGAGAGACAATGAAGCCCTCCTACCAACGTTGGCGAAGTTGGCCCGCAGATATTTGGCGATACAGCAATATCAACTTCATCCGTACGCCTGTTTTCCATGTAAGGACTGATATTCGAGCAACGGCGGATGTCTCTTTCTATGGGTACGACCGTAGCGATTGTATTCTTAAATTAAAACATCGCTGAATGTTAGAATTTACGATAACCTGCGAGAACTATATTAACTACTCGTCCCCTGAGCTCCAATGTGTTCTATGTGCCAGTAGGCTGCCAGTAGGCGAACTGTACGTAATAAAATGGCCGAAGTTATTAAAATTTTGTTCATTTTAACATTTAACGTCATTTTACTCGTCAACGCAGAATTATTTAACACGTTAACCCTTACCCAACGAAACAGCCAAAACCGGCCAGCGCTATTCTCAAAAATCGCCAGTTAATTTTCATTATTTTTTCATTTTTTGTCTCAAAAACATAGGTTATGACTCCTCATTGGAACGAGCTCGACGAGCTCGTTCCAATGAGGGGTCATAATCTATGTTTTTGAGACAAAAAATGAAAAGAAATGGTTATTCAAGAATTTCTTTTGCAAGTGTCGTCTGCTTTTCATGCTAGGTAAAGGGTTAACGTGTTAAGGAAAATTTTAACTCCTCCCAGCCCTGTTTGGGGGGGGGGGGGGGTCGGGGGGGATTTACGCCCCTACCCCCTCTCTTATGCACCACGATAAATAAATGCCACCCGATAAAAATCTGTCTACAGTCGCCCATCCTCAATAGCATCGATTTGCCTTGACACAATCAATAGCACAAAGTATGAACTGGAAAGGTTTCTTTTGAAAAAAAACATTCATCAAATTCAAAACAAGCAGGATATGAAAGGATGTTTGTAATCATGGTCTAAGTGATTCTCCCGCTCTGAACACATCACATTTGTAAAATGTGAACCCGCTCTCCGGTCAAACTATACTTTAATGACGCTTTACTTGAAATAAATAATTGCCGTTAGTTGACAAGAGACTCTAATCACCAGCATTTGTAGGATTTAGAAATTCTATAGAACTCATCAAACAAAACAAAAACCCATATAATTTACCTTCTAAGTTTGATTAATTTCTTGATCTGGTGTTTTGTTGTTTCAAATCAAATGCTGATCTTTCGACTCATTACAGTTATCGTTAAGATTGTCAGGCGCTTTATATACAAATTCGGGGTCCATAGTAGGGTCCTGCGAATATTCGAGATTCGATTCAATATCGATACCATACGTATGCTTCGAGATCGATCCCGAATCAGTCTCAGGATTCGATTTTTTCGAATCTCCCATACTAACTTCAATTTGTTACATTTCTAACAAAAATAGGATAAAACTGTCATTAGAAAATTCATTGATGTAGGCTCAATTTCTATTTATTTGAGTAATTGACAATGTTTAATTAGGTAAGGTGTGAATTTGGCCCAGAACATTATCCATAGTTTTCGTTTTTGAAGGCTTAACTTGTTACTATTCACGTTCTTAAGAACATGAATAGTAACAAGTTAGGCCTTCAAAAACTAAAACTATGGACAATAGGCCTAGTTGTTTCAGCGAGCGACGGTGCTACAGAGAATATTTAGTTATTGGTGTTTAAGGTGTTCACTCCTTCGCGTAAGGGTCATCACAGTGTTCCGTAACTTCCATTTGATGCAATATGAAATAACTTGTCTTTTAAGATTCGATTCGGGATTCGATTCGATCTCGATATCAGAGATACGATTCGATTCGAGATTCGATTCGAAAAGAAATTTGTGATTCGCAGATCCCTAGTCCATAGTGGGAACCCGAGGAGGTGGGGCAGAAGGCACGTGCCCTCAACTTTTCCCAAAATAGATGAAAGACAGACAGACAGGCGGGCGGGTGGGCGGTCGGGCGGGTGGGTGGGTGGGTGGGCGATCATCGACGGGCGGGCGTTCGGGCGGGCGGGTTTTCGGGCGGGCGGGCGGGCGGGCGGGCGGGCGGGCGGGCGGGCGGGCGGGCGGGCGGGCGGGCGGGCGGGCGGGCGGGCGGGCGGGCTTTGTCTCGAGCAAGCGGGCGGTCGGGCGGCGTCTATCGGATGGATAGGCAAGCGGGTGGGCAGGCAGACAGGCGGTCAAGAGAGAAATTAAAACAACATTATCTTAACTTGTGAGTGCTAGAAGCCACTATCAGGGCTTTCAGATAAATGAGGCTACCAGAGCAAAAGCCAACATCAACCTTGCTCATGTTTCATATTCAGTCAACCGCAATTAATATTATGTTTATATAAATTTGTTTTATTACAAATGATTGGAGAGTGCCTGTAGGCACTCTCTATTCATTTGTAATAAAACAAATATTGAATAACAAATTCAGGCCACCAGTTATAATCTAGCCTTTAACCAGTTCACCAATATATTTTTACACCATAATACGACCACCAGACACCAATATATTTTTACACCATAATACCACCGCCAGACAATCAGTGTGGAGGAGGTGTGTGTGTGTGGGGGGGGGGGGGGGGGGGGGGGGGGGTCACGTCTCAAGTATAGTGACCTGAAACTTCAATTTCTCTTCGGGTTTCCCGTCAGCGCAGTCTTGGTGGGAGTTAGCAAGAAGGCATGCGCGGACTCTTTTTACTTAACTTAAGATGTGACCGAGGATTCTTTCGTATGATTCGTCTCTTCTACGCTCTTTAACCATTTTACCCAACATAAGAAACAAAAATAGGCTAGCGCTATTCGCAAAAATCACCATTCAGATTTCATTATTTTTTGTCACTGTTTGTCGTAAAAACATAACATAGGACCTCGCGTTGGAGCTACTTCCAATGAGGGGTCATAAGCTCTATTTCTGACGCAAAAAATGAAAAAAAAATAGTTATTCATGACTTTTGTTGTCAAGTGTTGTCTTCCTTCCGTGTTCTGTAAAGGATTACGACCGAGTTAAGGGCACATTTTAACTTCATATCTGGATTCCCATCAGGGACAACTGCGTTGTGTCCTTGGGCAAAGTACTTAATCCCGATTGCCCTCGTGGGGGTACGGTGGCGCTGTGTACTTAAGCGTACTGCACGTCGATAGTGCACTTGTCTTCAACCAATTCTAACCCTGCTTGTGTTGAGTTACTACGTTGGGGGAGTCTGACAGTTGCTCGCAGTTGTTCGGTGGCTCCCAACGGGTACTCCGGCTTCTTCCACCCGTAAAACTGTCAGACACGAGGTGACCCTGACTGTCGAATGTATAGTTAAACCACTCCAATAAATAAACAAATAAATAAATAAATAAACAAACAAACAAACAAACAAACAAACAAACAAACAAATAAATAAATAAATAAATAAATAAATTTACTCACCAATTGGTGAGTTTGTTAAATAAAGAGAGAAAAAATATTCATTTATAGTTGCGTTGATCACAAACCTATATATATATAGCTTTGTGTTTTGTCTTTCATGGGTCACCACTGATTTGACCACTGAGTGGGTGCCTCTTTCTTTGACCCACCTTCCACCTCCAAAATTCAAAATGTTCCATACACCCTTTGTCCATAGCTAGATCCTGTTGGGGCCATCGTGCAATACAGGAACTGGAGGCTGTTAACGAGTGACATACGAACGAGACAGAAACGCTTCGAGATAGATGTACCCACCTTTTGCCGGGGAGGAGGTTTGGAATTATCCCCGAGCAAATTGCCGAAAATGTGAGGCACTAAAATGCAATTCGAGAGGTTTTGAACTTCTGATATTAAATAAATGGAATATTGTAACTCTAAAGTTATTGCATGTTATTGTGTGAACCCTTTACCCGACACACACGATAACAAAATTTATTTTTTTTTAAAATATTTTTTTCAAATTTTTCAAAAATTTCAACAAAAGCATATTATGTGGGCTCCATTGGACGAGCTCGGTGAGCTAGTTCCAGTGAGCGGTCACATGATATAGTTTTGTGGAAATTTTCTGAAAAATAATTCATTTTCAACTGCTTAACCCTTTACCCAACGCAGACGATTCCAAAATTTATTATTTTAAATATCCTTTTTTATTTTTTTTCAAAAAATTTCAACAAAACCATATCATGTGACCCCTCTTTGGAACGAGCTCGACGAGCTCGTTCCAAAGAGGGGTCACATGATATGGTTTTGTTGAAATTTTTTGAAAAATAATATTTTCCAGCTGCTGAATTTGCATATTACGCGGGCGGATGCGGGCGGATGCGGGCGATTCGTTGGGTAAGGGTTAAGTTATAAATTACGCGGGCGGGTGCGGGCCGATTCGTTAGGTAAAAGGTTAAGATTATTGTTAATGGACGATCGAATAATATCGCCACAAAATAATACAAGATCTTGACTGTTAACCCTTCACCCAACATAACGGTAAAAACGATTCAACGCTATTCTCATAACTCGCCATCCATATTTTATTGGGTTTTTTTTTAATTTTTGTACCAACAACACAGCTCATGACCCCTCATTGGAAAGAGGTCAACGATAAGATACATGAATCTGCGAGAGTGGTCCAATCTCTTCAGTTTTTAAATCAAAGCTAAAATCGTATCTGTTTAACCCTTTGAACACGAGAGGTCGCTTTTCCGGCCCAGGAACATAACATGCAAGAATTTCATTAAGTTGGATTGGCTGCTAAATAGAGGTTAATCAACGGGACGAAAATTCCCGTTTTCCCGGTTCCGAAAGCCGGCCACGATACCCGGAAAATCTATAGCATGGAACCGGTAATCACACATGGCACTGTTTGCCTGTTAAAATGAAGTTTTCTAAATTGAAAAAAACTGCCCCAAAGTAACTTTGTAAGCCCTTCCACGCTTGGACTTTTCACAATCCTGCTTCCTGAAGAGCCTTTTTCATCAAATCGCTGTAGCTCTCGATCAGTTCCGGAGGACCCTCTCTTCACTCGCTTCAAAGTTCAAACTCGTCTTCATTTTCAGAATCTCTAGTGTCACTCACTATTCACTACCTCCCTCAACATCAACTCCATCTTTCACAGCTGTCACCTGTCTCCTCTTCTTCAAACAGAGGGGACTGGTAATGGCAGTGAGTGTGTGGGGGGTGGGGCGGGGGGTGAGGTAAAAGCCAGGAGGTTAGTGGTTAAAATGAAGACTAGTTGGAAGCGGGTTTGAGTTTTCACACTTCACTCAGAAAACAACTTTTCCGTTTGGAGATGGCGGATTGCCAATAAAATATATTCATTTTCAAGAAAATAAACGCGTGCTGTTACTCTCGTAAATTTATTTGATATCACCCGGGACATTTCCCAGTTCCCGGCTCTGAGTGTAATTTCATTCCCGTTCTCGTTACTTTTGAAAGCCGGGAATATATTAATTTATTTATTTATTGGTGTTTAAGGTCACATTATGTACAATGGGTAATCGTGACCGTGACAGTTTTACGGGTGGAGGAAGCCGGAGTACCCGGAGAGAACCACCGAGCATCAACGAGCAACTGTCAGCTTGTCGACATTCTAACTCCGTTCAAGCTCCGCTCAAGCAGGGTTACAGCGGTTGAAGACATGTGCACCGTCGACGTGCAGTACGCCTTAGTACACGGTGTCATCGTGCCCCCATGTAGGCAACCGAACTCGGGACCATGGAAGTCTAACAGTCTACCACCGAGCCACCGTACTCCCGGGGATATATATATTGTACCCTACTGCTAAGTGAATGTGTGGGGTAGACCAATCAATATTTTCAACGTGCAGCCCCGAGGCTGCACGTTGAAAATATCAATTTGTCTACCTTGGAAGAGTCCATATTCATTAGTTGGGGGTAGATCAATTAATATTTTCAACGTGCATCTTATTTATATAGCGCACATGTGACAAGCATAAAATATTTCAAGCTGCTCAACAGCATCAAAAAAACCTCATTAGAAATATATATATTGTGTCTAGGTACTTAAAACATTAGATTAATCAACATCGGGATAATATTTTTAATCTCATGTTTCAAGTACCTAAATACTGTATATAGGCCTAATACTAATAATGATTTTGGTTTATTTTTTTTTTGTGATGTTGTTCAGCACCTCAGAACGTTTTACCATCGTGATATGTGCGCTATATAAATAGAATTTATTATTATTATTATTATTTGTTCTTCGGGGGGGGGGGGGGGTGGCTCAGTTGATAGAGGTGCAGGCTGCAAGCCGAGAGGTCATCGGTTCGGATCCAACCTGCGGCAACCGCGTTGTGTCCTTGGGCAAGACACTTCACCCCCATTGCCCACGTGGGGGCACGGTGACACTGTGTACTAAGGCGTACTGCACGTCGATGGTGCACCTGTCTTCAACCAATGCTAACCCTGCTTGTGTGGAGTTGGTATGTTGGGGAGCTGACAGTTGCTCGCCGTTGCTCGGTGGTTCTCTCCGGGTACTTCGACTTCCTCCACCCGCAAAACTGTCATGGTCATGGTTAGCCATTGTGCAGAAATATGTGACCTTAAACACCAATAATAAATAATATAAATTTGTTCTTCAAACAAAATATAAAAAAAAAAACTTGATTTATTCAAGAATTGTTCTGCCTGTGCCTCTACTATTCGTGTTGCGTTAAGGGGTTAATACTTTGGGGTCTAGTCTTACCAAGATTGGATATCAGTGTACCGAGTTCTCTAAGCACGAGATGAGAAAGGCTCGAGACAGGTGGTTCTTCTTTAGCTGTCCAAGCATTCCATGAATCTGATCTCCCCAAGAGGAGAGCCATACACGCTATATAGTAGCTTATATAAAAACCATGGGCGGGTTCAGAGGGTGGTGCACCCGGCGCGCGCCCCTTCCATTTTATTATAATTCACTTTTTTGAAAGAACCGATACCAAAGGACACGATATTATTGGCGATAACACACGGACACCTTTGGTGGTGGATGTCCATGTATGTGTTATCACAGATAATACCGTACCCCATGAATACACATATAGGCCTAGCTCCTACGCGGGTCTCGTGTGAGCCGATATAAATTGGAAGATTTTCTTTAAAATTTGAATACTGAAATATTTTGGTCGGAAAACATAGGACCAGAAGCCAGCGGGGTGGGGGGCACCCCTCAACCCCCTCATACCCCTCAACTGTGGCGTCCCTTAAAACCCAGAATCCTGGGTTCGCCACTGTAAAGCAAGTGGTGGACACAAGTGGGGGGGGGGGGGGGGCATATAAAGCACAGGGCCCCAACTGACCCTATTCATCGTATATGATGTACGTTGTATGTAAAGTGTAGGGATTTTACAGGGCCATTCAGCACTCAGGAAACAAGGTTTTATCTGAACACAAGCCGAAGCGGCATATTTTTTGGAAGACCGCCCCCCCCCCCCCCCTCCCACATACACACACACATACACACCATTGCATCGAGAAACCATGGCTGTCCATGGAGCTGAGGCGTATCGGCACTGGACTTAGTTTAGTTTAGGCTGTTTTGACGGTTTTTTTCTGGGGGCGTGGGGGGATTCTTTTTGTTTTTCTTCAAGCGCAGGAGAGTGAGGTCTTGAATTTACATTAATGTCTCTCGTTGGCTCAGTTACGCAGAGTATGTGGGATGGCTCTCGTATTGTGGTAGCTTCGTGGTCTTTCTGTGCTCGAGTGAGTGCTACGTAGAGATCTCCAGCACAGCAGCGAGTGTACATTGCACTGTGTATGGGATAGCCATTTTACATCCACATCCGATCGGCCGGTCTGCTGTGAAGGGATTTATCACACAACTGGCGATGCCATGGCAAAGTTCTCGAAAACGCCAAAATCTTTCTCGACCTACGATTGATTTCGTGAGATATGTTATGAGTGAGAGGCGTGGTAATTCAAACGACCACCATTCTTTCTTAAGCCGCTCCACCCTGTGTTCCTGGGAGGTTCTGTCCTATAAATTGTCTGCAACAGATGTACAAATTCATTCATGGACGAATCTCTGTTACAAGGATGGGCATGCGTCCAATCCGCGTCGAGGGGTTCGAGTCGTTAAAGTCATCGAAACTGGAGAATGAGCATTACTAAAAATTAAGGTTTAATAAGCAAGACACAGCATAGGATATTATCCCGAATTATCCTGGCACCAGAGGCGACGGAGCCAGGGGACACAGGGGGTACGTTTCCCTCCACTTTTTCCACAGATATGTTTCGCAGTTACATAATGAGTTAAAATTGGCGTATGCAAATGTGTCAATATATAGGCATTCCTGTAACATTATTTCCAAACAAATCTAAACAATGTTTAGCGAAGAAGCGGGGATGGGGGGGGGGGGGGTGGGTGCGGTAGTGTCCTCTCCCATCTGTGGCAACCGCGTTATGTCCTTGGGCAAGACACTTCACCTCCATTGCCCACGTGGGGGCACGGTGGCTTTGTGTACTAAGGCGTACTGCACGTCGATGGTGCACCTGTCTTTAACCAATGCTAACCGTGCTTGTGCGGAGTTAGTGTGTTGCTCGGTGGTTCTCTCTGGATACTCCGGCTTCCTCAACCTGTAAAATTGTCCGACATGTTCTCAAAATTCTCAAGAATCTCTCCTCTTGAACTCTCCTTCTATTTATTTGTTTATTTATTGGAGTTTAACGACACTTTCGGCAGCCAGAGTCACTTAGTGTCGGACAGTTTTACGGAGAGGGGGGGGGGGGGGTGCCCGGAGAGAACCAGCGAGCAACTTTCAGATTCTCCAACGTACTAACTCCACACAAGCAGGGTTAGCATTGGTTGAAGACAGGTGCACCACTGACGTGCACTACGCCTTAGTCCACAGCGCCACCGTGTCCCCACGTGGGAAATCGGGATTAAGTGCCTTACCCAAGGACACAACACAGTTACCCCTGGTGGGGATAGGACCGTGAGCCTCTTGGTTTGATGTTCAACCCCGTAACCACTGAGGCACCTCGCTCCCGAACTCCTTGTGGGAGACCTGAAGGTGGCAGAAGAGTTCAAGAAAGTTTCGCTTCCGAAACTACGAGTCGCAATTTAACGTTTTACCTAACATGAAAAGCAGACGACACTTGTAAAAAAAAATCTTGAATAACTAATTTTTTTCATTTTTTGTCTCAAAAACTTAGGTTATGACCCCTCATTGGAACGAGCTCGACGAGCTCGTTCCAATGAGGTGTCATAACCTATGTTTTTTGAGACAAAAAATGAAAAATTAATAAAAATTAATTGGTGATTTTTGAGAATAGCTCTGGGCGGTTTTGGTCGTTACGTTGGGTAAAGGGTTAAAACAATATTTGAGTGAAGGCTGACAAGACCTATGGTTATAAGAAAAGGCAGTATCTACAGCTTGAAGAGTAGGTTGATTCGATTGTAGATTCGGTTCGATTCGAATTCCTCTGACTGATTCGATTCAGAAATCGATTCGAACCGAAATTTGAGAATCGACGGCCCAACACTCATGCCCACTTCCTTACCTCGTGGGTTACTCGTATTAATAACATTTTATTTGTAAAACGTCAGGGTAAGATTATAAACAGTATTACATAAATTATTGAAGAAAATAAAAGCAAAATACTGGGTTATGTCCCCCTGTGTGTATGTAGTAGAAAATGGGGAAAATGGGGAAAATGGTAGTGAAGGCACATGCCGAGTACACTCTGCCTTAATCTGCCATACCTTTCCACTGCTGAGCAAATTCCTTACTCGTCGACATCGTTCGATTTTTTGAAAGTCAGTATATCCACCAAAGTGGCTGAAAACCCCATAATATAAGTTACAAGGCGTTTAGTTGGCAGATGCAGTGTCATATTTTCGGCGAAGAGAAAACAATATTAGGTGAGGCGAAGCCGAACCTA
Organism: Pictodentalium vernedei; assembly: GCA_031216915.1. NCBI lineage: Eukaryota > Metazoa > Mollusca > Scaphopoda > Dentaliida > Dentaliidae > Pictodentalium > Pictodentalium vernedei. The sequence goes on along the minus strand of CM062289.1, from coordinate 448,822,995 downwards.
ATATTGTTTTCTCTGAGCCATAAATGACACTGCATCTGCCAACTAAACGCCATGTAACGTATTTATTATGCACGCATGCTAAAATGTCATTGGGGAAGTTAACTCAACGAATAGTTCAATGTTGCGCACTTCTCGAAAAATGTAAACAAGGCAGACGATGTTTACATACGCAACAAGGGGAGTAATTTTGCTTCCGCATTCTAATGAATCACTCGTGACTTGTTCTATAACCGCCAATGTTTTGGGCTGGTTTGACATTTTATTATAACAGTTTCATTCAACTGAATGCGATGTTTATACGACGGGGCTATTTTATATGGTGGGTCTTCTGTACGACTGCGCTGCAGCATGTACGCACGTGTAAATTAAAAGCTGAGGCGTGTGGATATAATGATAAAACAAAATGGTTGACGGGCACCTAATATTAAATTAATATTGGGTGCTTTTCAGCCATCCTGAACCTAATATTGCGGAGTCTATATCTCTTAGTAACTTCATTTGATTGGATAAACAAATTTACTAGCATAATAAAGCTAGAACCTCTACCAATCGTGAGGTCCGGATATGATCCACGCGATTTCTGTATGGCCCGGCTTGATCGGATTTAACTAGGCTGAACAATTTATGACAGCGTTTGATGTCTTCCTGATTTCAGAAAGGTAATATTTATTGATACATTGATCATGATTGATGCATAAATAATATTCTAAATGTAAATAGTCTATGAATGCCTGTTTGTGTTGTTTGTGTTGCAGAACTGAATGTGAAGTATAATGTTCATTAATGAAGTTTAAACCGAAACCGAAATGATTGGGAGCCAATCGTCCTAAAAAAGTTCTTCCCGTTATTGTAATTTTATTATGACATATATTATTGATACACATCAAATTGAGATCCAAAGAGGTGGTCTTTTGAAAAAAAATGTTCTTTTAAAAATTAGAAAGATGCCGTGTAAGTAAATTGGGTATGGCTGATAACACGCTGCTTACTTACACTGTACCCATAAAAAATTATCTTATTGATTTGTTAGTGTTTAAGATCACATACTTATGCACAATGGCTAATCATGACAGTGACGGTTTTACGAGTGGAGGAAGCTGGAGTACCCGGAAAGAACCACTGAGCAACGACAAGCAGCTGCCAGCTCCTCAACATCGTAACTCCGCACTGCAGCACAGGCAGGGTTAGATTGGTTGAAGACATGCGCACCATCGACGTGCAGTACGCCTTAGTACATGGTGTCATCATGCCCCCATGTGGATAATCGAGGTTAAGTGTCTTGCCCAAGGACACAACGCGGGAGACCGAATCGATCGCTCAGACGGTCACCCATCAGAGGATTAACCGGGCTCGACGTTGCTGAACTTCGGAGATCTGACGAGAACCAAAAATTCTCTTAACAGCATGGTTTGATGAAACAAAAGTCACTCTGTACTGAATAGCCTTTATTATCCGGAATGTATCTTTTCTTTGTCTATCCAGGAAAAGTAGAATACTCCTAGTTTTGACGAAGAAACTGAAACTGTTTCTCCATTTGCGTTTACCCGCGGTATTAACGAAAACGTGAATAGATTGTGTCTTTCAAATTTAACAGCCTGTGAATGTAAAATTCTGCATTGAATAAGCTTAACCCTTTACCAAACGAAGCGGTCAAAACCAGTGCTATTCACAAAAATCACCAATTAGTTTTCATTATTTTTTTTCATTTTTTTGTCTCAAAAACATAGGTTATGACCCCTCTTTGGAACGAGCTCGTAGAGCTCGTTCCAATGAGGGGTCATAACCTAAGTTTTTGAGACCTCAAAAAATGAAGAAAAAAAAATAGTTATTCAAGAATTTGGTTTGCAAGTGTCGTCTGCTTTTCATGTTAGGTAAAGGGTTACATATGCGTGTTGTGTCGTCTCTGCAACACGTTCCTCGCACGTTTTGGGGCAGACTATACAGTTTTCAGCCGGATTACATCCGATCCTGCTGTGCTGTACAGAAATCCCGTTGATCATACCCACACTACACAATTTGTCGACGCTCTAGCTTCATGGAGTTCACATAACTATATTGCCGCCGATATATATTAGAAGCTTACAGGTAGATAGCAGCATTGTCTCTGTGACATTAATGCCTTCACGTGCCCAACTGGGCTCAGGGGAACGAAATGGAAAATGTGGTAATATCGAGTAAATGATAACATCTGTCCAGTTATTACTTCTTCTAATTTACTCATGTAACAAGCAATGTGAATTTGCAATCAAACTTTATAAATACATATAAACCTAGGCGTATAACCCCAAAACTGAGGTGCAAACCAGGCACCAACCAAGAATCTCTAATTGTGGGTGCCCAAGCAATTTTTTTTTTTTGGGGGGGGGGGGGGGGGGGCAGCAAAGAAAATTTGAAGACCGGTGTGTGGGGCTTCGGGGGGCCTCCCCTAGACCTAACTAATAAATTAGCGGCTTATTGTCTCTTTTACTAGTTGGGATTTTTTTTTATTTTTGCCTTCCAAAACACATCTTATAGCCCCTCATTGGAACAAGTTCGAGGGTCATAAGCTGTTTCGTAAGAAGAAATTCAAAATATACCACGATTTAAATGGCAACTTTTGAGTAGAGCCCACTCCATGTAAAAGGTTAAATGATTGAACGATAGAATGCGCGTGCGTTTTATTGAGAACCGCTTCATGGCAAAATTAATCAATGAACCAAACATGAGGCGAACTATAGTAATAATTAAAGCCATTGGTGGACAAGTATTGATTGCCGCTCTGTGCCAAACTTAGATGTCGCCCTATGACAATGCATCGCAAAGTATTTTTTGGTGGCTGGTTTCATAGTGACAGCTGGATTTCATAGTTTTATTGACAAATTTTGCCGCCCCAAGAGATGTCCCTCCCCATTGTTTAACCCTTTACCTAACCTGAAAAGCAGACGACACTTACAAACAAAATTCTTGAATAACTAATTTTTTTCATTTTTTGTCTCAAAAACATAGGTTATGACCCCTCGTTGGAACGAGCTCGACGAGCTCGTTCCAACGAGAGGTCATAACCCATGTTTTTGAGACAAAAAATGAAAAAAAAATAATGAAAATTAATTGGCGATTTTTGGAAATAGCGCTGGTCGGTTTTTGCCGTTACGTTGGGTAAAGGATTAAACCGTACCAAACTAAAAGAAACAAAGGACAAAATTTGTAAATGCCCAAAGAAACATATTAAAGAATACAACGTTTACTCTAACCATGAAACTCAGGCGCCCCTTTGCATGTGACCAGCAGATCGGTGAGTTAAGGATACAACAATATCGCTGAAAGACATCAGTAAATACAATAATTATTTGATAAATTTAGGGCAAATTCCATCTGTGTGCCATTAAAGGATGTAAGGAGTGCGACCTTTTACAGACTGGGAGAATTCCTACCACCTTAAACCTCCAGTAAATTTTACTGGAGGTTTAAGGTGGTAGGAATTCTCCCAACACTCGTCCAAACTTGGACCCATGGGCCAAAATATACTTTTTGGTGAGGTTCGTCCCGAGGAGAACGACCACACCATAAAGTGAGATTATATGGCTTCAGGGTCAAAGTTTGGACTATAATGTCACCACCCATAGAAGTCCACACAGGAGACTCTGCAAGCAATAGGCATATATAGAATTTTTTTTTTATAAACTCTTAGAATGAGGACATAATTTTATTACATGCTCATGCAGTCTCTCTTATGCAATACGGCGTGCAATACGGCTGTGCAATACGGAATTCAGTATTGCACACCAACCTGTTCCAACCGGGACTTTTTTATGCAATGTGACTGCATAAAGTGCATGGTGTTTACCACCGTTGATAGAAAAGAAAATTAGGTCAGTAGGTGCTTGGGTCATGTAATAAATACAAAACCACATGTATGTTTCAATGAGTCGTTTTGTATTCAATTCGTCAGATGTGCGTAGAAAGAAAACGTCTCGACCTTCGGTCTCGACGTTTTCTTCCTACGCACATCTGACTCATTGAATACAAAACGACTCATTGAAACATACATGTAGTTTTGTCTATTGATGGGGTAGAAAATTTGCATTCGGTAAAAGAAGGTTAGAAAATTTCAGTAAAATCTTGTATCTTATCAGTGCCAATCGCTTATTGGTCCTCTTCGTCCTCGTCATAATCTTCTTCCTCCTCTGCAGTCGCATCTTGGTACTGTTGGTATTCAGATACCAAATCATTCATGTTCGACTCGGCTTCAGTGAACTCCATCTCATCCATACCCTCGCCAGTGTACCAATGCAAGAAAGCCTTTCTGCGAAACATAGCTGTAAACTGTTCCGAGACTCTCTTGAACAGCTCTTGAATTGCGGTGCTGTTACCAATGAATGTGGCAGACATTTTAAGACCACGTGGTGGAATATCACAGACAGCCACCTTAACGTTGTTGGGAATCCATTCAACGAAATAGCTGCTGTTTTTGCTTTGTACATTTAGCAATTGCTCGTCTACTTCTTTCATGGACATTCGACCACGGAATATTGCAGCTACTGTCAAATAGCGCCCATGTCGCGGGTCACAAGCAGCCATCATGTTTTTGGCATCAAACATTTGTTGAGTAAGTTCGGGAACGGTTAGAGCTCTGTACTGTTGGCTCCCTCTTGATGTAAGAGGAGCAAAACCTGGCATAAAGAAGTGCAAACGTGGAAAGGGTACCATGTTAACAGCTAGCTTTCTGAGATCGGCGTTCAGTTGACCCGGGAATCTGAGACAGGTTGTCACACCCGACATGGTCGCCGAGACAAGATGATTCAAGTCGCCATACGTTGGAGTTGTTAGTTTAAGTGTGCGGAAGCAAATGTCGTACAATGCTTCATTATCAATACAGAAGGTTTCGTCTGTGTTCTCCACTAGTTGGTGGACGGACAGAGTTGCATTATATGGTTCAACAACTGTATCTGATACCTGGAAATACATAAAAGATCGCGTTAGTCAGACTGCGTATACGTCTCGTCTCAACCTTATATGTGTTGCGAAATTAATTACTTAGTGGTTCTAAGGCAATTTTGCCGTGCTATCTTCATTTTTACAAACATAAGTAATGGGTGGGTGGGTGGGTGGGTGGGTGTTACTGGAAGTGGCCATCGTGCAGAATAAGTACCAAAAGTACTTCAAACGTGTGAAATATTAAAAAAAACTTGTAGGTAGCAGAAACGTATTGGTTCTGGGGCCTTTGTGCGCTGTAGGTACCAAAAACCTAGGTCCTATATAAGTACAGGCATAACATTAAGTTGGTACTATATGAACACCTATAAAAGTGTAGGGGAAAAATGACGACTGTTTCGTACTATATATATGCCTAACCAAATATCTTCGTCGCAATCGCCCTTGTAAAAAGTAACATGATACATTAAGGTAAACCACGGTATTATCCCCAGACACCATGGTGAACTATGGCATTCTAGGACAATATCATGGTTTGCAATGCTACTTTTTAATGGTATTCTAGGACAATATCACGGTTTGATGTGCTACTTTTTAATGCATGTTTGCATAAATGAAAAGAGAGAACGAGGAAGAGCGTGAACACAAGAAAGAGAAGAAAAGAAAATAGGAAAACAGAGCTAAAAGATATTTTCACCAATGATGTACAATATATTTTGAAGCGAAGATAAATTCAGTTTGTAAAGAAATATATTCAGGTTTAAAATAATTCAAACAGGAACCAATACTATAACACCTTTACAATTAAAATAATTCAAACAGGAACCAATACTATAACACCTTTATAATTAAAATAATTCAAACAGGAACCAATACTATAACACCTTTACAATTAAAATAATTCAAACAGTAACCAATACTATAACACCTTTATAATTAAAATAATTCAAACAGGAACCAATACTATAACACCTTTATAATTAAAATAATTCAAACAGGAACCAATACTATAACACCTTTATAATTAAAATAATTCAAACAGGAACCAATACTATCAAACCTTTACAATTAAAATAATTCAAACAGGAACCAATACTATAACACCTTTATAATTAAAATAATTCAAACAGGAACCAATACTATAACACCTTTATAATTAAAATAATTCAAACAGGAACCAATACTATAACACCTTTATAATTAAAATAATTCAAACAGGAACCAATACTATCAAACCTTTACAATTAAAATAATTCAAACAGGAACCAATACTATAACACCTTTATAATTAAAATAATTCAAACAGGAACCAATACCATAACACCTTTATAATTAAAATAATTCAAACAGGAACCAATACTATAACACCTTTATAATTAAAATAATTCAAACAGGAACCAATACTATCAAACCTTTACAATTAAAATAATTCAAACAGGAACCAATACTATAACACCTTTATAATTAAAATAATTCAAACAGGAACCAATACTATAACACCTTTATAATTAAAATAATTCAAACAGGAACCAATACTATAACACTTTTATAATTAAAATAATTCAAACAGGAACCAATACTATCAAACCTTTACAATTAAAATAATTCAAACAGGAACCAATACTATCAAACCTTTACAATTAAAATAATTCAAACAGGAACCAATACTATCAAACCTTTATAATTAAAATAATTCAAACAGGAACCAATACTATAACACCTTTATAATTAAAATAATTCAAACAGGAACCAATACTATCAAACCTTTACAATTAAAATAATTCAAACAGTAACCAATACTATAACACCTTTATAATTAAAATAATTCAAACAGTAACCAATACTATAACACCTTTATAATTAAAATAATTCAAACAGGAACAATACTATAACACCTTTATAATTAAAATAATTCAAACAGGAACCAATACTATCAAACCTTTACAATTAAAATAATTCAAACAGTAACCAATACTATAACACCTTTATAATTAAAATAATTCAAACAGGAACCAATACTATAACACCTTTATAATTAAAATAATTCAAACAGGAACCAATACTATCAAACCTTTACAATTAAAATAATTCAAACAGTAACCAATACTATAACACCTTTATAATTAAAATAATTCAAACAGGAACCAATACTATAACACCTTTATAATTAAAATAATTCAAACAGGAACCAATACTATCAAACCTTTACAATTAAAATAATTCAAACAGTAACCAATACTATAACACCTTTATAATTAAAATAATTCAAACAGGAACCAATACTATAACACCTTTATAATTAAAATAATTCAAACAGGAACCAATACTATAACACTTTTATAATTAAAATAATTCAAACAGGAACCAATACTATCAAACCTTTACAATTAAAATAATTCAAACAGGAACCAATACTATCAAACCTTTACAATTAAAATAATTCAAACAGGAACCAATACTATCAAACCTTTATAATTAAAATAATTCAAACAGGAACCAATACTATAACACCTTTATAATTAAAATAATTCAAACAGGAACCAATACTATCAAACCTTTACAATTAAAATAATTCAAACAGTAACCAATACTATAACACCTTTATAATTAAAATAATTCAAACAGTAACCAATACTATAACACCTTTATAATTAAAATAATTCAAACAGGAACCAATGCTATAACACCTTTATAATTAAAATAATTCAAACAGGAACCAATACTATCAAACCTTTACAATTAAAATAATTCAAACAGTAACCAATACTATAACACCTTTATAATTAAAATAATTCAAACAGGAACCAATACTATAACACCTTTATAATTAAAATAATTCAAACAGGAACCAATACTATCAAACCTTTACAATTAAAATAATTCAAACAGTAACCAATACTATAACACCTTTATAATTAAAATAATTCAAACAGGAACCAATACTATAACACCTTTATAATTAAAATAATTCAAACAGGAACCAATACTATAACACCTTTATAATTAAAATAATTCAAACAGGAACCAATACTATCAAACCTTTACAATTAAAATAATTCAAACAGGAACCAATACTATAACACCTTTATAATTAAAATAATTCAAACAGGAACCAATACTATAACACCTTTATAATTAAAATAATTCAAACAGGAACCAATACTATAACACTTTTATAATTAAAATAATTCAAACAGGAACCAATACTATCAAACCTTTACAATTAAAATAATTCAAACAGGAACCAATACTATCAAACCTTTACAATTAAAATAATTCAAACAGGAACCAATACTATCAAACCTTTATAATTAAAATAATTCAAACAGGAACCAATACTATAACACCTTTATAATTAAAATAATTCAAACAGGAACCAATACTATCAAACCTTTACAATTAAAATAATTCAAACAGTAACCAATACTATAACACCTTTATAATTAAAATAATTCAAACAGTAACCAATACTATAACACCTTTATAATTAAAATAATTCAAACAGGAACCAATACTATAACACCTTTATAATTAAAATAATTCAAACAGGAACCAATACTATCAAACCTTTACAATTAAAATAATTCAAACAGTAACCAATACTATAACACCTTTATAATTAAAATAATTCAAACAGGAACCAATACTATAACACCTTTATAATTAAAATAATTCAAACAGGAACCAATACTATCAAACCTTTACAATTAAAATAATTCAAACAGTAACCAATACTATAACACCTTTATAATTAAAATAATTCAAACAGGAACCAATACTATAACACCTTTATAATTAAAATAATTCAAACAGGAACCAATACTATCAAACCTTTACAATTAAAATAATTCAAACAGTAACCAATACTATAACACCTTTATAATTAAAATAATTCAAACAGGAACCAATACTATAACACCTTTATAATTAAAATAATTCAAACAGGAACCAATACTATAACACTTTTATAATTAAAATAATTCAAACAGGAACCAATACTATCAAACCTTTACAATTAAAATAATTCAAACAGGAACCAATACTATCAAACCTTTACAATTAAAATAATTCAAACAGGAACCAATACTATCAAACCTTTATAATTAAAATAATTCAAACAGGAACCAATACTATAACACCTTTATAATTAAAATAATTCAAACAGGAACCAATACTATCAAACCTTTACAATTAAAATAATTCAAACAGTAACCAATACTATAACACCTTTATAATTAAAATAATTCAAACAGTAACCAATACTATAACACCTTTATAATTAAAATAATTCAAACAGGAACCAATGCTATAACACCTTTATAATTAAAATAATTCAAACAGGAACCAATACTATCAAACCTTTACAATTAAAATAATTCAAACAGTAACCAATACTATAACACCTTTATAATTAAAATAATTCAAACAGGAACCAATACTATAACACCTTTATAATTAAAATAATTCAAACAGGAACCAATACTATCAAACCTTTACAATTAAAATAATTCAAACAGTAACCAATACTATAACACCTTTATAATTAAAATAATTCAAACAGGAACCAATACTATAACACCTTTATAATTAAAATAATTCAAACAGGAACCAATACTATCAAACCTTTACAATTAAAATAATTCAAACAGTAACCAATACTATAACACCTTTATAATTAAAATAATTCAAACAGGAACCAATACTATAACACCTTTATAATTAAAATAATTCAAACAGGAACCAATACTATAACACCTTTATAATTAAAATAATTCAAACAGGAACCAATACTATCAAACCTTTACAATTAAAATAATTCAAACAGGAACCAATACTATAACACCTTTATAATTAAAATAATTCAAACAGGAACCAATACTATAACACCTTTATAATTAAAATAATTCAAACAGGAACCAATACTATCAAACCTTTACAATTAAAATAATTCAAACAGGAACCAATACTATAACACCTTTATAATTAAAATAATTCAAACAGGAACCAATACTATAACACCTTTATAATTAAAATAATTCAAACAGGAACCAATACTATCAAACCTTTACAATTAAAATAATTCAAACAGGAACCAATACTATAACACCTTTATAATTAAAATAATTCAAACAGGAACCAATACTATAACACCTTTATAATTAAAATAATTCAAACAGGAACCAATACTATCAAACCTTTACAATTAAAATAATTCAAACAGGAACCAATACTATAACACCTTTATAATTAAAATAATTCAAACAGGAACCAATACTATAACACCTTTATAATTAAAATAATTCAAACAGGAACCAATACTATCAAACCTTTACAATTAAAATAATTCAAACAGGAACCAATACTATAACACCTTTATAATTAAAATAATTCAAACAGGAACCAATACTATAACACCTTTATAATTAAAATAATTCAAACAGGAACCAATACTATAACACCTTTATAATTAAAATAATTCAAACAGGAACCAATACTATAACACCTTTATAATTAAAATAATTCCAACAGGAACCAATACTATCAAACCTTTACAATTAAAATAATTCAAACAGGAACCAATACTATAACACCTTTATAATTAAAATAATTCAAACAGGAACCAATACTATAACACCTTTATAATTAAAATAATTCAAACAGGAACCAATACTATAACACCTTTATAATTAAATTAATTCAAACAGTAACCAATACTATAACACCTTTATAATTAAAATAATTCAAACAGGAACCAATACTATCAAACCTTTACAATTAAAATAATTCAAACAGGAACCAATACTATAACACCTTTATAATTAAAATAATTCAAACAGGAACCAATACTATAACACCTTTATAATTAAAATAATTCAAACAGGAACTAATACTATAACACCTTTACAATTAAAATAATTCAAACAGGAACCAATATTATAACACCTTTATAATTAAAATAATTCAAACAGGAACCAATACTATCAAACCTTTACAATTAAAATAATTCAAACAGGAACCAATACTATCAAACCTTTACAATTAAAATAATTCAAACAGGAACCAATACTATAACACCTTTATAATTAAAATAATTCAAACAGGAACCAATACTATAACACCTTTATAATTAAAATAATTCAAACAGGAACCAATACTATAACACCTTTATAATTAAAATAATTCAAACAGGAACCAATACTATAACACCTTTATAATTAAAATAATTCAAACAGGAACCAATACTATCAAACCTTTATAATTAAAATAATTCAAACAGGAACCAATACTATCAAACCTTTACAATTAAAATAATTCAAACAGGAACCAATACTATAACACCTTTATAATTAAAATAATTCAAACAGGAACCAATACTATAACACCTTTATAATTAAAATAATTCAAACAGGAACCAATACTATAACACCTTTATAATTAAAATAATTCAAACAGGAACCAATACTATAACACCTTTATAATTAAAATAATTCAAACAAGAACCAATACTATCAAACCTTTATAATTAAAATAATTCAAACAGGAACCAATACTATCAAACCTTTACAATTAAAATAATTCAAACAGGAACCAATATTATAACACCTTTATAATTAAAATAATTCAAACAGGAACCAATACTATAACACCTTTATAATTAAAATAATTCAAACAGGAACCAATACTATAACACCTTTATAATTAAAATAATTCAAACAGGAACCAATACTATAACACCTTTATAATTAAAATAATTCAAACAGGAACCAATACTATAACACCTTTATAATTAAAATAATTCAAACAGGAACCAATACTATAACACCTTTATAATTAAAATAATTCAAACAGGAACCAATACTATAACACCTTTACAATTAAAATAATTCAAACAGGAACCAATACTATAACACCTTTACAATTAAAATAATTCAAACAGGAACCAATACTATAACACCTTTATAATTAAAATAATTCAAACAGGAACTAATACTATAACACCTTTACAATTAAAATAATTCAAACAGGAACCAATATTATAACACCTTTATAATTAAAATAATTCAAACAGGAACCAATACTATAACACCTTTACAATTAAAATAATTCAAACAGGAACCAATACTATCAAACCTTTACAATTAAAATAATTCAAACAGGAACCAATACTATAACACCTTTATAATTAAAATAATTCAAACAGGAACCAATACTATAACACCTTTATAATTAAAATAATTCAAACAGGAACCAATACTATCAAACCTTTATAATTAAAATAATTCAAACAGGAACCAATACTATCAAACCTTTACAATTAAAATAATTCAAACAGGAACCAATACTATAACACCTTTATAATTAAAATAATTCAAACAGGAACCAATACTATAACACCTTTATAATTAAAATAATTCAAACAGGAACCAATACTATAACACCTTTATAATTAAAATAATTCAAACAGGAACCAATACTATAACACCTTTATAATTAAAATAATTCAAACAGGAACCAATACTATCAAACCTTTATAATTAAAATAATTCAAACAGGAACCAATACTATCAAACCTTTACAATTAAAATAATCCAAACAGGAACCAATATTATAACACCTTTATAATTAAAATAATTCAAACAGGAACCAATACTATAACACCTTTATAATTAAAATAATTCAAACAGGAACCAATACTATCAAACCTTTACAATTAAAATAATTCAAACAGGAACCAATATTATAACACCTTTATAATTAAAATAATTCAAACAGGAACCAATACTATCAAACCTTTACAATTAAAATAATTCAAACAGGAACCAATACTATCAAACCTTTATAATTTTATTTTTCTAGAATTGTATTTGCTACCTATTAATATAACTTGTTAAAATAAATCATTAGCATTTTAAAAGATGTGGCAATTTGCCAGTTGGCAAGTTGCCAGGTCTTGGAAAATGAAAATTGCTCATTTCAACCATATAAGTCATAGCTAGTCATATAAGTCATAACTAGAAAATACAATTCTAGAAAATACAATTGTAAAAGTTCAAAAGTATTGGCCCCAAATTGTACATTTGAGCATCTCGACAATAGTAGTAGGAGAGGGATGGATAGTCCCTTATTGGCCGGACCTACCCCCGGACCTAGGAAGTGACGTCATAGTCACGTGACCCAGTGACGCCATGTTGAGTTGTCATGGTAACCCACTGAGCGTCCATCTTGTGACGTCATCCCCAGTGATACGTGGTGTTAGTGCGCAGCGCGTGTTGTTAGGGTGATACGTGTTTCCGTCGGCCATTTTGTATACTAGAGGCCGCCATCTTGGTTTCTATGGTAGCACGTGGTTGCTATGTGACCCAAAGACCTACAACAAGGCAGGGGTATGTTCGGAGGGTGTGTTCCTTTGTACAAGAGTAATTTCCCGATTCACAGAATTACCACAAACAACCCGATAATCCCCCAAATCACCAAAAACAACTTTTATTTGCTAATCAACACCAGATTGGGCTTTTTTCTCCAATAGTGGAACTAGAGTAATTTTTCTGGTTCGGATTCCCACGAATCCTTTTTTTGAATCGCTATCCCATGACGTTTTTCACCAATAAAAGGCGCATGCCTTTGTATTGTTATTACCCAAAATCCCTGGTTTTCAGTAGTGCTATAGGGCGCGTTCGATTGAATCGGAGAATACTCCAGAAAAATACAAGAGCCTATCCATTGGAACAATTTTATTACTATATTTAGATTTTCTGGTCTATTCAGGCTACATCTAAACCCATCCCGAGTACGCTTGTTCTTGTTTTCCAGATAATCAAATCAGTTCACTTTACAGCAGGTAACTAACCAATCAGATTGCTTGATTTCCCATAATCTGTATGCAGAGCTATCTCCCTTGTGTATAACAAAAGCCTATATCATCCCGAAAGCCAATAAGCTATCGAGCAGTTACTGAAGTCATTGCCCGAACGACTCGAAGCCCATCGAGCAAATGAGCTATAGAGCAATTGCTCGTTCAAGTGACTCGCACATACTGCACTTCGACTCAGTTCGGTATTTGAGGGTACCTATGGCCTGGTACTGTATTATTTGAGGATACGTTTTATAGGATACTTATCTAAGGACACTCTTACTTGTTTCGCCCAGCCTTCTAGGCCACCCAGGACATACCTATCCCAAATTCCCCTTATAAGCTATCGCACAGTTACTGAAAGGTCACTGCTCGAACGACTCGAATCCCATCGAGCAAATGAGCTATAGAGCAATTGCTCGTTCGAGTGACTCGCATATGCGACATACGACTCTTAGCCTCATTTCAGTATTTGAGGATACCTATGGCCTGGTATTGTATTATTTGAGGATACCTTTCTAGGATACCTTTTATAGGATACTTATCTGAAGATACTATTACCTGTTCTATGATACCTTTTATAGGATACTTATCTGAGGATACTATTACCTGTTCTAGGATACCTTTTATAAGATACTTATCTGAGGATATTATTACCTGTTCTAGGATACCTTTTATAGGATACTTATCTGAGGATACTATTACCTGTTTGATCCAGCCTTTAGGCCACCCCAAGACATACCTATTCCAAATTCCTCTAATAAGTCATCGAGCAAATATTGCTCGAATAACTCTAATCTGATCGAGCAAATGAGCTATCGAGCAATTGCTCGATCGAGTGACTCCACACATACTACTCAAACGACTCGAATCCCATCGAGCAAATGAACAATCGAGCAATTGCTCGATCAAGTGACTCGCACATACGACTCTTCGACTCATTTCAGAAAAAAGGGATTCCATAGCCACAGAAGTTTTCCAAAAAGGTATTCTCAAAAAGGAATTCCGTAATTGAGGTTCCTATTCGATTCCGTGACATGGGATTCCGACAATTAACATCACAACATAGCGCCACTGGGTCACGTGACTATGACGTCACTTCCTAGGTCCGGGGGTAGGTCCGGTCAATAAGGGGCGATCCATCCCTCCCCTACAACTGACAATGCAAGGGATGCAATTCTGTAAATGAAATGCCGTTTCGTAAATATTCAAGTTGTCTCCCTTAGACCATATTTGGGTTCAAGTCGACTTCACCGGAGAAGGTTTTCGTTGAGTTGGATGGGTATTTTATTTTTTAAAACGAAATGTATAAAATAACTTTTAAAACAAGGATAATGATATATAATGTTTTGTAACATACAATACTCCTAACAACCGAGATCACAATTTCTTCGTTGACAAAAAAATACCCCCGGTCCCTTTCTGCATGTCAACTCAACTCGGCTGCAGAAACGGAGTCCGACGAAACAATTATCATATTATGTTGCTTCGTCTAAATATCAAAACTTTCAAGATGCAAATTATTTCCATAATGCAACTTGGAATTTAATCAAACCAGTCTTGTTTGACAGAGCTCATTGAGCTCTGTCAAACAAGACTGAATTGATTAAATTCCAAGTTACTATATGGGGAAATTCGCGGCTGAAATTTGAGGATTTTCACATCAGTGTACAGTTTGTTTTGTTTCAGTGAGTTTAACGACTCTTTTGACAGCCAGAATCACATCGTGTCTATGGGTGGAGGAAGCCGGAGTACCCGGGGAGAAACCCCGAGCAGTGGCGGGCAATTGTGAGACCCCAAACGTACTAACACTACACGGGGGTGAGGTGGCTAAGTAGACAGAGGTGCAGGCTGCAAGCCGAGAGCTCCTCGGTTCGAATCCCGCTTGCGGCAACCGCGTTGTATTCTTGGGCAAGACACTTCACCCCCATTGCCTCCGTGGGGAAACAGTGGCGTTGCGTCCTAAGGCGTACTGTACGTCGATGGTGCACTTGTCTTTAGCCAATGCTAACCCTGCAAGTGTGGAGTTAGTATGTTGGGGAGCCTGACAGTTGCTCGCCATTGTTCGGTGGTTCGCTCCGGGTGCTCCGGCTTCCTCCACCCGTAAAACTGTCCGACACGAGGTGGTCTGGCTGTCGAAAGTGTCGTTAAACCCCAATAAATAAATAAATAAATAAATAAACAAATAAACACTAACTACACGAACAGAGTTAGCAGCGGTTGAGGGCAAGTGAAATATCGACGTGCAGCACGCCTTAACCCTTTGAACTCTAGTGGTATCTTCCATGCCAGTTCAATGGCAGCAATTAGATGAGTCCATATTCACTGTTTGGGGTAGACCAATCAATATTTTCAACCTGCAGCCTCGGGGATGCACGTTGAAAACATTGATTGGTCTACCCCACACATTTACTGAACAGCCATCCTATATAATGACGTTATGACGTATCATGTTGCTGTCCGGAAAATCGGCCGCTAGGGTTCAAAGGGTTAATACACAAAACCACTGTCTGTTATATCGTTTGATAATCGACTATTTCGTTCTGTTATACGCCCAAAACCTCTTGTATAGTTTATTTGCTCGGTAAATTACCGATTAAAAACTGTCGCAAGTAAATTCGGAGCCAGTATCAGAAAAAGCTTTGACACCTTAAGGTATTAAATGAAAAAGATAGGGCCGAGCCAGAATAGTCCAAATCAATAGGTCTCGAGAACCACACACACCGTTTGCGAATGCAATAGTCGATCTTTCTTAAAGACAACAAGATATCTTTTTCTTTTCTTTCTGTTCGCTCTTCATCTGCATATATGTTCTTATGCATCCACCTGTTACTGGGGGCGCGGTGGCGTTGCGGTAACCGGTTCACGTCAGATAACCGAAGTTAAACAACGTCGAGCCTGGTTAGTCCTTGGATGGGTGACCGTCTGAGCGGTCGATTCGGACTCCCGCGTTATGTCCTTGAGCAAGGCACTTCACCCCGATTGTCAACCTGAGGGCACGATGACGCCGTGTACCAAGGCGTACTGCACGTCGATGGTGCGCATGTCTTCAACCAATCTAACCATACCTATGCTACAGTACGGAGTTACGATGTTGGGGAGCTGGAAGTTGCTCGTCGTTGCTCGGTGGTTCTCTCCGGTACTCCGGCTTCCTCCACCCGTAAAACTGTCAGCGACACAATATGACCTTGGCTGTTAATGTGTCGTTAAACCCTAATAAATAAATCCAGCTGTTACTTTCTTCCTTTACTCTTTAGGGGAAGGAAAGGGGGCAGCCAATCTAGCTATGCCTTTCCTTGACGATATACATAATCAAATTGGTTTCGAACTCAATGGTTTGACATCTCGTCGCCTGAGTGCTAGAATGTCCTATGTCCCCTATGGGAGTACTATGTCCTC
Organism: Pictodentalium vernedei; assembly: GCA_031216915.1. Lineage (NCBI taxonomy): Eukaryota > Metazoa > Mollusca > Scaphopoda > Dentaliida > Dentaliidae > Pictodentalium > Pictodentalium vernedei. The sequence continues at coordinate 448,805,834 of CM062289.1, read as the reverse complement.
TATGGGAGTACTCTGTCCCCTGTGGGAGTACTCTGTCCCCTATGTCCCCTATGGGAGTACTATGCCCTCTATGGGAGTACTCTGTCCCCTATGGGAGTACTATGTCCTCTATGGGAGTACTCTGTCCCCTATGGGAGTACTCTGTCCCCTATGTCCCCAAGGAAGTACTAAGTCCTCTATGGGAGTACTCTGCCCCCTATGGGAGTACTCTGTCCTCTATGGGAGTACGCTGTCACCTATGGGACATAGGACATTCTAACACTCAGGTGGCGATCTATATTGTGATTTGTTCATTTCGTGTGTTTTATATTTTGTTTTCTGTTGAATAAAAATATGTATCTCATATTATAGCTTCGTTTTCAGTCTCGGATTTAAAAGAAGGGGGACAAGTTTCTGGTGCCCTCAAGCTCGACCCGGTGCCCTTTTATATTTCATGTCCAAATTTTATGCTCCCCCGGTGATAACCGGTTGAGAGGTGGTAAACCTGATTTGTTCCGACTAAGATATCTGAAGTTCGGACTGTTGAAATATTTCAACTGTATCATCAAGACATGCCTTCATTGAAGTCATGCCTTGATGATGTAGTTGGAATATTAGTGTGCCGTGACCATAGTTCAAAAACTCAAGACTTCTTTGAAATTTATTTTGTTTTGGACACATAAAATATACACGTTGTCGACGTGTCGCAACAGCTTATATAATTACACACTAAAAACTAAAGTGTTAAAACTGACACTTTCAAGGTGTTAAACCCATTCTAACTCTTAGGGTTTGATTTTAACACTCAAATTACAATGCTCTAAGCACTTAAACATTGCAGTCGTCAGACATCTGAAACTTGAATGGATGGAACCTCCCATGTGTCTAGCATTGGTGGTTCTTCCAGAATCGTCCATAATTTGATTTGCGCTTGATGGGTACATAATTAAAAGGACACAACGCAGATGGCGCGGATCAGGCTCGAACTCTCGAGCCTGATCCGCGTCATCTGCGTTGTTTCCTTTTAAGTGTCGCGACATTACACTTGCCAAGTGGTATTATTGTCAACACCTGTCAAGTTCTGGGATATCAACACCTGAACAAAGTGCTAGTTCAGCACTTAGTAAGTGGTAAATACAGTACTTCAAGTGCAGTTTTTAACACTTTAGTTTTTAGCGTGTAACACGTACCTTACTGTACACGCAAACATCATAAGGGCAGAAGACAGTGAGGGGAGAGGCCGGGGGGATGGGGGGGGGGTAGTAAATAATAAACAAACACTGCATCTGTCATCAATTTCAGCCAATTTCCTGTACTACAAGGAGTGGGAAGCGTTACTAAAGATAGTTACACTGAGCCACCAGCCAAAAGGCAGATAACAATAATAATAATAATGCAATGTTAACGTCTGGAATCCATCGCAGTGCTCTCTGACTAACAATATTACCCCGTATCACAGGTGTTCACACCCTTTTTTCATTCTATGACATTCTCAGCTCAACTCAACGGAGCATACTGCCGGTGCTCCACAGACGGGCACACAAGGCAAACACCTCAACAGGTCCCTATTTTACACCTAGGTACGGTGGGGATTGCGAAGTACACTGCAAAAAATATAGGTTCTCTTTAGAACCGAAACTGGTTCTAATCTTGTCCCTGAGATGGAACCAGTTCTGTTTAAACAGTATTTATTTCAAATCAAATAAATTCATAAAGATTAACATTAAATATTAACAGAATTAAACATAAATTGAGGGGGTTTCAGCCATAAGTTTAGATCTCATACGAGGTTGTCTCAAATCATTATTCAGCAAAGGAGATATGAACAGTTGGCATATCGAACCAGTTTGGGTTCGATATGCCAACTGTTCATATCTCCTTTGTTTCAAAACGTTTGGCAACTGCATTGAATAAGCTCCAAGTTTACTGCTGAATCTACTTCAGTTCATGTAATATTCTGTTAAAATTGAATGCTAATCTTGGTAAATTTATTTGATTTGAAATAAATACTGTTTAAACAGAACTGGTTCCATCTCAGGGACAAGATTAGAACCAGTTTTGGTTCTAAAGAGAACCTATATTTTTTGCAGTGTACTGGTGAACCGTTCACCAGTTTCCCAAACGTCCACAGCTGGCACGTGATGCAACGTCACAGAACCACACCTCAAACTTCGCCGATCGCACACCAGCCACGACTACGGGAAGTACCCGGATTTATCGCCGAATGGTCACCAATCCAAGAATTGACCGGGATCGACGTTGCTTAACTTTGGTGATCTAACGAGAGCCGATCTCGCGTCGCCAGTGCTCCCCAGATTAAGGGTTATTTGGCAGTCTGATTCCAATGTTGTGAGATATAAATTTCCAGGAGACGACAGGTAGGCAGCCAGTCTGGCTATGTCGTCTCTCTGGGGTATATAATAGTGCATTTTGAATTATTGTGTAGTATGTGTATATTTATGCTATTTGTATACTGCTGGATAAATCAAACCGGTACTTCAAATTGGTCGTGTTCAACCAAACAGTCCGATTCCAACAGCTCGATTCGGGTACTTCAGAACCTCCGTTTGTATGGCTGACTGTGTGTGTGTGATATTAACCCTTTACCCAACGCAACGCAGACGATATCAAAATTTATTATTTTAAATACCATTTTTTCAATTTTTCCCAAAAATTTCAAGAAAACCATATCATGTGACCCCTCGTTGGAACGAGCTCGTTCCAACGAGGGGTCACATGATATGGTTTTCGTGAAATTTTTTGAAAAATAATATTTTTACAACTGCTAAATTTGAGTATTACGCGGGCGGATGCGAGCGATTCGTTGGGTAAAGGGTTATGTCCGAATAGCAAATCTAGTTTCACCACCCAAAGACCTCTTAGCGATGCTTCTTTTTAGCAATGGCCTCTATGGTGGTGCCTTATACGGTTGAAATACTGGGGTTTTTTTAAATCAAAAGGGCTTTACTCTTCCTCGCCCTATCCTCCCGGAGAAATCATATCCACGAGCGTGCATTTTTGTGCCATTAAAATTATAAATTGTTCATAAAGTGATTGACGACGTTGAGGTGAAATAGTTTACCTTTGGTGAAGGCACGACAGAGAAAGTATTCATGATTCTGTCTGGATATTCTTCTCTGATCTTGCTGATGAGGAGTGTTCCCATGCCAGATCCAGTGCCTCCACCTAGCGAGTGTGTGAGTTGGAATCCCTGAAGGCAATCGCAGCCTTCGGCTTCTTTACGGACAACATCTAAGACTGAATCCACCAGTTCAGCTCCCTCGGTGTAGTGTCCCTTCGCCCAGTTGTTACCAGCGCCACTCTGACCAAATACAAAGTTATCTGGTCTGAAGATCTGCCCAAATGGTCCGGATCGGACGGAATCCATGGTTCCTGGTTCCAAATCAACGAGGACTGCACGGGGTACATATTTCCCTCCTGGAAAATAATCACACGATTATTGTTAAAAAAATGTGTTGTAAACAAGCGCTAACATGACTGGATATCAAGCAAAGTGGGGTCAATTATAGGCAGAAGTGAGCGGCTTGTTGAGCTCGTTCCAGTGAGGGGTCATAAGCTATGTTTCTGATGCCAAAAAAATGAGAATTTTATTTGTAAGTATCGTTTTCCTTTCGTGTTAGGTAAAGGGTTAACAATTGTGGAAAACATACACTTAACCCAGTAGGAGGTGAAAAGGAATGGGGAGGAAAATATTTTTTCTGTTGCGTATTGGCAGCAGAAAAATACGCCCCACCCCCTTTTTTTTCATTTAGCCTCGCTCCGCCCCTGGTAGAGGTAACACACAGTATGAAAGTAGTGGTGACGGCCTCTATAGGGACAACATTTTAAATAGGAATCCTCCCTAGAGTGTCGCCTTTGGTTAAATCCCGATCAGGGGATTATAGGGTCAAAAATATAAACAGACTACAGTCCTGTGGGAAGTCCTATAAAAAATGCAGTCTAATCGGGGGATTATAGGGACAAGCCTATAGGGAACGTACGGCAGTCCCATGGGAAGTCTTATATTATAAAAATTGCAGTCTAATCGGGAATTGTAGGGACAAACTTACAGAGACGGACGACAGTCCTATCGGAAGTCCTATAATAAATGTTGCAGTCTAATCGGGGGATTATAGGGACAAGCCTATAGGGAACGTACGGCAGTCCCATGGGAAGTCTTATATTATAAAAATTGCAGTCTAATCGGGAATTGTAGGGACAAACTTACAGAGACGGACGACAGTCCTATCGGAAGTCCTATAATAAATGTTGCAGTCTAATCGGGGGATTATAGGGACAAGCCTATAGGGAACGTACGGCAGTCCCATGGGAAGTCTTATATTATAAAAATTGCAGTCTAATCGGGAATTGTAGGGACAAACTTACAGAGACGGACGACAGTCCTATCGGAAGTCCTATAATAAATGTTGCAGTCTAATCGGGGGATTATAGGGACAAGCCTATAGGGAACGTACGGCAGTCCCATGGGAAGTCTTATATTATAAAAATTGCAGTCTAATCGGGAATTGTAGGGACAAACTTACAGAGACGGACGACAGTCCTATCGGAAGTCCTATAATAAATGTTGCAGTCTAATCGGGGGATTATAGGGACAAGCCTATAGGGAACGTACGGCAGTCCCATGGGAAGTCTTATATTATAAAAATTGCAGTCTAATCGGGAATTGTAGGGACAAACTTACAGAGACGGACGACAGTCCTGTCGGAAGTCCTATAATAAATGTTGCAGTCTAATCGTGGGATTATAGGGACAAGCCTATAGGGAACGTACGGCAGTCCCATGGGAAGTCTTATATTATAAAAATTGCAGTCTAATCGGGGGATTATAGGGACAAGCCTATAGGGAACGTACGGCAGTCCCATGGGAAGTCTTATATTATAAAAATTGCAGCCTAATCGGGGGATTATAGGGACAAGCCTATAGGGAACGTACGACAGTCCCATGGGAAGTCTTATATTATAAAAATTGCAGCCTAATCGGGGGATTATAGGGACAAGCCTATAGGGAACGTACGGCAGTCCCATGGGAAGTCTTATATTATAAAAATTGCAGCCTAATCGGGGGATTATAGGGACAAGCCTATAGGGAACGTACGGCAGTCCCATGGGAAGTCTTATATTATAAAAATTGCAGCCTAATCGGGGGATTATAGGGACAAGCCTATAGGGAACGTACGGCAGTCCCATGGGAAGTCTTATATTATAAAAATTGCAGTCTAATCGGGAATTGTAGGGACAAACTTACAGAGACGGACGACAGTCCTATGAGAAGTGCTATGCAAATAAATGTGGTCTAATCGGGGGATTATAGGGACAAACTTATAAGGACGGACGACAGTCCTATCGGAAGTCCTATAATAAATGTTGCAGTCTAATCGGGGGATTATAGGGACAAGCCTATAGGGAACGTACGGCAGTCCCATGGGAAGCCTTATATTATAAAAATTGCAGCCTAATCGGGGGATTATAGGGACAAGCCTATAGGGAACGTACGGCAGTCCCATGGGAAGTCTTATATTATAAAAATTGCAGCCTAATCGGGGGATTATAGGGACAAGCCTATAGGGAACGTACGGCAGTCCCATGGGAAGTCTTATATTATACAAATTGCAGCCTAATCGGGGGATTATAGGGACAAGCCTATAGGGAACGTACGACAGTCCCGTGGGAAGTTTTATATTATAAAAATTGCAGCCTAATCGGGGATTGTAGGGACAAACTTATAGGGACTGGCGGCAGTCCAATGGGAAGTGCAATGAAAAATGCAGCCTAATCGGGGATTGTAGGGACAAACGTATATGGACGGACGCCAGTCCTATGGGGAGTCCTCTAATAAATGTTGCTGTCTAATCGGAGGATTATGGGGACAAACTTATAGGGACAGACAACAGTCCTATGGGAAGTTCTATAATAAATGTTGAAGTCTAATCGGAGGATTATAGGGACAAACTTATAAGGACGGACGACAGTCCTATGGGGAGTCCTATAATAAATGTTGCAGTCTAATCGTGGGATCGTAGGGACAAACTTATAGGGACTGGCGGCAGTCCAATGGGAAGTCCAATGAAAAATGCAGCCTAATCGGGGATTGTAGGGACAAACTTATAAGGACGGACGACAGTCCTATGGGGAGTCCTATAATAAATGTTGCAGTCTAAGCGGGGGATTGTAGGGACAAACTTATAGGGACTGGCGGCAGTCCAATGGGAAGTCCAATGAAAAATGCAGCCTAATCGGGGATTGTAGGGACAAACTTATATGGACGGACGACAGTCCTATGGGAAGCCCTATAATAGATTTTACAGTCGACTGGGCTGGGGAGGGTTGGTTTATCTATAACTTATTTTAACCTTTTACCCAGCCTGGATAGGCTATGACACTTGAAAAAAGATATATATAATTCGTGAGTAATGGGGGGGGGGGGGGTATTTTAATTTCGAAAATATGACCCTTCATTGGAATGAGCTCGTTCCAATGAGGAGTCATAAGCTATATTTTCCCGGCAAAGGTTTATCTATAATTTATTTCAACCCTTTACCCAAAGCGAATATGAGATGACACTTGTAAAAAAATTTCGTTAGTAATTTTTCTAAAATTGATTAGCCCCAAAACATAGCTTATGACACCTCATTGGAACGAGCTCAATGAGCTCGTTCCAATGGGGTGTCATAAGCTATGTTTTCGAGGCAAAAATTGGAAAAAATTATAAGATTTGAAAGACGATTTTTGTAAACGACAGTTGTCGGTTAAATTCGTGACGTGTATTTATTTGTATTTATCCAATATTGGGAGCGCGGTGGCTCAGTGCTAGAGAGGTCCCGAGTTCGATCCCCGTCCGGGAACACCCGGGTTGTGTCCTTTATCCCGGTCGCCTACATGGGAACCCGATGACGCCGTGTACGAAGGCGTACTGCACGTCGATGGCGCACATGTCTTCAACCGCTGTAACCCTGCTTGAGAGGAGCTTGAACAGAGTTAGAATGTTGAGGAGCTGACAGTTGCTCGTCGATGCTCGGTGGTTCTCTCCGGGTACTCCGGCTTCCTCCACCCATAAAACTGTCACGGTCACGATTAGCCATTGTGCATAAGTATTTGACCTTAATTACCAAGAAATAATAATAATAAATAATTTATCCACCAATGTTACTCCAACTAATCACGTTGATTCGCAACCCTCCCCCCTACCCCACCTCACCCCAACAAACCACTTCATAACATAAATTATATTAGGCCACACAAAGTAGATCTTCTGTTTCTCAGTCCATTATTTCTAAAATTCCATGCGCGCGAGCGGTTTTTTATTTTATTTTTTATTTCTGTAACTATTTCTTTGCCATGGGTGGTGGTGTATTTCGTCCCTTGAGAGCAAGAAAGCTTTGCAATGCTAAAGCATTGCAAAGCCTTCTTGCACTCAAGGGACAAATTTATCAATTTTTTGAACTTGGATCAAATATTACACATAAATCATTTAATTTTTATTTTTTTAAAATTTACATTGGTTATAAAAAGAGAGCATGCGGCAGCCAAAAGGTCCATGCGGGAGGGCCCGAGAAACGTATTTTTATTTTTTTTTTAGGCCTTAAGTGCTTGCTTTATAAAACTTTATAAAACTTACCTGTCGCCTCGTTGAAATAGACGTTGATTCTTTCAAGCTGAAGATCAGAGTCACCATGATAAGTGCCGGTTGGATCAATGCCATGTTCATCAGAGATGACCTCCCAGAACTACAAATAAATTAATACTAAAAATTAATACTAGCATTAGTATGTAACATGAGTAATTCGTTTGATGTTTGTGGATAGTTTTCTCACATCTTAAAATTTGACAGGACATCGAAGCATTTCTTGGAAAGTTCTTATCTGCTTGACAGTGTTGCTCTGTCATTCCCTTCGCATATACTGGCCTCCACCCTCACCGCATGTGTGTGTGAGGGATGGGGTGGGGCGGGATGGGGTCCTTACGTTCCAGCCTGAAAATCCGTCATGGATGACTTAATCAGCCAAAATTACTGCTCTCTAAAGCATCACCATAACACGTTATATAACGTCATGGCCCAAATCGGCTTGCGCCAGTCGCCTTCAAATTTTATTTTTGTTATTTTTTTTTTCTCACTTTTTGACTGTGGGACAAACAACCCTTATCATCCTACCAATGGCCAGCAGAAACCATCATGCATGCACACTAACAGCTAAAGTGTTAAAACTGACACTTTCAAGGTGTTAAACCCATTCTAACTCTTAGGGTTTGATTTTAACACCCAAAGTGCATTGCTTTAAGCACTTAGACATTACAATCGCCAGACATCTGAAACTTGAATGGATGGCACTTCCCATGTGTCTAGCATTGGTGGTTCTTCCAGAATCGTCCATAATTTGATTTGCGCTTGATGGGTACATAATTAAAAGGACACAACGCAGATGACGCGGATCAGGCTCGAGAGTTCGAGCCTGATCCGCGTCATCTGCGTTGTTTCCTTTTAAGTGTCGCGACATTACACTTGTCAAGTGGTATTATTGTAACACCTGTCAAGTTCTGAGATATCTACACTTGAATAAAGTGCTAGTTCAGCACTTAGTAAGTGTTAAATACAGCACTTCAAGTGTAGTTTTTAACACTTTAGTTTTTAACGTGTGTGGTTAGAATGAAATGCCCAAGAGGAGAAAACACTGTAGCCAGCACGTATCACACTTTCATGCTGCTGCCGAAAGGAAAGTGAAGTAAGTAATCATTGGAAGTTCACCCATTAATCTAGATTCGAGCCATCGTTTTTGATATGGCCTTGTTGAACCTTTATTGAACATCGTTTTTGATATGGCCTTGTTGAACCTTTATTGAACATCGTTTTTGAGATGGCCTTGTTGAACCTTTATTGAACATCGTTTTTGATATGGCCTTGTTGAACCTTTATTGAACATCGTTTTTGATATGGCCTTGTTGAACCTTTATTGAACCTATTTTTTGATATGGCCTTGTTGAACCTTTATTGAACATCGTTTTTGATATGGCCTTGTTGAACCTTTATTGAACATCGTTTTTGATATGGCCTTGTTGAACCTTTATTGAACATCGTTTTTGATATGGCCTTGTTGAACCTTTATTGAACATCGTTTTTGATATGGCCTTGTTGAACCTTTATTGAACATCGTTTTTGATATGGCCTTGTTGAACCTTTATTGAACTCGTTTTTGATATGGCCTTGTTGAACCTTTATTGAACCTATTTTTTTAATTTGAAAAACAATAATTTAAATAATAAATGTTGATATCCTGTGCGTTGGATAAAGGGTTAACGTCGTATGCATCTTGGCACCCACTAGAACGTTTATGCATTCTACTTGATGAGTACCCCCCCCCCCCCCCCACCCACCCCCAGTCAAAGTTTCCAGATTCGCTCGTGACTGTTCGACCCACAGTACCTAATATCGAACACGAGAGTGCAACAAGGCGACATTTGCAATGCTTGAGAGCTGAAATCATTTCCACATATTAATGGCGTAGCCGGTGGGGGCGGGGGTGAAAATGTCATCCACCCCCCCCCCCCCCCCCTCCCCAGGTCATGTGAGATAATTATTGATGCCTTTCACAACTTATAAGTTATGGACACATCCGGACTCAGAGTCAAGGAAATTGAGTTTTTGTCTCGAATTTCACCCCCCCCCCCCCCTCCCCACAGCGAGAGGGGATGTCCCTCTTTTGATCGCCCTCATCTCGCCACAACATGGCTCGGAGGATGCATCCTATTCTGTATACCCCCATCCCCCCCCCTCGTAGTTCAGCGATCTGAACGTAGCGGCTACCCCCATACATAGAGGTAGCCGCTACGCTAACCCCCCTAGATATTATTCTTGCCGCCCTAACTTTGATATCCTGGCTACGAGCCTGCCGTCAGATGGTGAAGACTGTGGAGGTATAACACTATAAAACACACCAGCATTCCTTAGTCTGATGTAGGAATACTCACTGATGTAGCTTCCTGGAGCAATTATTAGGTACTCTTGTAAATCTATCACGCATAGATCGCTACCCCCCCCCCCCCTCACCCCTCCCCCGCCCCACTCCCTTATCACACGGAAAAATAACAGAAAACGTCTCACCACCATTGATTGCCTGCTGATAACTGTATCCGCAAACTTAATTATTGCCTCTGATTGTTGATGTAATTCAACCTGATGAACTCTGCATGATTACCTGCAATTCGATCTGACATTTAACAATGGTAAATTAATTATTTGATGGGAATTATTTACAAAGGATGGAGGGCGACAAAAAGGTCAACATGGAGTGAGAAATAATATAATGACACAGTTTTATTGCGTAAATGGGTCTTGTGACGTAAGGAAGTAATCCTACGCCACTTGTTGACAACAAATGAGATAATTCCAGTCCTCCTCTTCAGTTTTTATCCCCACACAGGGACGTGACGACAGGGTTTGGGGCAATCCTGGCCAAAATTTCCTATAGTTGGAAATTCGGAGGGCAAGTCATGAGAAGTTGGAAATCCCATCTATCTGAATTTTAGAGCTGCTTTGGTGATGCTGATGTCTCCTTTACTTCCCAAAATCCAACTCAGTTTCAAATCGGCAAAAATTCCAACTGTTACGATTTACAACTACAGTGTACGCAATATCGATGCATGATGTCAATCGGTTTGAGATTTCTATAGTACGTTTACTTATCATGATAAAAAAAAATCCTCGAAATGCACTTCAAGAAAACCACATCATGTAAAATCGTTATCCTCAGTTAATTCCATTATTCACAGTTACAAAATGATGAAGCATCAAAAATTGATTATCCCTGCATCAGATCTGATTTAATGTTAGGACAGCGTGAATTGTTCCAAGTTCTAAGCTTGTGCATTTGTTTAGCACATATTCAATTCCCAGAAGAATACCAAATAATAATAACCTGATAATTCTATCATAATTGTGTTGGCATTTCAGTTACTAGAATCAATTTAATGCCTCCTTTCATGGCTTCATTTTCTAATTTTTTCTCGGTAGTGAATTTCCAACTAGAGGGGAGGGACCCCTCCCGGTCCCTCTCCCTAGTCAGAAATTTACTATCCTACCCCCCCCCCCCCCCTAGATCGGAAGTTTCTAACCACGTCCCTGTCTCCATACTGTCACAATCTTAGGGTATTTAAACTCCCATTCCATTCCGTTTGTCGGGCTTCTCGTCCGCCCCTTTGTATAGTTATCTCCCTTGCATTGAAAGACTGTGAAACTTCCATTTTTACCCCCCTAAAACACATTTCTGGTTTCCACCCATGTGTCTGAAGGCAGTAATTTAGCCAGGGGCCAGTACTATAGATGTATTTTTCTAGTTACGACTTTGGCAAATTGCCATATCTTTTAAAATGCCGATGATTCATTTTAATAAGTTATATTAAAAGGTAGAAAATACAATCCTAGAAAATACAATTTTAAAAGTTTTATAGTACTGGATCCTTGACTCAAAAAGTAGGGAGGCAGCATGAAATATCTAAGGCCATTTTAGGGGTGGGGTGCGCAAAATTCAGTGTTCTAAGAGCGAGTTTGAGCCATTGTAACCGTGTATAGACCATTGGGGGGGGGGGGGGGGGGGGGGGGAGGGGGGGGTCTCTGTTGAGTGAAATTTGCGTTGGGACAATGTTTTGGTATTCATTTTAGAGAACTGGATCCGATTTTACCAGAGTAAAGAAGCACTGCTTCACTTCCCGACGTACCCATCATGCGCTTTGAAAGTAACTTAACCGGCCAAGTAGCTTCTTGAATTTCTCATAAAATCAAGTCATGGCTGCTGTAAAGCAGCCATGACTTGATTTGATAAGAAATCCAATAGGGTCTGACATCAATTATCAGTGATAAAAAAGAGTTAAAAGAACTAGAGAGCCCTATAGGGACGAATGACTATGAGCCCTATAGGGAGGAGTGAGTGTGAGCCCTATAGGGCGAAAGACCATGAACCCTATTAGGGCTGAGTGACTGTGAGCTCTATCGGACGAGTGAGTGTGAGCCTATAGGGACACGTGTCCGTGAGTCATATAGGGACGATTGACTGAGCCCGACAGGGACGGGTGTCTGTGTGCTCTATAGACACCAATGACTGTGGGCCTAAAAGGAACGAGTGACTGTACTCCCTATAGGTACGAATGACTGTAAGCCCTATATGAACGAATGACTGTGAGCCCTTTAAAGACGAATGACTGCGCCCTATAGGGACGAATGACTGTGAGCTCTACAGGGATGATTGACTGTGAGCCCTAAAGGACCAATGACTGTTCGCACGATAAGGTCGAATGACTTGGGGCCCAATAGGGACGAATGTATGTGAGCACTATATGGACGAATGACTGTTCGCCGTATATTGAACGAGGACGAGTGACTGTGAAGCCTATATGGACGGGTGTCTGTGAGCCGTATAGGAACGACTGCCTATGAGCCCTATATGGCGAGTGATTGCGAGCCCTATGGGGCTGTAGGATTGAATTATCACTGAACCGGCCCCAAAAACTCAAGATTAATTCGTCCAGCAGGGTGATATGCGATTCCATTCAGGGGTTCAGTGTTGAAAAGATTTAGGCTATGTTGATGTCCTTGGAGAAGCGAAAGAGGGGACATGCCCCTCACATTTTCAGATCATATATTTCGCTTTTCCCCTTCGGCACACCGCAACACACATTTTGATGAATATTATCCAATGGATGTTTATAATCAATATTCCTGTATTATTAATATTTAACTCCTTCGTCCCTTTCCCAACACGATCAGCAAGCGACACCTGCCAAAAGAAGTCTGGATTAACTAAAAAAAATAGTTCTTTTTGCCTCCCCTCCACCCCCCCCTCCCCTCACACACACACACACACACACACACACACACACACACACACACACACACACACACACACACACAAATAGCTTATACCACACAGCGTCACTCATTCAAAGCGGCCGTTTCAATGGGCGTCGTGAGTTATGTTTTTAGGCTAAACATTGAAATAAAGCATATTTTTGCACTTTAAATACGCACACACACACATCTGTCCTTGCTGGACGCTTAGGTTTTTTGGACATCGAAAATATTCGCGCCTCTCCATTTTTGATGTGAAAAAGGAGAGAGAGTTGCCCCCCAAATTCTCCAGAAGGCTTTATTTGAAAGCACAACACAAATTTACAAATACAAATACCCCTCCCCCCCCCCCCCCCCACACACACACAGAGGCCACACGCAACACTCACACACACACACACACCATCACATACACACATGCCACACACACATGCTACACACATTCACACCCTCAACTTACGCATATATTTAAGAAGAAAATGATTTTTTTTTTGGTTATAACTGTATGTTTGTAAATTAGCTCAATAATATCGCAAGTATTTTCCACAAGTTCAAACTTGTTTCGAGAAGATTATTAAATCAGGTATAGATTCCCGTTTTAAATAGCTTTTCTATAATGGGTGTCATACCGTTCTTTCTAATCAAGAACAAGATCGAGCAGAAGAGTGGTTTCGGCGCGCCAATGGCGCGCTGGAACCTTGTGGGGGTGATTTCACCCCTTTCGACCCTGTCGGCGGGGTTCTTTGATTGTCTGACGCAGCGTGCGGAGCTAATAGCTTCAGGCAAGAAAAGTCTGCCACTTATCATTACTTGTACGGGCCGCCATAAGCAAGCATAGTCTGCCTCTGTCCTTTTGTTTCGGGTTTGATGAGAGGAGGCAGCTGAGGTCAGATAAGGATATGGTGATCACGATGATGGAGGTGGTCATGACAGTGGGGTTCAATAAGGCAAAAGGAAGAAAAAAAGGCACAGCCATTGTGTTAACTGGCCGGAAAAGCGGCCGCTAGGGTTGAAAGGGTTAAAATTGCCCGTTGCCTACAGGATCTTACTCGGCAAGAGGAAATTGTTGGTGTCAAATTACAACTTCGTGTTCTTGAAGACAATTCCCCCACTTGCACCCTCCCAAATTCATATTTTGGTCGCTGTCCTAGCCGTTTATCTAACACGAAAGGCAGACGACACTTGCAAACAAAATTCTTGAATGACTATAATGTTTTTCATTTTTTGCATCAAAAACATAGCTTATGACTCCCCATTGGAACGAGCTGAACGAGCTCGTTCCAATGAGGAGGTCATAAGCTATGTTTTTGAGACAAGCAATTACGTATCGCGCTATTAAAAAAAAATCGCCTTTCAAATTTTATTGTTTCTTCAATGTTTGCTTTGAAAACATAGCCTATCACACCCTCACTGGAACGAACTCGTTCCAATGAGGAGTCATAAGCTACGTTTTTTTAATGCAAAAAATGAAAAAAAATAATTCAGATCGTTCCAGTAAAGGGGGGGCGGGGGGGGGGGGGGGCATAGGCAATGTGTTGGAGGCCCCAAAAATGAAAATTCTCGTATACCCTGTTATTCGTTTTGGGTAAATGGTTAAAATAAATTATAAATCTGCCCCACCTGCCCTACCTCCGATGGAGATGACCCCCATTTGCCATCCCATACACAAACTTCTGGGCCCGCCACTGAACTCGAACACACAATTAACAAGTAAGCAATTCATGAACTGACATGCAGGTTGTCCGGCGGGCTACAAAGTGCATACCACTCAATGGATCAACAAGTTTTCACTGGCACCTATTTTTTATGTGGAACTCGTCAGCACGGCGGTGCTGTGCACTAAGGCGTACTGCACGTTGATATCTTCAGCCACTGCTAACCCTGATTGTGCAGACTTAGTGAGTTGGGGAGTCTGGTAATTGCCCGCGGCTGCTCGGTGGTTCTCTCCGAGTACTCCGGGTTCATCCACCTCCACCTGTAAAACTGTCTGACGAAGTGACCCTGCTTGTCGAAAGTGTCGTTAAACACAAATAAAAAATAACCCATCGGGTGACAGAATGATTTGTACTGCAGTATATGGAAATACATGTATATTATATTTTCGTCACGAGATTTCCCGTGTCTTCATTTTATCTTACAATCAACATGTATTTTGTCTGTATTAACTCCGCAAGTATCGTGTGTACGACCCCCTGATACAGATGTTTGTATCAGGGGGTCGGATACAAGCACGTTCCTTTCGCGTGAGTTCCATTTTTTTTCTTTTTGTTCATCCGTACGAATAAATAGTTCGTTATATATTCGTCTACATTCTTGACTTATCCCCAATATATTGTAAGATATGATCTGCCCTTAGAACCCGGAGCTCGACTCGGATACATAAAGATTATTACCATTATGTGGATGTACAAAATATGTATCCGAGTCGAGCTCCAGGTTCTACGGGCAGATCACGACGAGTCGAAGACGAGTCGTGATCTACCCTTAGAACCCGGAGCGAGACTCGGATACATATTTTGTACATCCACATAATGGTAATAATCATTTTATCTTACAACATATCGGGGGTAAGTCAAGAATGTAGACGAATATATAACGAACTATTTATTCGTACGGATAAACAAAAAGAAAAATGAAAGTGTCAATGACACTGTAGCTTAACTTGTGTGTTGTGTTTGATGAAAAGGATAATGTTCAATGTTTATGAAAGGATTATGAAATAAGACAAGAATTGTGATAATTGGGAATGTGTTCATTTCTGTTCCCTGTATGCTATGTTTGTGATAAAAATAATATGAGGTGCACACTGTACTAAAGAGCTGAGGGGTGGGTTAATATGACCTCACAGTTAATGTATGTGGCTCTCACAGTTAACGTATATCAACGAAAGTTACCAAGTTACAGTGAAATTATTCCAAAACGAGTCATCCTATCAAGTTACATTGAAATCCCTTCATACATATGGCCTGTAGACTGTGCTAAAGGTTTTCGGGCTTCGGGCCCCTGAAGACGTCAGTTTCCCAATTGCGTCCAAAGGTGACGTTCTCATCTAGACTTTATATGAAGTCAACCTACCAAGTTACAATGAAATCCCTTCATAAATATGACCTGAAGACTGTGCTAAAGGTTTTCAGGCTTTGGGCTCGGGCAGCCATCATGGTTGCATGATCGCAACCAAAAGGGGACATTCTCACCTGGGCATCATCTGGAGTGATCCTACGAGGTTACAATGAAATATCTTCATAAATATGACCTGTAGACTGTCCTCAAGATTTTCGGGCTTCGGGCACCTGTAGCCATCACATTTAACCAATCACGACCAAAAGGGGATGTCATCATCTAGGCATTATATGGAGTCAAACTAACAGGTTACAATGAAATCCTTCCATAAATATGACCTATAGACTATACTAAAGGTTTTGGGGTTTTAGGCTCGGGCAGCCATCAAGGCTCAATGATTGCGACCAAAAGGGGACGTTCTCATCTAGACATTATTTGGAGTCATCCTACCAAGGTACAATGAAGTCCCTTCGTAAATATCACCTGTAGACTGTTCTAAAGGTTTTCGGGATTCGGGCCCCTGCAGCTGTCACAGTTGCCCAATCGTGTCCAAAAGGGGACGTTCTCATCTAGACATTATATGAAGTCAAACCTACCAAGTTACAATGAAATCCCTTCATAAATATGACCTGTAGACTGTGCTAAAGGCATTCGGGCTTCGGGCTCGGGCAGCCATCATAGTTGATTGATCGCAACCAAAATGGGACATGCTCATCTGGGTATCATCTGGAGTGATCCTACGAAGTTACAATGAAATCCCTTCATAAATATGACCTGTAGACTGTGCTAAAGGTATTCGGGCTTCGGGCTCGGGCAGCCATCATAGTTGATTGATCGCAACCAAAAAGGGACATTCTGATCTGGGTATCATCTGGAGTGATCCTACGAAGTTACAATGAAATCCCTTCATAAATATGACCTGTAGACTGTGCTCAAGATTTTCGGGCTTCGGGCACCTGTAGCCATCACAGTTGACCAATCATGACCAAAAGGGGGATGTCATCATCTAGGCATTATATGGAGTCAACCTAACAAGTTACAATGAAATCCTTCCATAAATACGATCTATAGACTACGCTAAAGGTCTTTGGGCTCAGGCAGCCATAAAGGCTGAATGATCGCGACCAAAAGGGGATATTCTCATCTAGACCTTATTTAGAGTCATCCTACCAAGCTGCAATGAAATCCCTTCATAATTATGACCTGTAGACTGTTCTAAAGGTTTTCGGGCTTCTGGCCCCTGTAGCCGTCACAGTTGCCCAATCGTGTCCAAAAGGGGACGTTCTCATCTAGACATTATATGAAGTCAACCTACCAAGTTACAATGAAATCCCTTCATAAATATGACCTGTAGACTGTGCTAAAGATTTTTCGGGCTTCGGGCTCGGTCAGCCATCATGGTTGAATGATCGCAACCAAAGGGGACAATCTCATCTGGGCATCATCTGGAGGGATCCTACGAAGTTACAATGAAATCCCTTCATAAATATGACCTGTAGACTGTGCTCAAGGTTTCGGGCTTCGGGCACCTGTAGCCATCACATTTGACCAATCACGACCAAAAGGGGATGTCATCATCTAGGCATTATATGGAGTCAACCTAACAGGTTACAATGAAATCCTTCCATAAATATGACCTTTTACCTATGCTAAAGGTTTTTGGGCTCGGACACCCATCAAGGCTGAATGAGCGCGATCAAAATGGGACGTTCTCATCTAGACAATATTTGGAGTCATCCTACTAAGTTACAATGAAATCCCTTCATAAATATGACTTGTAGACTGTGCTAAAGGTTTTCGGGTTTCGGGCCACTGTCGCCGTCACAGTTGCCCAATCACGCCCAAGAGGGGACTTTCTCATCTAGACATTATATGAAGTCAACCCACCAAGTTACAATGAAATTCCTCAATAAATATGACCTGTAGACTGTGCTAAAGGTTTTCGGGTTTTGGGTTCGGGCAGTCGTCACGGTTGGCAGATCACGCCCAAATGGGGAAATTCTCATCTAGACATCATAAGGACTCATCCTACCAAGTTACAATGAAATCCCCCCATATTAAGCATGACCTGCAGACTGTGTTAAAAGTTTTTGGGTTTCGGGCTTGGGCAGCCATCACGGTTGACAGATCATGCCCAAAAGGTGGCGTTCTCATCTAGGCATTATACAGAGGCATCCTACCAAGTTACAATGAAATCACTTCATAAATACGACCTATAGACTGTGCTAATGGTTTTCGGGTTTTGGGCTCGGGCAGCCATACCGGTTGACCGATCGCGACCAAAATGGGACGTTCTCGTCTAGACATGACCCCAAACCTGCATATGAAAGTTTGTGACGATCAGACAAGAACTGCGGGGTGTTGCCCATGCTAAAGGAAAATGTGAACAGACTCACAGACTAACAGACTTCCGCACGCGTGATGGCAATTGCTTATCTTGACTTTGTCAAGTTAAGCTAAAAATGGAACTCACGCGAAAGGAACGTGCTTGTATCCGACCCCCTGATACAAACATCTGTATCAGGTGGTCGGATACACGACAGTTGCGGAGTTAATACAGACAAAATACATGTTGATTGTAAGATAAATATTTTGTACATCCACATAATGGTAATAATCTCTATTTCTCATAGTTTTGGGGTGGTTTCCGTGCAGCAATTCAAAAGATTGATTCTTAACAGGAATTCGGTATTCTCATTGCTTCCGTACGCTAAACCTGAAAGTGTTAACATGAGCACTTCCTGACGTGAGAAATCTGTAGTGTTTGAAGAGAAATATTTAACCTTTTACCCAACGTAACGACCAAAACCGATCAGCGCTATCCCCATTGGAATGAGATCGTTGAGATCATTACATTGAGGGGTCATAAGCAATGTTTTTCACGCAAAAAAAATGAAAATAATTAGTTATTCTATAATTTTGTTTGCAAGTGTCGTCTGCTTTTCATGTTTGGCAGAAGGTTGATAAAATTCATGACTTCATGACCCTTATTGTTGTACAAGTACATGTACAAATATACATGTGAACATCCGATCTCACATTACGTGTTGGGGTTTTAAGGAAGTGCGTTTAGCCATTTGCCGAACACAAATAACAGACGTCATTTGAAATATAATTTCTTGAATAAATAAAACTTTTCATCTTCATTTTTGCCTTGAAAACATAGTTTATGTCCCCTCATTGGAACGAGCTCGCTGAGCTCGTTCCAATGAGGGCGCATAAGTTATGTTTTTAAGAAAAAATTTAAAAATATTAAAATTTGAATTATAATGTTGGTAAATAACCCCAGCTGGATATGCCCGTCACGTTATTAGAGGATTAACGAACTTTCCTACAGTAGCGGCGGTGTGGGGTGGGGGTGGGGGGGGGGGGGGGGCACTTCCTCAATAATGTTCCAGTAGGACATTTTCGTCCGGACTGGTGTCTTTGATACTGATTCACTTTTGCTATAACCATGTACTTTTTGACCAGGCTAGATTTGATATATGGACTAAGGCCACACACACAGTCGATCATACCAACTGAAGGTCTGTAGTATCCGATTCAAGCTGTCAATGGCCCAACATGACCAGTTTGTAATCAGGGTACCGGTACGGGATGTGTTAATTAAATAAGAAACAGTGTCACGACGACAGCGTGTATATTTTATTTATCCATAAATAAATTTCCACGAAGTCTTCAATGTTTTAACCCATTACACACTGAGCGTATATACCTTGTCAGTTCAATGGCGGCAATTTGAAGAGTCTATATTCATGATTTGATCATATTTCAGCTTACAGCTTGTTCAGATCGTTATACTGAGGGGGGGGGGGGGGGGGGGGTGTCATAGGCTATGTGTTTGAGGCCAAGAAAAGAAAATTCTCGTGTTGTATGTTATTCGTTTTTGGGTAAATGAATAAAAGAAATGATAAATCTATCCCCTCCCAACACCCCCGGTGCAGATGACCCCCCCCCCCCCCCCCACAGTTGCCCTCCCATGCACAATGGCATCGCCTCTGAACTCGAAGACCCCCATAAGCAAGAGTAAGCAATTCATGAACTTACAGGCTTGTGATCCGACAAGATATGAATTGTATTTCTTCTCAATGTATCATCGAGTTTCACATTGACACTTATTTTTTGTGTAAACTCGCCGGGTGGGGCAGGGTGGGGCAGGGTGGCACTGTTTACTAAGGCATACTACAAATCGATGGTGCACTTGTCTGCAACCAATGCTAACCCTTCTTGTGTGGAGTTAGTACGTTGGGAAGTCTGACAGTTGTTCGCTGCTGTCTGGTGGTGCTCTCCTGATACTCTGACTTCCTCCACCCATAAAACTGTCTGACACGAGGTCACATGAATGAATGAACGAACGAATGATGACGAATGAACGAACGATGGGATTAATGATTTAGTGGATAATGTACACCAACCATTACAATTGTGTGAGACACGTGTATTCAGTGGCACATTTAAACATCACAATTTTGACAGAGGTCCAAATGACACGCGCACAAGATCAGAGAAGTACAATGACCCTCTTATTGTCTTCCTGGTACCACCCAGGCATCTGATAAAGCCTCGTTGATGCTGTCGTCATCAAACAGCCGAAATATTGAAATCAGTCGGGACTCGAGCAATCACAATAGGGTCAAATCAGGTTGACACCACACCCATTCCCCAATCAAAACATGATGGGTCCCGACTGCGATGGAATACGAATATTTCTCCCATTCTGTCAACAATGTCGAAGGTTCCTGGTTGAGAGAGAAAAAGCTGAAGCGAAATAAGCGAATGGGTGGGGTGTTTGGGGGGGGGGGGGTTGGGGGCATGACCTTCTCCTTCAAAAGCATCTTAACAAAATGGACCTAAGAAGTAATCTGGGTAATTTTGGAGGATTGAGGGACTACCCGCACCGGCCCCGTGCCGGCAGTCCACTACATCCCCCAAATCGCCCCATGTAGGCCGACATTGTGTACTCTGACACCTGGGGCGTACCTAGGATTTCCTATTGGGGGGGGGGGGGGGCATAATCTTTTGGCGGTGCCAGGTCAATATATGCCACAAGCATATCCGAAGGCGGTAGTCATGATGTGGGGTGAGTATGGCCCTCCCATTGAAGGGGGTTCGGGAGCCCCCCTAACCCTCACCAATGGGAAGGTTATACCCACCCCACCTCAGTCCTACAGTATTTCCCTCCCATCGGTGGGGGTTCGGGGGAGGGGGAGGGAAAAATTTGAAAATCCAACACCTGAGAGTGCATCTGTGGCCCTTTCTTGCTTCAATATTCTCATTTTGTGGAGGCGGGAGCACTGTAATTTGGGGGGAGGTCCCCTAGGCCCCTCCCCCTGACTACGCCACTGTCTGACACGCTATTGGAATAGTCGCTACTCTTCCACCGACCCCCGACTCGGATAATCGCCGACGCAAAAGTACCGATAAGTTTATTGGAATTAAGAATTCCAGGCAATTAAACTCTTTTTGTTTCTATTTTCAATTTTTTTTAACACTGCTGTCAGAAAAAGTGAGGGAACTGATAACTGATAACTTATTTACAGTTAGAGTACTAATAAACAATTAATGCAAAGATAACAATAGTATATATACTATAGTCCGGTCGGCTGTCTTCCTGTCATTCCCATACGAAGAGCCCAGATACATTTCCTGAGGGAATATTTATTCCTCAGCCCCACCCCGCCTTACCCCGGATCCACCACCCCTATCATTCGGCAACCCTAACTCTACACTATACATACATGTCATAAAGAGATAATAAAATTTATTCAAGCTAACGTTCAATGACTCAACAGAACACCCTCCATAGAGTTTTCTGTCAACACTTCAAGTACTATTTCATTTGTATTGTATGCAAATTATATTTGCCATGTCATTCATTGGGCAACGTGGTATTGCTGTTGGAGATAAAAGCTCTATTTAAATCAATTTTTGTTTACCCTAGGGTGTACACGTCGCTATGGTTATTTCATTGAAAATATCTACTGTCGCTGTCAAGTCCAATCCAGTTCAGTTTATCAGATGAATGGTGGAAGTATTCGGCGCGAATAAAATAATGGGATTTATAACCCGCACCTAACTTCCATTATATATTACTGCCGATCTGATGTTTGAAGAGGGGGACTTTTTATACAGTTGACGCTAAATACAAACGTTCAGAGAACATTCAGAAAAAACACCACAGTTGCCCCCCAGGATTAGGGTTGTTTAAAACCCTTCACCTGACGTAACGGCCAAAACCGGCCAACGCTATTAACAAAAGTCGCCAATTAATTTTCATTATTTTTTAATTTTTTGTCTCAAAAACATAGGTTATGACCCCCTTTTTGGAACGAGCTCGTCGAGCTCGTTCCAATAAGGGGTCATAACCTACTTTTGAGACAAAAAATTTAAAAAAAAACAGTTATTCAAGAAGTTTGCTTGCAAGTGTCGTCTGCTTTTCATGTGAGGTGCGGGGATATGTTTCTTCCGACACGATATGATCTTGGCAAGGGTGTGGCCAGGGAAAATGAAAGGTGTCTGTGGGGGTGTGTGGAGGCAAAATATTTTTCAGATAAATAAATATTTTACCCCCTCCCCCCCCCCCCCCCCCTCACTCGGTTTCATTTACTGGGTTAACATTCTGTATTTCCCATAGGTAAGGTTTAGGTCTTTAAAAAAATTAACTTCTCTCGTCAACTGGAGCACTGGGTATATTTTAAGCGGTTAAGTACTCAGAAAATGGAGGAATGCCCACACCGGAACGACCCAAGAAAATTTATATCAGGGTGTGAAGCAGTTTTAGGGATCTCGGACATGAAAGTATACAAGATTGACATATTTCAGGAAAATTGGGGAGGGAGCCCCCCCCCCCCCCCCCGACTACACCGCTGAATCCTGGCGGTTGAAAGTGCCGTTGATATCTAATATACAAACAGCTTGGTTAGACGTCGTCGAGATGACTTGTTATTTTTTCTTTTGTTATCGGTGACAAGCAATGAAAATCGGGAACACAAACCCTAACTCATTGTATTAGCAAAGAAAAACCTCGTGGAGACAGAAACACTATTATCTTGGTTCTCACAACGCCCCCTCCCCCCCTCTCCGCCCCCCCCCCCCCCCCCACACACACACACACTTTTCCGTTCAATGCCAACCTTATAAATATACATTCTTGTCTGAAATCCATCAAACTGGTCCATGTACTTCACCCTTATATTTCTTGCTATAATTATACCTCGACATTCTGGGTACATAAACCTCACAAACTACCCAGGTACATGCTCCAGTTGGCATGCAAACTTATTTTTCCCCGGGGAAGACGCCGGATCGCGTCATCTATAGGGATACAGCCTCTTAACTCAGCGCCAGGTGAAATGAAGTGGGAATAAAAATATATGGCAGCAGAAAAATATATTGTCCCCCAATTCTTTGAGCCTGGCTATACCCCTGATTCCCCAAAGCCCACCAGACTTGCGAATCGGTAAGCCATCACTGAGTTAACGGTGCAGAAAATAGGTGTAGCATTATGAACAACAAACAGTTGAGGGTGGAAAACATTTCTTTAATCCTACAGCCCTGTTGGACCCTGTAGCGACCTGAAAGAGCTGTAGGGTTCAGCTATTGCTTTTTCATTTCAAATGCCGTACACATGCTCAAGCTTAGAACATAAAACTTCACCCACTTGCAATCGGCGGTTTTGATAAAGGACGATGTCTTTCAGAAACATGGTGTCTAAAGGGTTAAATTTAACCCAGAATGCCACGTAATGTTTCAACATAAACTGCATCCGAAATTGAGACCGAGTCTAAATTGAGTGAGCCATTTAGCGGGGCATCAGCAGTGGAATTCTTTTATTTTTTTCCTCAGTTTGAAAACCTGAAAGTGGGCAGTAGGCAAGAACTGAGATTGTTTGGGGTATTTTTGTACAAATGGGGTAGGGTTACCGGGCAAATGCCCAACTGCCCGGTGCGCTAATGCGCTATTGCGGGTCGCCCACTTCACTTACACTCTAAAATCAGTTGGGTTAAAAATCAACCCAAATCGACTGGGTTGAGTGAATATGAACCCAATTTCGCCCACTTCACTTACACTCTAAAATCAGTTGGGTTAAAAATCAACCCAAATCGACTGGGTTGAGTGAATATGAACCCAATTTCGCCCACTTCACTTACACTCTAAAATCAGTTGGGTTAAAAATCAACCCAAATCGACTGGGTTGAGTGAATATGAACCCAATTGGGTTCATATTCACTCAACCCAGTCGATTTGGGTTGATTTTTAACCCAACTGATTTTAGAGTGTAATCACTTGAGTGATGGCACTGTTGCCAGGGATGTGGCTACTGCTAGAGGTTTCCGATGGGGGGGGGGGGGTAGTGAATTTCCAACTAGAGGGAGGGACCGGGAGGGGGGGTAGAAATTCACTACCGAGAAATATTTTGAAACTGAAGCCACGAAACGAGGCATAAAATTGATTCTAGTAACTGAAATGCCAACACATTTATGATAGAATTATCAGGTTATTATTATTTGGTATTATTCTGAGAATTGAATATGTGCTAAACAAATGCTCAAGCTTATAGAACTTTGAGCAATTCACACTGTCCTAACATTAAATCAGATCTTATGCAGGAATGATCAGTTTTCAATGTTTCCTCATTTTGTGACTGTCAATGATGGAATTAACTCAGGATAACGATTTTACATGATGTGATTTTCTTGAAGTGCAGTACGAGGATTTTTTTTTATTACGATAAGTAAACGTACTATAGAAATCTCGCACTGACTGACATCATGCATACTTATGAAGTTCAATATTGCGTGCACTGTAGTTGTATATAGTAACAGTTGCAACTTTTGCCGATTTGAATCTGAGTTGGAATTTTGGGAAGCAAAGGAGACCTCAGCATCACTAAATAAGCTCTAAAATCCAGATACATGGAATTTCCAACTACTCATGACTTGCCTTCTGAATTTCCAACTAAAGGAAATTTTGGCCAGGATTGGTGGATTTGACCCCCCCCCCCCCCCCCCTTCCCCCCTCCCCCTTCGCCACGTCCCTGAATGTTGTTCGGAAAAAAATCGTATTCCTTTTCTCATGTTTGGACCACAAAATACAAAATAGCCCCCACATTAAGCCGAACCTCCTTAATATGGTTAAAAATAGACTTGGGAACTATTTACACCGTAGTTCTGTCAATATTTTCAAATTAATTCAAATTTTGAATGTTTACAGTACGAATGCGCACACTACTTTAAACTATATGTTTCACGTCGTGAGTTGTTCTAGATTTCACAACTTTACCACACGGAGATATAGACAGAAAACATACAGAACACATACATATTTTTGTCATGTACATCTTTTATTTATCGATCTGAATAAATTCACTTCCTATAAAATCGTTGCCATGGTTATCCCGAATTATGGATGTAATGATAGTTCCTGAATGTCGAGATGAGCTCACGCGATATTGGTATTCTGGACAGAAAGGGCGATGACATTTTCAAAGCAGAATTATATCGGTGAGATGTGAGAAAAAAACATTTTTTCGAGGAAACCACACATATGAACCTTTGCATGACAGGTCCAAACCTGGTGCTAAAAGATGTAAAATATGTTTTTACTGTGGTATTTATTTATTTATTTATTTATTTATTTATTTATTTATTTATTTATTTATTTATTTATTTATTGGTGTTTAAGGTCACATATTTCTGCACAATGGCTGATCATGACCATGATAGTTTTACGGGTGGAGGACGTCGGAGCACCCAGGGGGAACCACAGAGCAACGGCGAGCAACTGTCAGCTCACCAAATTACCAACACCACACAAGCAAGGTTAGCATTCGTTGAAGACAGGTGCACCATCGACGTGCAGTACGCCTTAGTAAATAACGCCACCGTGCCCTCACTTAGGCAATGGGGGTGAAGTGTCTTGCCCAAGGACACAACGTGGTTGCCGCAGGTGGGATTCGAACCGAGGACCTCTCGGCTTGCAGCCTGCCTCTACCTACCGAGCCACAGCGCGCCCTTTTTGCTGTGGTACATCCTGCAAAGAATTATATTGCAACCTTTGTATCCAGCATACTGCGTTTGGGGGAAGGGAGAGAGGGAGGGAGGGGGATACCACTATAACGAAAAGTGGGAGATCCTAATATAACAAAAAGTGGAGGGGATCAACAATAACTTGTCAATAAGGGGTGTAGACCAGATTTTTTTTTTTTGGGGGGGGGGGGGGGGTGTACACAGGCAGAAGGATACAATGAACCCGAGCATGGTCAATTTTCAAAATTTTCCAGAACGCCATCTATAGGAGGGGATATCCCCTCCCTTATGGGGAGGGTCTGGGAAATTTTGGGACTTAGATCCCTTCATGTTGCATTTGGTGGGTACTGGAGAGGTAAACGGGTGAAACTCAACACTAAAATGTTCAAGTTTTTTAGTAGAATGTTTTTCTAGGTGACGGGCACAACATCCTTGTGCCCCACCCCTTCCCGGGCTGCACCCATGTTAGTTTAAAGCATGTGCGACCAAGAGGTGGGGGTGTCAATCACTAAGTCATAAGAATCTCGTTGATTGCACACTGAATACATATTGAACTGGAAATAAATCTGTTCATTGGTTTATGATGTAGAGCCGGGGCAGGTACCATCCTCCCTTGAGAGGAACAAGGCGCCATCTGCAGTGCTTTAGCTTTAGCATTGCAGATGGCACTTTATCCAACTCAAGGGACCATATATCCAAATATTCACAGTTCAGTGTCAGAACTGAGTTCGACCCCATCAAGGATTCGATTTCCTTTTTTACTTGTGAACATGCAGAACAAAGCAGGGTGTTAGCTTCAGGCTGCTGAACTTTAAAATTGCACTGCAGGTAAAAACAATATGGAGAAAAGTTGCCTAGGACGTTGCGACAGGGGGTGTTGTGCTGCCCCCTCCCACACACAAACCCTAAACAAATAATTCCTCAAATTTGAAATAGTTGGAAATTGGAAGCCCTAGATTGGAACAAATTGGAAATTTTAAAAAGGAGGCGAGTCGAATTTTTCTAAACATGTGATGAATTTGGCAAACTATTGAATTGTCAGACTGAAAAGTCCTCCAAAATTTGATCGAAAAATAGTAAAAATCCCCTCAAATATTGATTTGTAGTTTGAATTTGTGACTTTGTGTTCTTGGTCCTCCCTACCCGACACTGTCTGTCTTCTACAACCATACTCAGATTCGTCAACAGACCCAAAACCAAACATCCCACTAGTCACCGACCACACCCAAGCATGGCACGAAAACATCACCACGCGCTCATTCAGCTAGTTCCACTGAGGTTGAGACATTATTCGTGTTAGGTAAAGGGTTAACCCTTTACCGAACGAATCGGCCGCAACCGCTCGCGTAATATGCAAATTCAGCAGTTGAAAAAATATTATTTTTCAAAAAATTTCAACAAACCATATCATGTGACCCCTCGTTGGAACGAGCTCGTCGAGCTCGTTCCAACGAGGGGTCACATGATATGGTTTTATTGAAATTTTTTGAAAAATTTGAAAAAATGATATTTAAAATAATGAATTTTGATATCGCCTTCATTGGGTAAAGGGTTAAAAGTATTTTCAAGATATTTTTCATCAAATCTAGTCATGGCTGCCTCCTATACCCCAGCTCTTACGTTCCAGGAAACCTTCACTCCATCTTGAAAGGTTTTGACTGTTGTGTGACGCACATCTCAAAATTCACACGTAGCTCTTTCCAGTTGAGTTTCACATAACAACACTTTATCAAAAAGTAAAAGCGACATCGACAGTTTCTTTTCTCGTTCTGACAGCGTGGGGAATATACGTCATCAACCGAATTTTCAATCAAAACGACGGAGTTTTTGTACCGTCTCGTGGTAAGTTTTCGTTTATATTTACATTGAAAATCCCTGTTTTTGGGGAACGAGTGTGGGATATATACTATTGAAAAAAGTAGGGGATATTTGATAAAAGTGAGATATATCAGGAAATATATTTATATTTTCATCAAAAAGACAGTTGAGGCATTGTACTGTGACATCTGATGAATGATTTCAGCGATAGTTGGGTGTCTGACAAGCACACATTCCACGCACTGAGTTGTAGAAGACTTGGATGGTCAGTCAGAGAATTTACCACATTCAGCCCAAGACCTCAATGCCTTGTAAATCTTCCTCGGTTCGCGAGACAAGCGCGGATCCGACGTGGCATACTCCTCACCAAACGTCCAATATCAGCTTGACTGATGTTATTCCATTCTTCCTGCAGTGCAGCGGCGAGTTCCTGGACATTGGTAGGGGGCTGTTGGCGTTGGCGCCTGTCAAGCATATCCCAGACGTGCTCGATTGGTGAAAGGTATGGACTTAGTGCTGGCCAAGGCAGTGTGGTGATGTTCTGCTCCTGGAGAAACTCTGTAGCGACACGGGCCCTATGTGCTCTTGCATTGTTATCTTAGAAAATGAATCGACAGCTGTGACGTCGCGCAAATGGCACCACATGAGCTGGAAACATGTTGTCACGGTAGTACTGCCCTGTGACAGGCCCTTGAATGACATGTACTGCTGTTCTGCTTGTCATGGTTATGCCTCCCCACACTATAACCGATGCACCACCAAAATGATTGTGCTGCCTAACGGTTACGTCATGGTATCGTCTGTTCCGCCGCCGCCGCCCCACTATGTTTCGCCTGTTGTGGAAGTCGAGAGTGAACCTCAATTCGTCGGAAAACATGACGTTGCTCCACCGACGATTGTCCCAGCGCTGTCGTGCTCCACACCAATTACGCCTTGCTTCGATGTGACGTTCAGTCAAACGTGGAATTATTCGAGGTCGTCGAGCGTACAAATTCCAGATGTGTAGGCGATTTCGGATAGTCTGCCCACTGACTCGAGCATTGTCACTCGGTGCAGCTGCTGTCCAATTTCTGAGGCACTTTGTTGATGGTTACGTAATGCTGTAGTTCAGATGAAACGATCCTTGTAAGCAGTTGTCGCCCTTGGACGACCTGACCGGAGTCTGTCATCAACATTGCCTGTCTGAGGGTAGCGTGACCACAACCTGCTAATCACCGATTGAGTAACGTTGAGAATTTGAGCCTCTACATTCTTTCTGTTGCCAACTTCCAAAATGTCAACGGCACGTAAACGTTCGTCACGTGTCAGTATTCGCATACCTCAGAAGTTATGATTCGACCAGAAACTATTGATGCAGGAGTTTATATCATGAAAAGAGCGATGAGACCTCCGAAAAAGCCTGTCCAGTACAAATGAAAATTTCAAAACGTACCCCATAGACATAACGGCGGCGCTAGTGCAAAAAACCTGCACGAACTTTTCGTGGGCCGGTGACATACATGATCCACACTAAACTTGGTATCATATTGATGTGTCCAATCACGCGTATCCAATACCATTTTTATGAAAATATCAACATCAGTTTGGATATCCCCTACTTTTTTTTAATAGTATACTATTGTTGGAGGATTACTGTCTTATTCTACTGGCCATCACTGTTTCTTGTCACAAATATCAGTTTCCCTGGTGACCATACGACCCTTCTTCTATCACTTGTGTCTCTACGGACTTCAACTAGGGACAACTATCAGTACCCTACACTATTGCCTTCTTCTATAAAACACTTTTTTGGGGTAGAAATGATATACTATTGTTGGTAGCTACAGTCTACATGCCTCTTCTACTGGCTATCACTGCCTTCTGTCCAGGGCTGGGAGGAGTTAAAATTTTCCTTAACACGTTAAC
This sequence comes from Pictodentalium vernedei, assembly GCA_031216915.1. Taxonomy (NCBI): domain Eukaryota; kingdom Metazoa; phylum Mollusca; class Scaphopoda; order Dentaliida; family Dentaliidae; genus Pictodentalium; species Pictodentalium vernedei. The sequence continues at coordinate 448,776,192 of CM062289.1, read as the reverse complement.
GTGTTAAATAATTCTGCGTTAACGAGTTAAATGACGTTAAATGTTGAAATGAACAAAATTTTAATAACTTCGGCCACTTTTATTACGTACAGTTCGTCTCTTGAGTTCCAATGTGTTCCATGTGCCTACTGGCAGCCTACTGACACATAGAACACATTGGAACTCAGGGGACAAATAGTTAATATAGTTCTCGCAGGTTATCGTAAATTCTAACATTAAGCGATGTTTTCATTTAAGAATACAATCGCTGCGGCCGTATCCATAGAAAGAGATATCCGCCGTTGCTCGAATACCAGTCCTTACTGGCATGGAAAATAGGCGTTCTGATGAAGCTGATATTGCTGTATCGCCAAATATCGGCCGGCCAACTTCGCCAACGTTGGTAGGAGGGCTTCACGGTCTCTCCACCAAATCAATGGGTCGTCTATAATTGACGGACATCTAAATTATTCGTGTTCTTCAATTTCGTCAAATTGCGTAAAATTCGACGTCATCGACACGCGCGATCCGGCTGGGGTAAATATAAGATAACGACGCTAAATATTATACAAATATAATCTTTAAGGTTAAAATAATTTAACACGTTAACGTTAACTGCTCCCAGCCCTGCTTCTGTCACTTCTATAAGCTCTGCGGTGACTATGCGGACAAATAATTTCAATTACTAGCGACTCTGTCTCCAGTGTATTTACATAGGCAGCACTACCACTACTGACCCCTACTATTACATGGCCGTATTAACCCAGTAGTTGGCTATCAATATACAGTACGTGGAGAGTCGATTGTAACTAAATCACCCGTAAAGTGAAGTTATCACCCAAAGTATCGCTTTCAAATTCTGTACACATGGACAAAAACACAAGCAATGTTTCAGCCAATGGACCTCCGGGTTTAACCCGGAGGTCCATTGGCTGAAACTGTGCTTGTCATTGTCATGCTTCGCAGCAAATTTTCAATTATTGCATGGGTGGAACCTCCACTCTGCAGGCGATTTAGTGATAATACACTCTCCACACACTGTATGTCCTGTGATCGAATTCCAATACTACTGTCTTCGTCCAATACTATATTCTTCTTCCACTTATACTGCTAGTTTGTACCATGGTCACCACCGTCTGTTCTATATATAATTGGCTTCTATTTCTACTGTGTCATCCGGAGCGCATTGGTCCCATTGATTGTCGCCCACTACAATAGTCGCCCAGTACTATAATCTGCTACCACTGCCTGCTACTGGCCTCTGTCGCCGCTATTGGTCTATCTCTCGAGTGATCGACTTTCATCACAATTGCGAAAAGATTTACTGCATGTCTGATGCATTTAGTACGGGTGCTTACCCCTTCCCTACCGTCAATACTACTAGCATTCTGTCTCTACTGTGGATTGTCTTATGTCAATTGCACAACTAACCCCCTGTCCGTACAGGCCCCTATTATACCACTACCAACTCTATGGTCCGCTACTACTACAATTGTGAACAGGAGAGTTAGAGAGAAATGGTATAAAAATGCCCGAAAGACCATATGCTCGCACGACTATTCGACTCATCTCGGGAAAAGGGCTGCCGACGTCCAGACGCTTGGAAGATAGGGAGTGTCACACGCGGGGTGCTGAGAAATGTAAATGGTGATCTCTTCAAATGGCCTAAATAGCGATGATGGCAGTTGTTGTTATACATAAATGGCCGTGCAGCTCTTCGACTCTTCTTCAGAAAAGGATTCCATTGCCACAGTGAGATACTAGGAAGGGATTCTACTTTACGTGAGACTGGTATTTCATGGAATGTGCTTGTGTACTAGCAGGAACGTGACGACAGGGGGGGGGGGGGGGGGGGGGTCACGCCCCAAATCCTGGCCAAAATTTCCAAAGTTACAAAATGATGAAACATCGCAAATTCATCATTCCTGCATAAGATCTGATTTAATGTTAGGAGAGTGTTAATTGCTCAAATACCAAATAATAACAACCTGATAATTCTATCATAAATGTGTTGGCATTTCAGTTACTAGAATCAATATCATGGCTTCATTTTCAAAAATTTTCTCGGTAGTGAATTTTCAACTAGGGAGACGGAGCGGAAGCCCCCCCCCCCCCCCCCCCGTTCCCTCCCCTATTTGGAAATTCACTACCCTACACCCCCCCCCCCCCCCTACTGGGCTGATAGCAGTGATAGGTGGCAGTGATAGCCATTGTAACATTTTCTGTATTCATGTTATGAGAGCGGAGGTTTCTACTAAGTGGAAAGCACTTGTCCTTCTATCCCTTTTTGCTCAATAGTTATGGCAAATAAAATATGTTTAAAGTACTGAACACTGGATTGGGGTGTGATGAAATGTGATGGCGTGCTGGAACAGGATATGCGCTCAACACATCGGCACATATATAAGATGAAAAAGGGATTCTCCAGGAATGGTTAGATACTAGAAAAGGGATTCCACAGGAGGAAGTCGAGTCCCTTTCTAGTACGTAGGACAGAGAACCCCCTTTTCAGAGACCAGAGTTGAAGTGTCGTATACACTTGAGAGAAGACAATGTAACTCTAAAATTGGTTGGGTTAAAAATCAACCTAAATCAACTGGGTTGAGTGAATATGAACCCATTTGGTTCATATTTACTCAACCTAGTTGATTTGGGTTAATTTTTACCCCAACTGACTTTAGAGTCTTGCACTGACAGAAGCAGGTAGTATTAACAGCACAGCAACGAAGGTATAAGACAGCACGTGTGGTAGTCCTTTTCGCTCTCGTTTTGGAAGTCAAGGGAACGACAAAAAACGATATTAGTGGCAATGGCCATTAGTAGTGTGGTAGTGGGCTATCGTAAGGGGAGAAGACAGTAGTAGTGGATATGGAGGTGGATAACTATGGTACTTGATGAATACAGTAAGTAGTAATGTAAGCCGATCACATGACATATAGTGACAGCCAACCACTGGGTCAACAGGGTCATCAGGGATGTGGCGACAGGGGGTGTGGGGGGTATCTCACCCCCCCCCCCCCTCCAGCTAGGAGTATTTTTTCAATAGTTGGAAATTCCGAGGTCAAAAATCAAATATTTGGAAATTCAATAAATTAACATTGTTCATGAAAAATTTTAAAATTCCAACTAATGATGAGAAATTTTGATCTTTTATTTCCAACTGGAAACTTGAGTTTCAAATTTCCTACTCTAAAATTGACATGGCCTCAAAATTTCGACTCTGACATCAATCCGGTAAATTTTCTGACCCAGACACATTATAAATGATGCTTTTTCCCTTTCTGGACTAGTGAAAATTTATAGCAGGGTTCATAACCCTTTACCCAACGCAGACGATTTCAAAATTCATTATTTTAAATATCATTTTTTTTTAAATTTCAACAAAACCATATCATGTGACCCCTCTTTGGAACGAGCTCAACGAGCTCGTTCCAAAGAGGGGTCACATGATATGGTTTTGTTGAAATTTTTCGAAAAATAATATTTTTTCAGCAGCTGTATTTGCATATTACACGGGCGGATGCGCGCGATTCGTTGGGTAAAGGGTTAAAAGATATCACCCAGCGCTGCAGTGCAACCACCTATCGAAACCATTCACAGTTGGAGTTTACATCGGTGGCAACCTCCCCCCCCCCCTCCCCAGCTGAAACCCTCTAGCCACATCTCTGAGGGTCATTCAATAGTATGGGTAAAAGATAAGAGATACCAGCTGAAGATAGTAGAGACTCTAGTGATTAAAATCGGGACGTACAGTCGACATAGGACTGATAGCAGTGATAAACGGCAGTGATAGCCAATAGAATAATCCGTGTTTCTAGGACAGTTGTTTCACAACAATAGTATATCATATAATGGTTCCAAAAGCAGCGATTACCACTGGTCAGTCCACAAAAATTGGTCATCACTAGTCTCCAACTACTGCTCTCTGGTAGGTCAAAATACCTGATTTTGGGCTGTTTTTTTTTTTGGGGGGGGGGGGTTGTGGGGGTGGGGGTGGGGTGTTCTACTTTTTTCCAATTGTGTTGTATGTGTTGTGCGCACATTGTTCACAAACACACAAGCACATTCGGCACAAGCCTATAGAAAAAGTTCCCATCAAGTTTTTATGGGAACTCAAAACTCGAAATCTGGGATATATATCAAGCTTTCGCCCTTATTACCGGCTGCAATCGATAGTACATGTATTTCCTTACATTTGGGCAGAGTTTATTAATCCAAACTAGGTTTTATCCTTTAATTGTCGTCATTTGTGTACTCGTGAGACGGCGCCGAAACGAATAGACCTTTTTCATCGGTGCAGAATCGGAATCTCGATCTCATTCGCGCAGCGGAGGTCATCAAACTCGGTCGCATTCGCACAGAGCAGATTATCAAACCCATTCTGCGCAATTGCGATCGAATTTCCTATTCCGCCTCGATGAAAAGGTCTATTCGTTTCGGCGCCATTACCGGGTTATTGTTTTTACTGTTTTATATTTAAACAAAAACATGGTCGATTTTGAAATCTCCGTTGCCGTCTCACGAGTACACAAATGACGACAATTAAAGGATAAAACCTAGTTTGGATTAATAAACGCTGCCTAAATGTAAGGAAATATGTGTACTATCGATTGCAGCCGGTAATAAGGGCGAAAGCTTGATATATATTCCTAATTTCGAGTTTTGAGTTCCCATAAAAACTTGATGGGAACTTTTTCTATAGGAATGAATGGGAAGAATCTGAACGTAGAGGGGTAGCCACTACGTTCGGATCGCTGAACTAAGGGCTCTCGTATCAGAAGGGATTCTGTATTGACGAGTAGGACCTAAAATGAACGCAGTAATCGAATTTGGCTTTCTGAGACGTGATCTATTCAGTCTCTAGGGCAGAGAAATCCAGGCATTGTCAGGATACAGAATGCTAGGGTATCGAAAACTTGACCTGTAATAAGAAAAGGGTGGTTGGTAATAGGACTGGTTAGGCGGAAACCGATCGTTCTGGGAGAATTCTACCAATAACATACCCCCCATACCATCGAATACACCTACACCTGGAGGCCTTTCGGTCCTACAGAACTGTGTGCTACTCTTATCAACCCAAGATGGCCGTCTGAATTGGTCCGTTCCGGTAATTGGTTTCAGTGTCGGGTCGTTTCCGGTGATTAGACTTTCTCCATCGAATCGAGCAGACCTTTTAACGTTCCACAGCACCACATTCTACCTTTATTAATCCATGAGGGTGGGTTTCTAGAAGGTTTTGGGATCCATTTGGAAAAATGTTAATCATTGTCAGGTTATTATCGGTAATTAGATATAATCATATTTACTCGTATCTGCGGTCTCGCGAAGGTGACGGATCTATCAAGGTTGCCTCACATTATCAGCAAAGAATTGTTCTTAGTATATATGGATCCCGGGAGTCTTTGTCGTCGATATGGTCTGTGCAACATTTCATTAAAAATTACCTAATTTCGCTACTTTCGGCCACTATTTTCGTGGTCATCTTGACTGTGGTTGCCGTATTTTGTCTCGAAAGCACAATCGGAATCGTGTTAACCCTTTACCTAACATGAAAAGCAGACGCCACTTGCAAACAAAATTCTTGAATAACTTAATTTTTTAATTTTTTGTCTCAAAAACATAGGTTATGACCCCTCGTTGGAACGAGCTCGACGAGCTCGTTCCAAAGAGGGGTCATAACTTATGTTTTTGAGACAAAAAATTAAAATATAATGAAAATTAATTGGCGATTTTTGAGAATAGCGCTGGCCGGTTTTTCCCGTTACGTTGGGTAAAGGGTTAACACAATTCATGGGTAACGTACCCAAATTTTGGTTGATTTGATCAATTTATAGGAGTTGAAATGACTAGGTATATATAAACCTGTTTGTATCAAAATTCTTCAAGATACTAGCCACTGACATTAATGTGATTTTCCAATATTCCATGTTACATTTGCAAAGGGAAATGGAGAGACATTTCCTATTATTACTGTCAATGATATATCGTCCATTAAGCACAACAAGGCGCCATCTTGTAGTCAATAGAGGAATTATGTTCGGCTCAACATGAAACGTGATAAGCAGATAGATATTATGGATGGAAAGTTTGGTGAGCTCTCTCATCAAGGATTTTGGTTTTGGGTTGTTTTGTTTGGGTTTTTATACGCTCGTTTTGGAAAAAACGGGTCGTATTATGGTATACCGCTGTCCGTCTGTCCGTCCGGTCACACGTCGTACGATAACTCAAGAACGCTTTGAGAGATTTTCGTGATTTTTGGGTAGGTAGTGTATATCGATGCAGTGAAGCTCCCTTTCGTTTAGTGTCGCCGTTCGATTAGTCATTCCAGAGTTATGGGACTTTATTACTTGGAAAATTGTTGATTTTTTACACGTGGTACGATAACTCGAGAACGCTTTGAGAGATTTTCACGATTTTTTGGTAGGTGGTTTATGTTGATGGAAGGAAGCTCCCTTTCGGTTGGTGTCGCCGTTCGATTAGTCATTCCAGAGTTATGGGACTTTATTTTTCACATGTCGAACAATAACTTGAAAATGCTTAGAGCAATTTTCATGATTTTTTGGTTGCAAGTATATGTTGATAGACGGAATCTCCCTTTCGATTTGTGTCGCTGTCCGATTTGTCATTCCAGAGTTATGGGACTTTATTCATCAAAATACAGGCAATTTTCCACATGTTGGACTTTGAGCAATTTTCATGATTTTTTGGTGGCAAGTATATGTAACCTGACAAGTACACATGTATACTCATATTGTATGGTTCACTCTTGTAATTAATAACGGGCGTATCATGCGCTCAGGGCACAGCTGTTTATTATTTTGTTTTGTTTTGTTTGTTTTTTTTTTTGGGGGGGGGGGGGGGTGTTTTCTTTTTGTTTTTGTTATTTATAATTTTTTGCCATTCCTATATTAAAACTTTAGCTAATTCTGACATCAAATTTGGAGAAAGCATTACTGTTATCTCCCAGCATGACGGGAAAACGAGATATGTTCTCAACTAAAAGTTTTCGATTTTCAGTCTTTTTGACATTCAATCATCGGCTACAAAACAAAATTCACGCCGTAGCACTTCATACAACATTCACGCGCCCATCCCACATCCATACTCAGACAAAGCAACTGATGATTGATTTCAATTCTTATAATTTAATTTAGAGTATTTGCTTGTACGAAAATATACCCTGCGACAGTCGATATCTCCGCCTTTTATGTTAATTCAGACGTACTATCAAATTTGGTGCAGTTTTCTTATTTTCAACATACGCTTATACACGCTGTCTCGAATACTCAAGAGGAAAATTTGTTTGAACAACCCACGTGAAAACTAATTTACAAATCTATATTATCGCCATTATGTTTATGTACAAAAATGCTGCATCAGAGTCGAGATCTTGTTTCTAATGTCATATCTCGATGAATGGAAGACGAGCAGAGATATAGCCGTAGAAACAAGAACGAAACTCTGATACAACATTTTGTACATAAACACACTCAGAAATCAGTCAGGTTAAAATTTAACCCAAATCAACTGGGTTGAATGAATATGAACCCCATTGGGTTCATATTTACTCAACCCAGATGATTTGGGTTAATTTTTTCACCCAACTGATTTTAGAGTGTAGGGGGGTGCGGTACTTTACACATTATTTCGACTGTTGTATGTTGAACCCTTTTACCAACGTAACGTCAAAATCGGCCAGCGCTATTCTCAAAAATCGCCAATTAATTTTCATTTTTTTTTCATTTTTTGTCTCAAAAACATAGGTTATGACACCTCATTGGAACGAGCTCGTCGAGCTCGTTCCAATGAGGATCATAACCTATGTTTTTGAGACAAAAAAGTGAAAAAAATAGTTATTCAAGAATTTTGTTTGCAAGTGTCGTCTGCTTTTCAGGTTAGGTGAAGGGTTAAAAATACAGAATTTCATCAATGGAAAATACATATCTAGCATATAAGTCTTTGATAAAAGCAATTAGGTATGTTCCAAATAGTCGGGCGATATGATTGTGCCGTCGGACACCGATGTCCTACACTCCACCCCCACCGCTCCCCCAAAATGTTACTTACGGCCCCGAGCATCATGTGTCAGTGTCCACTCACACTTGCCATTGGGTCACCTAACCTTCAATTCAGCACTGACAGCACACTGTCCACAGTGCAAAGCCATGCCATATAAATGAGTCTGTATTGAGCCATCACCATATCCGTTTAATACCTCTTGATTTGGGTTAATTTTTAACCCAACTGCCTGATTTTAGCGTGTATAATGGCGATGATAGATTTATCTTTCAATTCTCAACTGAGATAACTTGATTTACACTTTACCAAACGAATCGACGGCAACCCTCCTCCCCCACTCCCCCCCCCCCCCCCCACGTAATTTACAAATTGAGCAGTAGAAAAACATTATTGCTCCAAATATTTCAACAAAACCATACCACGTGACCACCCACAGCAGTTTACATGATATGGTTGTGTTGAAATTTCTTAAAAGTTATTTTAATACTAAATTGTGATATCGTCTGCGTTGAGTAAAGGGTTAGCTAGAATTTTAATTTCTCCCCCCCCCCCCCCCCAAAAAAAAAATTCATACTATTGGAAAAAGCATTCATCGAGTTATGAAAAAACGTACCTCGACCAATCATATGCATACACATGGGAGATCATTAACCCTTTACCTAACACGAAAGGCAGGCACTTTCAAATAAAATTCTTGAATAGCTAGTTTTTTCATTTTCTGCGTCAAATATATAGCTTATGACCCCTCATTGGAACGAGCTCGTCGCAATAAGGGGTCATAAGCTATGTTTTTGAGACAAAGAAAATGAAAAAATAAGGAAAATTCAGTGGTGATTTTTGTGAATAGCACTGGGCGGATTTGGGCGTAGTTACGTTTGGTAAAGGGTTAAAGAAAATTATATTATATAGCAATACCTTTCCGTGCAACAAGTTTGCCCAGCTCTATCCAAAGTGAGGGGGTCATCAGCTATGTCATTTAGCAATTCTTTAGACGTGTTAGGTTTATTGTTTATTGAAGAATGAACGACACATTCAACAGCCATGGTCAGGTCGTGTCGTACAGTTTCACAAGTGAAGGAAGCCGGAGTACCCGGAGAGAACCTCGAACAGCGGTGAGCAACTATCAGACTCTCTAATGTATTAACTTTGCACATGTAGAGTTTGCAGCGGTTGAGGGCACGTGCATCATCGTGCATTACGCCTTAGTGCACTGCGCCACCGTGCTCAAATTACGCAGGTCAGGGTCGAACTGGTGACCTTGGAATGAGTTAACCCTTTACCAAACGTAACGGCAAAAACCGGCCAGCGCTATTCTCAAAAATCGTCAGTTAATTTTCATTATTTTTTTCATTTTTTGTCTCAAAACCATAGGTTATGACCCCTCATTGGAACGAGCTCGATGAGCTCGTTCCAATGAGGGGGTCATAACCTATGTTTTTGAGACAAAAAATGAAAAAAATTAGTTGTTCAAGAATTTTTTTTGCAGTATCGTCTGCTTTCCATGTTAGGTAAAGGGTTAAGAAGTGCCCCATAGAGAAAACTGAGAAACGGATGGATAGACGGACGGACGTTCGGGTGGGCGGGCGGTCGGCCGGGGGTTTTTTTACGGACGGACGGATGGACATGCAGCCATGTAGCTCTATCTTCCAGTAATATTTACCAGGAGTAAAAAAAACAAAATGCTGTTGCCATTGTCGTTGTTGCTGTTGTGGTGGAGATTATTATATATCAGTAATAATAATAAACGTAATAATAATTACCTTTGCCCCAATCTGATTGCCGCACTGACCAGCTTGAATATGTACTATTTCTCTCATCTTAATCAGCTTTTTTTATCCTAAAAGTAGACCGCCTGCACTCGCTTTGTTCTGTTATCTTTCTTCTCTGCACAGTCTTATGCAACTAGCTACAGTAATACTCGCAAACCACATCACCGATATCCATCCTCCTTAATTTCGATGCGTCAGCAAACCACAAATAACCATGGCAATGAGTCGAGAATAAATAAAAGTTGAACGTATAGATCACTAACTGTGTTCGGATGTGTACGACTGAATTTTCACATGTCTGCAAAGGAAAAATCAATATTGACCATCCCTGGGTTTGCTTTTAACCACATCATGCCTAAAATCTGTTCCGTAACTTCAACAGTAAAACAACAGAACTGCAAAGGGTATAATCTCATATTTTTGGGAAGAGGGAAAAAAAGAAATGGTTCAGAATTCCCGACACACCCTATAACTTTTCATGCCCAACCCTAATCTATTTATGAGCTTTTGACAAAAAATGTGTACCCATTTATAAAAAGATATGTGAAGATACTTACGGGACTGGCTCCCAATACATGTGCTCCGCGAATATTGGTCATACATTTTAACCCTTCACCTAATCAGAATAGCAGACGACACTTGAAAAATATTTCTTTAATAACTTAGCGTTTTCATGTTTTGCCTCAAAACATAGCCGATGGCCCCTCATTGGGACGAGCTCAACGAGCTCGTTCCAATGATGGGTCATAAGTTATGTTTTTGAGGCCAAAGAATATTAAAATTTGACTTGCGATTTTTGTTAATAGCACTGTCCTGTATGGGCGTAGTGGAGTAAATGGTGAAGCGACTGTATGAGGAAATAAAATGATAAAATAAAAAAATCCTCGCCCTATTTTTTATATGACAAAATACAAACCATTTATTTTTTTCACTTTATCTGGACTAAGATTAGCAAGGGCGTAATTATTCCACGGAAAATTAACGTTTGAAGCATATCATGGAATATTTCTTCCTTTATTTCCGAATTGATCCTTGAGAGTGTACGATTGGTTCGACCGAATAGGTCTACAGGCCGATTATGCCCGCCTGCTGATTATATCCGCAAAACGTGAACAGATTGTGTCAGAAGAATAAATTAAAACAATAATATATTAAGTGTAATATATATTATGCTATCAATACTTTTTTCAGTATTAATAGTACAATATACATTATTACTACTTTAGCGGGCGTTCTCTAGAATATTAACGGAGTTTGGCGTGGCGGTAGAACGTCATGCAACCGGAAGCGAGCGGCGGGCGTTAATGAAAACAAAATTTGTTAACAGCCCGCCGCCCGCTTCCGGTCGTGATAATAATAGTAATAACATGATTTTGTCGGGCGTCCCGGTTTATTAACGGCCCTTGAGGACTGAATAACAGCCCTCTGGTTTATTAACGGCCCTCGACTTCGCCTCCGGCCGGTAATAAACCCTCGGGCTGTTATTTATCCTCTCGGGCCGTTAATAAGCCGTAACGCCCTCCAAACTCATTTTATTGTTATATTATTACCACTTTAGCAGGCATTCCTTGGGCCATTATCGCTAATTTCTTGGCACTAACACGCAATAAATACTCGTCATCATGTAGCCCAAGAACATTAGGTTTCACTAGGGAAAAAAATCGGAGAAAGCTGATTTTTTCAGGGAATGTCGAGTACATGTCACTGAACGATTAGACAAAAGTCCCCTAAAATCCCAGTTGAGCTTTTTTTTCTACAGCCTTTTTTCGAAAACGCGTTTGAAAAAAATAAAAAAAAATCGCACGAACTTTGTAACCTCGAATTGATCCAACTGTATTTTTTGTTTACGCGTATTTCGAGCTACATAATGTCTAATATACATTTACCTAGAGGAAAATGTGCATTCTGTGACAATTTCTGCGAAAAATTATTGAAAATTCACAAAAAAGTATCGGATTTACGCAAAAAATGACGATTTTCCTAACGGATTTGCCCAAAGGGTCGTAGTACAGAACGGGATGTTAGTTGGACAGACGATAAAAAATCCACCACCATTTGAAGACTTTTATCATTGCTTACAGAATAGACATTATGGAAGACCCCCTCTGCTTCTGGCCGAGTTCCCCTTTTGGCATAAAATTCGTCAGCATGAGAACTCAACTATTTTCGGGCTTGGGACCGAACAGACACGTCTGTGTCTGGCAGCATTAGATCAATAAATAATATTTACAGAATGTACAAAAATCAATAAATAATATTTACAGAATGTACAAATCAATCAACATGGATTAAGTTACATTGACTATTATCAACGCTATATACAGAAATGACATGACCTATATACATTTTATTCATCGAACTCAGAAATTTCCGACAGGACAGTGTTCTGTGGTTGTTACAAGAATCCGAACTGCAATTACACAAACCTGAGCAAGAGAGTCCTGCCTTCTTACACCCACACCTTTTTGTACAAGCACTCTTGCAACCACAACTGATCAGATTCAGTAGGTTATCGGGGGCACATGGCTTTGTGGCTGCAGTCGGTACAAGAAGTCCATTGTCTAGCGACCACCCCCAATCCGTCGGAGGAAGCGAAGTGCCCAGCCATTGTTGGACCTGGAGATAACATCTGTAGACATGTTGTTGTGCAGCATCGCTGCTTGGTGGGAGTGAGGCTAGGTCGATGGGTTTATTCAGTTTAGATTTTGCTACATAACGCTTGTAAGTGACATATCTATGTTGGTCGAGAGAGGAAACAGTTTTACTCCCGTATAAGATCAGGAGAAGTTGTTCCCCGGCAGCGGCTACTGCACTTGGTGTACTGTCATCCGCCAAAATTGTGTTGACATACTGTTGTGAGTCGCTAGTAACATCGGAGACAATTGTACTGAATACTTTCTTCTTACCAGCTCGGAAGAGTGCAGAAGTAGTGTCACAACCACTTATAGAATGTGCTACAAGGAGGTTGCTTCTATGGTCACCCATTTTGGTTGCTATTTCACTAACTGAAACTAGTAAGTTTGGGGTAATGGAATACATCATGTGAATATTACATCCCGGTTGAACTCGAGAGGTAAGAATGACTAACAAGTCTGTGTCTGTTCCCACAACGACAACATTGTTGTCATCTTGAGCGAAGTCAAGTGCAGTTTCGGCTATCAGTACATCAGCATCAGCCTCGGCCTGCTTGGACTGAATATTGATAGCAGATAGCTCCTGCATTAGAAGATCGATCAGTTGGGTTTTGTTCTTGGCATTTGCAAGGAAATCGGATTGGGGTGTGGTGGCTGGTAACTCGGGTGAGATATTGATTGGAATACCTGTCTTTAGATCTACGGGCTTGTTCCATCCCCTTTGTCGACATTGTACAAGCATAACCATCAAAAACAACCACGACGTTCGCCCCAAAATGTCTCACTAGATAATTGGAATATGATGTACATATGTCCTTATATGACGACTGTTTAGGCCATACAACTGCCCTCAATAAAAATCCACCATCTACAACAAACAGAGAATGTTCTGGGATTTTAGTTTGCTCGGAACCGTATGTTTTGAGGATCTTACCGAGCGTGCTTTTCTGTGTCTTCCTCATTCCAGCAGAATCAAACAATGCTGGTGGTTTCGGGGCGAGTTCATATTTGAGATACTCTTCCATCTCTGCTTGTGACTGAATAACACATGTGATGCGGTTGAACAGAATTGTGGAGTCAATCACTACCTTACTTCCACGGACATTGATGCTATTTGCCATCGATGCGAAAGACTTCACAGTGTTTGATGCTGTTGAACGTTTTGCTTACAACATTCGATATGCAACATTCACCAATTTTGCGAACTTGGTCACAGTTCACAGTTTCGTCGGCCACAAGCCCGGTCGCTATAGAGACTAATTGTAGTGGATCTCTATTCTGAAAGGGGGAATGCACTCTGAGCCAGTTCAATAATTTGGTGATATCATTGGCAATTGTGAACTTTGACGGAGATCCCGATGTTGTTCGCCATGACCAGTGTGAACATGAACAAAATTTTCGAGAGCATTACATATCGGAAGGCAAAGAGGTAGTCCATGTACCCATTTCGCAACAGTGCTATCGGTTATTCCCCTGCCATGTGTGAGACCACCAGGGAGCTTGAACATTCTCATTAAACACTGCTCTATGGTCTGATCAGAATATATCCCGTCCCAGAATTTATCTGAGCGCCTTATGGTAAAGTAACCTTTCTCAGTGAACAACTTCAAATCATCCTGTTGCATTATTTCTGTTAGCTCATTCATCTGCTGCAAATAGAGATGAGAACTTTTTGCGTATTCAAAATGACCACCTGCGTGAAATACTGGAATCATATTGCGAACACAATATGTGTGGAGTTCCCATTCGCCTGTGCGCTCTGCTCTCAAGAACAACTGGAGAAGACCTATTTGCTCGAAGTATTGTACCCAAAGCTTTCCTGTGCGTCCTACGGACGCATTCTGGAGCAGTTCGTGTAATTTTGACAGTAGATGGTTGACACTTTCTTGATTGACAGCGTCAGCTGTTGTACAGTCACCTCTGGCAAGTCCACAGAATATTTCATTGACTTCTGTGCAGTCTATGTTATCTAGTGTTCGGCTTTCTTCAAACACAAGTTTTGTAATGGCAATTTGTGTTAGCAAATGGGCACGAACTGCTCTTGAATATGCATGACCACTGATCAAATGATGGATTGACCCACCAGCATAAACAGTCCCCCAAAGTTCATCCAAGCCGCTACCAGCCATGATCGAACCAATTGCCCCTAAATATGACATAATCATATGGAAGCCGCCGAGTACACATCAAGGGCGTGCACACATTACATGCCAATGCATCTTGAGTGTAGGCGAACAACCACATTATGTGATTTAATCGAACATGGAAATTGAAACAATGATGCTATAATACGGTATTTGAATGAGAAAAGTCGATGCCGTTTGAATTTGAGTTTAGGGGGTATGGTTAATATTTCACACGTTTCACCAGTTCATTATGGAATAAATGACTATTGTTATATATCATTATAAAGCCACTGCTTTTCTGCAATGTTTGATATATAATTTAACTCCCAAAGTAGTCGTAGGTTTGATTTAATGGACGTTGTGTACCGTTGTGTGTATGAAAACAATAAATTTTTTTTCGTAATTTTGTACATTTTCGTGAATATTTCACCATTGAGTGTGAGGATTGGTACAAAGTTGGCATTTTCTGTTGGGGATATGTATTCTCAATACAATTCAGCACGATATTTATGATTCTCACCCTACTAAGGCGAATAAGAATGAGAAATATGGAGCTGGGTCGAATTTTTTTAAAAAAAATTTTTTTCATCAAAAAAACGCTATAACTAAAAAAGCTCAACTCGGATTCGCGGGGACTTTTCACACTTTATCCGCAATGTGTGTCCCGGAAACATATAAAAAAATCAGCTTTCTCCGATTTTTTTCCTTACTTTCTCATTTTTATGTCTAATGTGCCTGGACTGCATGTGCGTGCTGGGCTGATAATGGTGTCTCATTTCCAATAGCGCACGGCGGCCCGATAAGTCACGTGACCGAATTACGTCCCGTTCAGAATCTTCTGTTTCCGCTTTGTAAGTTTGGATGCCGCTCGAGATAAACAAACCTCACAACAGTTAACTTGGTGATTACGCCATTTAAAAAGGTTAACTTTAAACATATCTACTGAAACACGAGAAGCCAAATAATGCATGTACAAGGTCAGTATAGATATACTTCAGTTATTTCGTACTTAGTGTTTAAAAACGTTTAAAAAGTAAATGCCGACATCTCACGAATATTCAAAGTTCAAATTCTTAACTTACAGTACGTGGAGAGTGTATTATCACTAAATCACCCGCAGAGTGGAGATTCCACCCACGCAATAATTGAAAATTGGTTGCAAAGCATAATAAACACAGACAAAGTTCCAGCCAATGGACTTCGGGTTAATCCCGAAAGACCATTGGCTTAAACATTGCTTGTGTTTTTTTGTCCATATGTATAAAATGTAAAGTGATACTTAGGGTGATAAGTCCACTCCACGGGTAATTTAGTTACGATCCACGCTCCACGTACTGTAATTGTTCATTTTTCTATTAACAGTAAAATGTCAGTATATTTTTGATTAAAGAACTAGTATGCTGAATAATTCTTGGATTTCAATAAACTATTGATTTGCAGTTATTTCAAGGTTACTTGAATGTCCTTCCCTATTAGTGGTAATAATAGTAGCCTAATAACATGATTTTCTCGGGCATTACGGTTCTATTGGCGACCCCCGCCAGAAATGATTAACAGCCGTCTGACCTATTAGCTTATAAGGTCCCGGACTGTTAATCATTTCTGATGGGCCGCTACTGAACCGTAATGCCTTTGAAAATCATGGTATCGTTATATTACACTTAATATATTAAATGAAATATGACAAACTCCTGTAACACAATCTGCTCATGTTTTGCATACGTAATCAGCTTGCAGACACAATCGGCCTGCGGACCTACGGATTGTGTCCACAAAGGAGCTAATTGTATCCGCGACATAGCTCGGGCCGATTATGTCCACATAGTTCAAGCCGATTGTGTCCACAGGTCTGTCCGTAACGTAGTTAGTACTTAAATAGTTAACAGGATAACCGGTTTGAAATCAGTTACCTACCTAAGCAATTAGAAAAACTATCAACCGGTTATCCGAAATATCGATAGTGATCGTCATTCCCGGATTAAAACATAGTAAATCTGCTGCTTCTCCCCTGGGATAGTTTACATATCGAAGTCGTGCTGTATATATTGAGAAATAATCGAATTTGGCATCCAATACGTCGTTAATGATCGGTAATTTCCGTGAGTACTGAGTAATCGCAGAAACTATTCCGTAGAGAGAGAGAGAGAGGGAGAGAGAGAGAGAGAGGGAGACAGACAGACAGACAGACGGACGGACGGACGGACGGACGGACGGACGGACGGACGGACGGACGGACGGACGGACGGACGGACGGACGGAGACATGGTTACATCCCTCAACGTAATGCTTGATAGTAACTAACCCTGAACTGTCCCTAACCCTTAATCTAAATCCCGAAAAATCGCTACTTGCCTCATTAGTCTCATATTTTAGACATTAACCTCATAATATTTGCAATTAAGTTCATAATATGAAAGTTAGCTCATAATGCCTGTCCAGGCAAAGAAAAACCTCGTAAATTCCGTATCATAGCGCGGACGAACGGACGGGCGGACGGACGGATGGACGGACGCGGCAGGCGGTCGGCTGGATGACGGGCGGGCGGGCGGGCGGGCGGGCGGGCGGGCGGGCGGGCGGGCTTCAGGCCGGTGGGCTGACGGTCGGGCTGGCGGGAGGGAAGGTGGGCGGTCCGCGAGCGGGCGGCTTCGGGCGGGCGGGCGGGCGGGCGGGCGGGCGGACGGACGGGCCTTTGTTCGGGCAGGCAGGCAGGCAGGCAGAGACAGCGCGAGAGAGAGAAGGCTTAAAATGAAATTTCCAATGTCTTATCAAGTCACGTACTAAACCCATAACAGCAGATGGCTGTTCAGGAATTTTGTGTGGTAGACCGATCAACATTTTTACGTCGAAAATATCGATTGGTGTAACCACAAGTAATCAGTAAGGGATTCTTTAACTGAATTGACTGATAATATACCGTTAGAGTTATAAGCGGTAAGCAGATCTACCATGATGAAGTATGGAATGAAATGAATAAAAAAATATGTACTGATGCCGCGTGGGAATTTATTTTTGTTATTTTTCCTCTTTTTGGACATTTTTTGCGCTCCCACAGGATTATCATGAGATATCCTCACAAGTTATTGGCATGATCAGTTTTTGCTGAATCATATTATCATTAACTAAAAGTTTTACTCTCAGTGTGTATGTGTGTCTGTGTGTGTGTGTGTGGGAGGGGGGGGATTATGGAAATATTGATGATGGCTTACAGTAGGGCGCTAAATGCCTATAGTGGTAGTCGTTTTTTTTGTGGTGGAGGCAGGGGCGTAAAAACCGGGGGTGGCGCACAACATACCCCCAATGTTTTCCAGAAGATAGAAGAGAGTGTGAGAGAGAGGAAAGGGGAGATTATAGAGCAGCATTATCTTTATCAATGTATTCCATAATATCACCACCAGAGAATCGGGGGGGGGGGGGGGGGGGATCCCACGACCCAAATGCAGTCATTTAAGAAATTTCCCCACCAGGCCGGAATATTGTTGTCCGGCGAGGAAATTTGTTGAATATGTATTCAAATATGTGCATTTTTCTTAATGTGGAGATGTGTTAGTCGCGTAAAGATACGTGTATTGTATTCTTACAGCACCACTAAGGCACGTGGGTCACCACTGAGTGTGCGTCTTTCTATTCCGCCCCCCCCCCCCCCCCGCTTCCACGCCAAGATTTTTATGCTTCGTACACCCCGGGGTGGACGTGGCGAGTGACAGAAGTGACAGAACTCAGTGGCAGTGATAGTGGAAGATGACGGCAGAATGCTGGAAGACATCAGTAGTCGTGGTGAGTAATAATTCATGTACGTACCCGGATACTCCTCTTTTGGGGGACCTCGGTGGGGACCTCGGAAGTGACGTCATGCCATGTAACCCAGTGGGGCCATGTTGGAATGCCATAGTAACCAGCGTGAGCGGCCATTTTGTGGCGTCATCCCGATAGTGATACGTGGTGTGAGCAGCGAGTGTATTTAGGGTGATACGTGTTTCCGTCGTCCATTTTGTATACTGAAAGCCGCCATCTTTATTTCTATGATAGCACGTGACTGCAATGTTACACAAAGGCCTACAATATGATAGAGGTATGTTTTGGAGGGTATGTTCGATTAAATAGGAGTGATTCTCATTACCACAAAAAGTCCGACAATCCCTCGAAATCACCAAACACGGCTTCATTTGCTACCGATTCCCCCATTTTGGGTTTATAAGAATAGCACGTAGTGCCATAAGGCGCGTTCGATTGCATAGGAGTACTTTACTGGTTCGTTTACTTCGTAGAATTACCATAAACAACCCGATAATCCTTCCAAATTACCAAAATCTATCCCAACTACCGAAACGGACATGGCGAAGACCCATTTTGGGCCTTATAAGAGTAGCACATAGTGTTATAGGTTGGGTTTCTTCATACAAGAGTGAATATAATTACCCAGCATTCCAATTTTTCTGCTTATAACTGACCCATTCTGACTATCCTAGCAGTCCCTCTAGTCTAGTTATCTCGGAACCTGCCCTAACATCTGCCCTGGTCCAAATCTCAGAATCTCCAGTCAAATTGCCCGATTTCCCATAATCTGTACATATCCACGTAGAGTTATCTCCCTTGTGTATAACAAAAACCTCCATGATTCTCAAACCCAAAAGACAATCGAGCCGGAACATGTATTGCTCGAGCGGCTCGAATCCCATCGACGAAATGAGCTATAGAGCAACTGCTCAATCGAGTGACTTCACATTCTGTTTGAACGACTCGAATTACATCGAGCAAATGAGCTATAGAGCAACTGCTCGACCGAGTGACTCCACATACTGTCCGAACGACTCGGATTCCATCGAGCAAATAAGCTGTAGAGCAATTGCTCGATCGAGTGACTCCACATACTGCTCGTCGACTGCTCGTCGAGCAAATGAGCTATGGATCGGGTAACTCCACATACTGCTCGGACGACTCGAATTCCATCGAGCAAATGAGCTATAGGGCAATTGCTCGATCGAGTGATTCCACATACATGTCGTCAGGATGGTGACAGAAAAACTATGTAGCAGAATGAATTGTGACTAATAATTGCAAGAATTTCTTATGACATAAAATGTCGAGTGACTCCACATACTGCTCGTCGACTAACCTGGGCATTTGGGGATACAGATGACGTGGCAATACGTAATTTGGGGATACCCTTTGGGGATACCTTTTGGGAATACTTAGCTGAGGATATCTATTTATAATTACATTGTTAATGTAGTTATACGTTTTGGGTCCAAATACTCAATTCCCATTGGTCAGCTGGATGAAAACATCATGACCAAATGTAATTCATTTTCCAATGAATATATTTGGTCGAACTTTGACCCGCATTTACGGTAGAGCACAGTTGACAAAATGTAATTCGTTCGGGCGGTGTTTGGGCGGGGTTTTAACTTTTAGCGCCTCTCGTAGTGATCAACTCCGCTGCTGTTTCTTTGGTGACATTTCCCAACTGTGGCATAAAGCCCGTTACTAAAATACTCGTATCCATTTTTAAAGTTGTGAAAATTAAAAATCAGAGTTGTGCGCTTTGTATTTTGTGTGAGGGTGGTTTTTCGCCTCGTTCGTTCGTACATGTTTTATTTCGTCTTTCTTATGGTGTTCTACCAGCCTTACAGTCTTGTGTCATTGAGGCTTTACCCAACGCAAAGGCCTAAATCGGCCAGCGATATATCTCAAAAATCGTCAATTAATTTTCATTATTTTTTAAATTTTTTTGTCTCAAAAACATCGGTTATGACCCCTCGTTGGGGATGACTTTCTGCTTGGGTCCTTCTGACTGTGTGTTGCATGTGAAACGATCTAAATTGGGTTGTTCGAGTAAGGGAGTTATACAAATTTGCTTCGATCCATTATTCATCTTGAGTGCGGCCCACAGCTACAGAGAAATTGCTCTATAGCTCATTTTCTCGATGGAATTCGAGTCGTTCGAGCAGTATGTGGATTCCCCAGGAGAGGTCATTTAACGCGGACAGGATGGACAGAGCTACGTGGGGGACAGGATGTCTTTTCATCTGGTCGTTTAATTTATTCATGTACATGCAAAGTAAAGCAGGAGGGCGTGTTATGACGGTGTCCAAATCAGCAACAGCACACCCCCTCTTAATCCAGGGGGGGGGGGGTGAGAATGGGTCGTTCTATCGCTGATGTGATCACTGTCGCCACGTTGTGTTACATAGTGCAATCTGGACAATAGGGATTGTTACATTCAACATTGTGTGAATAAAGTGCTAGAAACCTAGACAACAGCTTCTTTTTAAATATGTTTCTATTATTCGTGGTACTTAGGTCTCTATCTAGTGCATTCCAAATTCTGGGATACAGGTTAATGGGAAGGCGGTCGAGGGCTTTTGTCCTTGTTTTGGTTATTTGGAGAAGATCACATTGTCTAGTGGTTCTAACAGGCATACTAGCTACTTTGTAGAAGTTATCAAATGACTGGGGTAGATTATTATTTTTCCAAAAAAAGACGAAGAGGGATACATGGAGATTATATAGGTCAGTCACCTTGAGTATTTTGTCCCGTTTGAAGAGTGGTTCTGTGTGGGCATTATACTTTTTGATAATAATTATGCGCAGCGCAAGTTTTTGAAGAGTAACAATTTTATTAATAGATCTCGAATTTCCCCATGCTTGGATTCCAAATACTAAGTGACTATTTATCAGAGAGAAGTATAGTGTTCTCATAGCTTCGTGAGGAAGGATTGCCTTTACCTTGATATGGGCAAAGTTTGCGCGTGCAATCTTGGAACAAAGTTGAGCTATGTGGACGTTATACAATTATCAATGGATATACCTAGAAATTTCAGTGATTTTTCAGTTTCATTTGGTCCAACCTTATTTATTATTTGGTTGTTGACGAAAATATTATTGTGAGAGAGCGCTTGCTTACTGGGTGGATTAAGCACAATATATTTACTTGCATTCAATGCCAGTCTATTCGCGGAACACCATTCAGAGATGTTTTCTAGCTCATTATTCACAAGGATTGTCAGATTGTCAATGTTAGATCCTGAAGTGTGTACGCTGGTATCATCGACAAAAGATAAAGGGTTTAATGTTGTCGAATTGCAAAGGTTATATATATATATAATAATAACAAAATAGGTCCTAATATTGAACCTTGTGGAACACCACAGGTTATTTCAGCTAAGTCAGATTCGCCTTTACCACACGCGACAAACTGGTGTCTATTTGATAGGTAACTATTGAACCAATTGTTGGAGATGCCCCTAATTCCATACCATTCTAGTTTCTTCAATAGGATATCATGGTTTATTGTGTCGAACATCTTAGATAAGTCCAAAAATAC
The DNA here is from genome assembly GCA_031216915.1 of Pictodentalium vernedei. Classification (NCBI taxonomy): domain Eukaryota; kingdom Metazoa; phylum Mollusca; class Scaphopoda; order Dentaliida; family Dentaliidae; genus Pictodentalium; species Pictodentalium vernedei. The sequence goes on along the minus strand of CM062289.1, from coordinate 448,754,342 downwards.
CACCAATGTTTTGTCTTTACTGTGCCTGTTATTTGCACCGGCAATGTACTTTAGGAGATGTAGGACAGGGTGTATAGTTGAGTGATTCTTTCTAAACCCATATTGACTGCTACACAGAATTTCAAAGCGATCGAGAAAGCTTATCAGCCTAATTGCCATGAGTTTTTCTAGAACCTTTGAAAACGTGGGGAGGATACTGATAAGCCTATAAATAGTAAAATTAGGCACATCTCCCGATTTGAAAATAGGGATGACCATTGCAATTTTCAATTTTTCTGGCACTACTCCATGGGCAAAGGAGTTATTGATAAGATGTGAGAGGGGGCACTACAATTTGATTGATTGATTGCTTGATGAGAGTTGGTGTGATATCATTACTGTCGTTGCTTAATTTCGATTTCATTGACTGCACTACGTTACCAATTTTAGCTGGGGTGGTTGGTGTCATGAAAAAGTTATTTCGAAAATCCCCATTCATGTAATCCCAGAAAGGCTTATTTGACCTAGGTAATAACTCACTTGTTTGTTTACCAATGTTCGCAAAACACCTGTTGAATTCGGTGGCAATTTGGTTCGGATCAATTATTTCGCTTTCACCTTGCTTAAAAAAGGAGGCCAGTTTGGCCTCTCGTTTTGCTTTGTTTATGCTATCATTTAATATTTGCCACGTTTATGCATGTCATGTTTATTTTGAGCTGGAACATTCTTATAATGCATGGCCTTACATTGATTTTTAGCTCTGTTCAATATTCTACAGTAAGTTTTGTAGTTTTGAATATTGCGGTCACTAGGACACTTCAGTTTTTCACATAGAATTTTCGTTTATCATATGACTCGTCCGTTTTGTTCACTTTAAAACATTTGATATTTTGTTTTCATATTAATCAGTGATAAATAAAGCCTTCCGTCAATTTCATTGGTCAATTTCAAAACTAGACAATTTGATTGGCTGAACAAAATACAACTGGGCCATATTTTCATAATTTGCATAATTCGAGTTGGGAGCTTTCATTGGTCAATTTCAAAACTGGACAATTTGATTGGCTAAACAAAATACAACTGGGTCATATTTGCATAATTTCAGTAGGGAGAATTTACGTTATCTGTCCTATTCAGGGTGGGTTATATTGTATTAATCTTTTACCTACAAGAAAAACGCCATTCATTTTTTTTATATTTTCAGTTTTTGCTTCCAAAATATAGGTTATGACCCCTCGTCGAGCTCGTTCCAATGAGGGGTCATAACAATTAAAATTTTTAGTTATACGAGGATGTTTTTTCCAAGTGCCGTCTGCAACTCAAGTTAGGTGATGGGTTATAAGGTCATACTAAGTGGCTAATTTGTGCGTGTGTGTGTCATATGATAAATAGAATATGAAATGAATGTTTTTCTCATCTAATATTTATGAAACTCGTCCGAATTTTCTGTTTGGGCTCGCCAGAGGCTCACCAAAACGGAAAATTCTTAGACTCGTTTCATAAATATTATATGAGAAAAACACTCATTCCATATCCTCTGTTTATTTAATGACGAGATCAAGAGGCCCTTCGACTCCAAGGTTGTCTTCTTATAGTATTTGTCTTTGCCAGTGTCTGGGATAGAGGAAAGGCAGCTTCAAAGACATTTAGATACATATCAATGAATGTATTATAAACCATGTTTGGGCAATCTAGTTCCATTACAGGGGGGGGGGGGGGGGGGGGAGTCACACTGAGATAGAAGTAAGTTAACACCTTTCTTTGTTTATTTTTCATTTGGACATAACAGATCGACGTGTACTTTCCTTGGTATCGGTTTCAATATAGAATGTGCCAAAATGATCAGATACATCAGTTATTACTATTCCCGTGTTTGAGTTTGTTGAGATATTATTTGAAAGTATGTGATCGTTAAGAGTGGCGGAATAGGGAGTTACTCTTGTGGGCTTGGTAATTAGAGGTAGGAATCCCTGACTGAACATTAAATCAATAAAATATCTAGTCTTGTCATGAGAACTGAATTTTAACATGTTGACATTGAGACAAGAAGCTTTCACCTTTAGGTTGGGGGCTAGCCATCAATCGCACTCACCTGTTCACCCACCCAACCATCCATCCTAATGAATGGCTGAATGAATAAACAAATGAGCGGATGAATGAAGATGAATGAACTTGGCTATTATTACCGTTGTAATGAGTTAATTTTCATTCATTCATTCATTCATTCATTCATTCATTCATTCATTCATTCATTCATTCATTCATTCATTCATTCACCCTAATGAATGAATGAATGAATGAATGAATGAATGAATGAATGAATGAATGAATGAATGAATGAATGAATGACTTGGTTAATAAGAAATGACGAACGAGCTAACTATCACGAGCTTAGACTCTGGAGTATTGAGCTGACTGGTTCACATGCACATTGAGACGAGAAGCTTTCATCTTTAGATTGGGAGCTATCAATCAATCACACTCAACCATTCACCCACCCAACAATCCATCCTAATGCATGGCTGAATGAAGAAACAAATGAGCGGATGAATGAACGAACGAATTATCAGTTATACATGCATTCATTCACTCACACAATCATTCACTCGAATTAATTAATTAATTAATTAATTAATTGATTGATTGATTGATTAATTAATTAATTAATTAATTAATTAATTAATTAATTAATTAATTAATTAATTAATTAATTAGACTCCTCTGGAGTAATGAGTTAACTGAGTTGATATGCGCCAAGATTATTTATGGTATTACATATTATCTGGAATGACTGAATGGCGAAGAAAAGGTGCACATACTGTTCACAAGAGCATAAAATTTTGGGAGGTTGTGCCATGAGCATCGGTTTAATTAGGGAAGTCGACAGCATATATATCGAATTGAAGACAATAGTCAGACCACGGCAGAAAGGATTATAGTGTCTTGTATGTAATAAATAACAATGCTTTCCACTTAAAACTATCAGACTTGCAAAACATGAATTTCTAAGGCTGATTACCGCGAGGCTGTTAAAGAGAATACCTCGATCAATTGGACATAGAGAGTTTGTTCCAGTCAGACATCCTGTGTGCATTATGAATTTACTGATTATGAAGTCCAGACAGGCATCCTATCAACTACTTCAGACTGGGAAATAACAGACAATCTAGAAGAGTTTTTGACTCTTAATCTTGATGATTAAGTATTATACTATCAATTCGGGAGTTTGGATATTTGGCAAGGAGCTTTTGAATGTAGATCTATTTATTTATTTATTTATTTATTTATTTGTTTGTTTATTTATTGGGACTTAACCCTTTACCCAACGCAGACGATATCAAAATTTATTATTTTAAATAGCATTTTTTCAGATTTTTCAAAAAATTTCAACAAAACCATATCATGTGACTCCTCGTTGGAACGAGCTCGTCGAGCTCGTTCCAACGAGGGGGTCACATGATATGGTTTTGTTGAAATTTTTTTGAAAAATAATATATTTTCAACTGCGGAATTTGCATATTACGCGGGCGGATGCGTGCGATTCGTTGGGTAAAGGGTTTACAACACCTTCAATAGCCAGGGTCATCTCGTGTCCAACAGTCTGGACTAATGAGTTAAAGTTCAGTCACACACTCATCCGTTCACTCCTCCAATCATCCATTCAAATAAATGAATGAATGAGCGAGTGAACGAACGAACGATCGGACTAATGAATAAGTGAATGGATGAATGAATGGGTACGTGGAGGAAAGGATGGAGGTACGACAAAAAGGGACAAACGAACGAATGTTCCTCGTTCCCAATTGCTTTTGAAAGAGCTTGAATCTAGAGTTTTTTTATTCGCTGGGGCTTAACTACATTTTCAACAGCCAGGGTCATCTCGTGACGAGATATCTGGTCTAATGAGTTAACTTTCAGTCACATACTCTATCGCTCACCCATCCAATCATCCATTCAGATGAATAGATGACCGAATGAACAAAGAAATGAAGGAAGAAAGAAAGGGACGAACTTGGCATCGAGTTAGCCAAGTACATGTAAGCATTTCGCGCACAGTCACTGAGTTGACATTGAGACAAGGAGCTTTCACTTTTAGGTTGGAAGCTAATCATCAATCGTATTCACCCGTTCACCCACCCAACCACCCTTCCTAATGAATGGCTGAATGACTAAACAAATGCGCGGATGAATGAACGAACCTGGCTATTATTACTGATGTAATTAGTTTATTTTCAGTCACTCTTTCATTCATTCATTCAATCACCCAAACAGCCACTCGAATGAATGAATGAATGAATGAATGAATGAATGAATGAATGAATGAATGAATGAATGAATGAATGAATGAATGAATGAATGAATGAATTGGTTAATAAAAAGGGACGAACGAGCTAACTATCACGAGCTTAGACTCTGGAGTATTGAGCTGACTGGTTCACATGCACAAGGAGCGTTTACCTTTGTCGTGATGAGTTAATTATCAGTCATACATGCATTCATTCAATCATGCACTCGAATGAATGAATGAATGAATGAATGAATGAATGAATGAATGAATGAATGAATGAATGAATGAATGAATGAATGAATGAATGAATGAATGAATGAATCTGGAGCAATGAGCTAACTCAATTGATTTGCACCAAGATTATTTATGGTATTACGTATTATCTGGAATGACAGAATGGCGAAGAAAAGGTGCACAAACTGTTCACAAGAGTATAAATTTTTGGGAGGTTGTGTCATGAGCGTCGGTTTAATTACGGAAGTCGACAGCATATATATCGAATTGAAGACAATAGTCAGACCACGACAGAAAGGATTACAGTGTCTTGTATGTAATAAATAACAATGCTTTCCACTCATAAGGATCAGACTTGCAAAAAAGGAATTTCTAAGGCTGATTTCCGCGAGGCTGTTAAAAGGAATACCTCGATCAATTGAACACAGAGAGTTTGTTCCAGTCAGAGATCCTGTGTGCATTATGAAGAGTCAAGACAATTACTGATTATGAAGTCCAGACAGGCGTCCTATCAACTACTTCAGACCGGGAAATAACACACTATCTAGAAGAGTTTTTGACTCTTAATCTTGATGATTATGTATTACACCGTCAATTTGGGACTTAACCCTTTACCCAACGCAGACGATATCAAAATTTATTATTTTAAATAGCATTTTTTCAGATTTTTCCAAAAATTTCAACAAAACCATATCATGTGACCCCTCGTTGGAACGAGCTCGTTGAGCTCGTTCCAACGAGGGGTCACATGATATGGTTTTGTTGAAATTTTTTGAAAAATAATATATTTTCAACTGCTGAATTTGCACTGGCGGATGCGGGCGATTCGTTGGGTAAAGGGTTAACAACACCTTCTACAGCCAGATTCATCTCGTGTCGAACAGTCTGGACTAATGAGTTAACGTTTAGTCACACACTCATCCGTTCACTCATCCCATCATCCATCACTATGACGTATCAACATGGCCGCTCACGAGAGTTACCATGGCATTCCAACATGGCGCCACTGGGTCGCGTGACATGACGTCACTTCCAAGCCCCCCCCCCCCCAACCGAGGTCCCCAAAATGAGGAGTGTCCGGGTGGCGGGTACATGGCACACTACTACATTACATTCTACTGTGGTGATAGAAGACTATAGAGATGTTAGGAGCCGAAAGCAGCAGAATTCCTAGACGTTAGAGAGAAGAAGACAGCGGTAATCCAGTGGTAGTGATGTTAAGGAAATTGGAAGGAGCTGGTGTTTTGAAGCTGTCAATAGCACAGGCCTGCACAAATTAGAAATTAACCCTTTGAACCCAGGTGGTATCTTCCATGTCACTTGGATGGCAGCAATTGGAAGAGTCCATATTCACTATTTTGAGGTTGACAAATTATTATTTTCAACGTGCAGCCTTGGGGCTGCACTCTGCAAATATTGATTGATCTGGCCCACATATTCAGTCAGCAGCTACCCTACTTAATGAAATTATGACGTATCATGTTACTGGACCGGAAAAGCGACCTCTCGGGTCCAAAGGGGGTAAGGCCATCTGTAAGTGGATTACATTATTATTAGAGGGGGTAAGGCCATCTGTAAGCGGATTACATTATTATTAGAGGGGGTAAGGCCATCTGTAAGTGGATTACTTTATTATTAGAGGGGGCGCGTTAGGTCATTGGTTAGAGCATTGGACTTTACACTGAAAGGCCCTCACTGCAGTCATAACCAGCGCCGCCCTCGTCTGTGCCATTTGGCAACACACTTACACTTACCCTCGAGGGTCACAATGTAGGTGTGTACTAAGGCGTATACTGCACGTCGATGGTGTATTTGCCCTCAATCTAATTCTGCTTGTATCAAGGTTAGTAAAGTAAGGAGTCTGGTAGTTACTCACCGATGCTTGTAGTTTTCTTCGGATACTCCGTACTCGTAACAGTCCGATCCGATATGACCATGGCTGTTAAAAGTGATGCTAAACCCCAATAAACAAACAAACAAACTCTGATTGTGTCGTGTTAGTAAATTAAAGACGCTCGCTGCTGCTTGGTGGTTGTCTACAAGTACTCCGACCTCCTACTCCCCTAAAACTGTACGACACGATATGATCCTGGCTATTGAAAGTGTCGCTAAACTAACATAAGCAACCCTTATTATTAAATTATTATCTTATACATTCCTTTTGGAGAACGAGAAAGGTAAATCAGTAGCAATATGATTAATGGGTGTCAGTGCATAGCCTGAGTTGAGACAGTGGCGTAGCCCGAAATATTCTGTATTTTACGATCTGGGATATAATTAATGAAATTACTGATGGCATGCCAGGCTAGACGTTTTATCTAGCTTCAAAATAGCTCCATTTTCGGCATATGTTTCAACCTTTTTCGGAAATTTTGAAAAATGTACAACATAAAAATGCTTCTCAAAAGATCCATGTGCCCCTCCACCAATATGCATGAATACCTGGTGAGAGGAGCAACAAACAATACTGATGCTTATTTCCCGAACTTTGTTCGTGTAACATTAAGGCTCCTTGGCGTAAAACACTGTTAGAAAGGGCTCAGTGGGCTCCCCTCCGTAAAACTTTTGAATTCTACAACCTGCATGAAGCGTAAACTAATGAAATTACAGGTGACATACCAGGCTAGATTGTTTTTCTAGTTTCAAAATAGCTCCATTTTCGGCATATTTTTTCAAAATGTTTCGGAAATTTTGAATCTACTCCCCCGCCATTCTCAAGACTTCGACCTTCGCGATATGCCCCTACCCCTTCCGAATGGATGGACACCTGGTTACGTGTCTGAAAGGAGATGATCAGCTAATAATGCTGTTGCTTATTTCACGAACTTTTTTCATGGAGTCAAAAGGCACTAAGTTTTATCATCATTACAAAGTAGATCACTCTTCTGGAAGAGTTATTTAATTGCCTGCATGCAAGGGCGTCATGTAAGAACGCATCTGATTGGTCGTTACGCATCTGACTGGCTTTATTGCGCGAATTAAATGCTTCGTCACAAAACAGTGTCAGGCGAAAACGTAAACAGGCCGCTGATGGTGGTATTTGTCTTTAAAATATCAGCTGCATTCACTTACATCAAAGTGAATCGTGGTATAAAATACGGAAGACAATGGGAGTGGGGTACCCTGGATTGGAATCAACGACCGAGTTGAGGTTTTTCATGTGTTTCACGAGCCCCGAACTGCCTTGAAATCATCTGGAAGAGATAACAAATGAATATCAAGTGCAATTCGAGAGTATTATATTTATGCGAACGATTCTTTTGAGGCGAGCGAAACGACCGTTCACCCAGTGAGTACAGACCTGTAGTGGTGGCAAACATAAGGTAACTTTCATCATCTGTGGCTATATCAAGTTTGCAAAATAGGTATGAAGTCAAGCTTAGCCAATCGTTATACCCAAGCTGCCCATCATAGAAGGCATCCACCCCAGATATTGGTTTCGGATTTTATTTTACCAGTAAAGCAGAACTTATTTACCATAGTAAACAAGCACTGCTCCACAGATGTTGCCACGGACAGGCGGGTTGTGTTCGAATGAACAAAAGGTGGTGTTGTAGAGATAGGGGAAGTCAACAATATGGCTTACCAAGGTCGAAATTCTCTCATTTTACTTAAATCCTCAATCAGTCCAGTGAGAAAGAAATTAACGTGGATCCGAAAGCAGGCAGAACAGATAGGAAAGCAAAACAGGGTAACTAGTATTATCATGCCGCCTGTTTAATTTGACCAGTCAACGTGCTCTAATAGCATCGGTGGACTATGCGATATTAGATTATTCAATGGGGAACCGGCTATCGGATTGAGTCCATACATTGCCAGTGACCTGTATGAGCCCATACAATCCCTCTGCTCTGCCATTTTGTTTCCGAATTAATTTTTCCACCTCAGGTTTTTACCTATTTTCGTGCAAATAAAAGACAGTTTCCTGATAAATATTCAAAATGAAGCGATTCAGATCTTTTAATTTATTATTTATATTCATTTCCTGGCATGATAAGTACGTTAAAGGGCGTTTACTTGGCATGTTCATATGGGGCTCAGCGCGATCAATATTGATCCTCACATGACGCCATACCTTGCAAGTAAACGTGCTGTAACTTATAGAACTGGGCGGTTTTCCGGTTCGGTTACGATTTTTGGGACAAACCAGAAAACCTAACTGTTTTCTATATAATTGAACACCCAACCCCCACCCCCTACCCTCCCATTTCGTTGAAAGCCATCCGGTCCCATCCCAGAAGTTTTTTGTCATGAAACTCGACTTTCCACAAAGTTACCTTCCTTGAAATTATCAGATGAGCGAGGAGGGTCCAATTAATTGTTGATACACCAGTAAGAAAATAAAGACAAGTTTCCTTTTGATACTTTTAATAAACGAAAACAATAGACAGCTCTCGGAGTTGGCTGTTGTTTTCGTTTACTAAAAGTAACAAAAGGAAACTTGAACGCAAACCGTCTACTTTGGCTCTTTATTGAGCGAATGAGTTTGTACAGAAATGTACAAGTTTTTATTCTTCCCAGGAAAGAAATTAGCAAACGTCTCCTCCTACACTTTTATATTAACCCTTTACCCAACGTAACGGCCTAAACCGGCCAGCGCTATTCTCAAAAATCGCCAATTAATTTTCAAAATATTTTCATTTTTTGTCTCAAAAACATATGTTATGACCCCTCGTTGGAACGAGCTCGTCGAGCTCGTTCCAGTGAGGGGTCATAACCTATTTTTTTGAGACAAAAAAATGAAAAAATTAGTTATTCAAGAATTTTTTTGGCAAGTGTCGTCTGCTTTTCATGTTAGGTAAAGGGTTAATAGAAAGGACAATGTCTGTATTATATGTCCCGATGTGTACACTGTTGATACAATGAACACAGAAAAAGTTACATAACATCAAAAGATGGTGAAAACACCGTTTTTATATTTTTAACCCTTTACCTAACACGAAAAGCAGACGACACTTGCAAAACAAATTCTTGAATAACTAATTTTTTTCATTTTTTGTCTCAAAAACATAGGTTATGACCCCTCGTTGGAACGAGCTCGACGAGCTCGTTCCAACGAGGGGTCATAATCTATGTTTTTGAGACAAAAAATGAAAAAACAATGAAAATTAATTGACGATTTTTGAGAATAGCGCTGGCCGGTTTTGGCCGTTACGTTGGGTAAAGGGTTAAATGAGTTTCAACAGAGAATAGTAGTCAAACGTTCAAACTGATTGGGAAAAAAAAATTGTGAAAAGGTTTAGCTACTGTATGTTGATACCACTCTACCTGGTTTACTCCTATCAAGACGAATCCCAACAAGACGAATATCGAAAATGGTCATCCCAACAAGACGAATCCCAACAAGAGGAATTTAATTAAAATGACTATATAACCCATTTATTTTGAGGTTTTCCATCATAAACTGCTAACATGGCTTACTTTAGGACAAAGAGATTTCAGTTAACTGGTTGAGTGCTGGAAGCCCAACAAGACGAATCCTAACAGACGAATGTCCAAAATAGTCATCCCAATGAGACGAATCCCAACAAGACGAATCCCAACAAGACGAATGTCGAAAAGGGTCATCCCAACGAGACGAATCCCAACAAGACGAATCCCAACAAGACGAATGTCCAAAATAGTCATCCCAATGAGACGAATCCCAACAAGACGAATCCCAACAAGACGAATGTCGAAAAGGGTAATCCCAACAAGACGAATCCCAACAAGACGAATCCCAACAAGACGAATGTCGAAAAGGATCATCCCAACAAGACGAATCCCAACAAGATGAATGTCAAAAATGGTCATCCCAACAAGACGAATCCCAACAAGACGAATATTGAAAATAGTCATCCCAACGAGACGAATCCCAACAAGACGAATCCCATCAAGACGAATCCCAACAAGATGAATGTCCAAAATAGTCATCCCAATGAGACGAATCCCAACAAGACGAGTCCCAACAAGACGAATGTCAAAAAGGATCATCCCAACAAGACGAATCCCAACAAGACGAATGTCGAAAATGGTCATCCCATCAAGACGAATCCCAAGACGAATCAAGACGAATGTTGAAAATAGTCATCCCAACAAGACGAATCCCAACAAGATGAATGTTGAAAATAATCATCCCAAAAAGACGAATCCCAACAAGACGAATGTCGAAAATAGTCATTCCAACAAGACGAATCCCAACAAGACGAATGTCGAAAATAGTCATTGCAACAAGACAAATCCCAACAAGACGAATGTCGAAAATGGGCATCCCAAAAAGACGAATGTCGAAAATAGTCATTCCAACAAGACGAATTCCAACAAGATGAATTTAATTAAAGTGACTATATGACTCATTTATTTTGAGGTTTTCAGTCATAAACTTCTAACACGGTTTACTTTTGGACAAAGAAATTTCAATTAACTGGTTGAGTGCTGGAAGCCCATTTTGGAGCTTTATCCGGAAGTGCGGGTACCAGAGCTAAAAGTCTTCATATTCTGTGGATGTACTTCAATTAATTTTGGATGTGATTTTATTAAGTCTGGGCGGATTTGCCCCGTTACAATTAATGGGAGAGTGTCTATAGGCACTCTCCCATTAATTGTAACAAGGCAATAATATGTGAACAAAATTTTGACAACCAAAAAAAACTTAGTACGCTACCAGTTAACAGAGGTGCCACGATTTGTTACAAGACGCTAATTGCTACATTTTTTGTATCTTTTTTATCAACAAAACTCCCACACACATGCATAAAATAAAACCCTAAAATACTTCAAATAGCATACATTGTAATGTACACGTTCTTTTTAAAGTAAATGTAACCCATATTTGATGAGAAAAAAATCGTCTTGTTGGGATCGTCTTGTTGGGGTTCGTCTTGTTGGGATCGTCTTGTTGGGATATTTTACCAATTCATCTTGTTGGGATTCGTCTTGTTGGGATCGTCTTGTTGGGATATTTTACCAATTCGTCTTGTTTGGGTTCGTCTTATTGGGATGATACCCTCTATCTGACTCTAAAGGAAAATGCCTGAAGTTTATGACATGATGCGCTCGTCGATGATATAAATTCGCTAACATTTCAAAATTTCAATTTTTATCTGAAATTCTCTTACTTTTGGAGTTAAATTTCCCGACAGCTTTAGGAAATTAAGTGGAGTTAACTTTTCTGTAAATCTCTTCCAATGACGAGAATTGTCAGCCATGTTTATAAACTACGTGTCATCCTGGTAACATATCATGACGCTCCCATCAATAGAAAACGGCGATGCACCTCTGAAGAATCTGCTTTTCCAGAATACACCCAGAACTTTGAATAGAAGGTAAAATAATAGCACACTTGTATATCGTGATGTAGTAAAGGGTTCAAGTTGGTCAGTCAAGGGTGGCACCAAAAGGGGGTCGGGGGGGGGGTACAACCCCCGACGGGGAAACTGCTTCCTCTATTGTATGGTTATCGATGAATACCCTAGCTCCACCCCCATCGGAGAGCACAACTCCCATCCTACCCCCTTGTACTATTCACATGGGTGGTGCCAGGAAATCCTGGCACCACCCTTGTGAATAGTACAAAAGTCTAAAATGGAGACAGATCCTCCTACTGTACATCTATGTAACTGAACCACTCCCATACCCACCAAAATTGTTGAAAGCCATTCGGTCCCTTACAGACAATGTGCCAATCTGGTAAACTGTCGGTTCTATGGGGGGCGCGGTGGCGTTGCAGTAACCGGTTTCGTCAGATCACCGAAGTTAAGCAACGTCGAGCCCGGTTAGTCCTCGGATGGGTGACCGTCTGAACGATCGATTCGGACTCCCCCGTTGTGTCCTTGTGCAGGGCACTTAACCCCGAGGGTCCACACGGGGGAACGATGACGTCGTGTACTAAGGCGTACTGCACATCGATGGTGCGCATGTCTTCAACCAATCTACCACTGCCTGTGCCGCAGTGCGGAGTTACGTTGTTGGGTACTAAGGTGTATACTGCACGTCGATGGTGCGCATGTCTTCAACCAATCTACCACTGCCTGTGCTGCAGTGCGGAGTTACGATGTTGGGGAACTGGTAGCTGCTCATCGTTGCTAGGTGGTTCTCTTCGGGTACTCCGGCTTACTCCACCCGTAAAACTGTCACGGTCATGATTAAAATTAACATTACAAAAGGACAAGCCAATTAGAAACAAGTATATAGTTTACAGATAATACGTCATTAAGAATATCCATCAGTATCACACTTACCAACACTAAAGCGTCTATTGGGATCTTTGTTTAGCGAATGCGTTTTTACGGTAATTTGAATGTTTTTATTCTTTCCATTAACATAAAAATCTAGGAGGAGAGATTTGCTATTTTTCCTGGAAGAATAAAAACTTGCAAATTACTGTAAAAACACATTCGCAAAACAAAGAGTCAAGGTGGACCGCTTTGTGTTGGTAGGTGTAATATTGATAGTTATTCTTAATGACGGCTTTCATGTAACATTCGGCTGTCCAGTCCCGTAGAGAAAAATAAGCTGCTCCCACCAAATTTGTGCTAGGTTAGTTTAAATAATATTTATTTCCACTAGCAAGCGAAAAACAAACCACATTAATATTATTTACATTGGTAACAAGGAAAATGATTCAACGGGAAGCTAGAAGCTTACAAGGCTGCCTCCATTGAGTAATGATATTACATTTGTTAATATCAGCAATACAAGAAGTTTGATATTTTGCCATTGGTTGGAAAATATATTTTATCATCTGAATTAAGATTATTAGAGTTAGAATATAATATGGAGTGTGCAGAAGAAAAGTAGGAGTTAGACAGTGTAGAGATGAAAAGAAGAGACCCAGAATATTCGTGCAAGAGTTACGGTCTAATATTTAATGGGTTGTAGATGAACTCGGCGAAGCATCTGAGGTTAGGAGGTAAAACTTCAAAGTTTCTTTTTTGTTGGATGCAGCAACTTTTGTTCCGCATCAGTGCATCACCCAAATGTAACAAGAGACCCATTATGCGAAATTTATTTTCCTATTTCCTTCTGGTTGTGAAATAATGAATGAATTGGAAGATTGACACCTATTTATTGGAAGCATCTGAACAATACAACAAAGTATAGTTACACAGTAACTGTTACAATGATTAAAATTAAGTTATATTGTATACCTATTGGAGGCTGTGTAATAGTTTCTTTTTACCAAAGACTCTGATGGGAAAATTATATCTGTGACCTTAAATAGTTCTTGGAATCTCTATCCGTGTTACAGGATGAATTAACCCTTTACGAAGACTATGTAAAAAATTATTATCTTAAATATTTTTTTCAATTTTTTTAAAAGTCATCCATGAAACCATAAGGCCTCTCCATACGGGGCGAGCGTTTTCTCGCGCGCGCCTCGTTCTCGCCTAAACATTTTTTTAAGGAGAGCTCCTCGGCACTCGCCTCGAGCTGTCGAAGTACTCAGTCCATAATCGCAAGTGTGGATTCCGTCTGACAATAAAGTGACCGCGAAAGCGCTCGGGAAATTCGGAAGTATTTTTAATTTAAATTTTTGAGTGCGCAGTCTGACACAACGTCGACTTTTAATTTATTTAAATTCTTCATTTTGTAGCGACTCAGATCTCAGTAGTAGTCTGGTACACATCATACTATGAATATATACGATCATACACAAATAGGTTTCCAATTGAAATTACTCACCTAATTCGGAGGTTTCGTGCGTAAATTGCAAACTGGTCAAAATACCCAATTATCCATTGTAGCAGAAGAGTTTGGAGACTGGAGTCCAAACGCTTCTGTCACAATGGATAATTGGGTATTTTATTTATGTTCATTAATTCATTTAGTTTTGTCTGAATTAGGTATTATAATAGGATTATAGGTTATTAGTAATATCCTATGTTTGAAATGTTGGGTTTGTTAACTTTGTTACTACATAGTACTACATACCAATTAAAATAAACTAAAAAAGTGTTAAGTTGACATTTACCTTGATAACTGACAAGTTGACAACCCTCTTGGGTCTCCCCCCCCCCCCCCCCCCCCACACACACCATTTGCATTCAAGGCAATGTGAAGTGCGCCATTGTGTCTGCAACTCTGCATGGGAAAAGGCTCGTTTTAATGGACAATTTATTGGTCTTTAGTACTCTAGAGTCTGGACTCTAGATGTGTGCAGGTTTCCAATTTTTCCCATTGTTGGAATCCACTCGCCTTAAAACCAGAAGGAGAGCAACTCGTCACTCACCTAATCATTCTATCAGGAGAGCTCATACCCACACCCCTGATTTTTTCTTACGGAGAGGCCTGGAAACCATATCATGTGACCCCTTCATTGGAACGAGCTCGTTGCGCTCGTTTCAATGAGGGTGACATGATATGGTCTTGTTAAAATTTGTTGAAAAATAATATTTTTTCCACTTCTGAATTTGCATTTTAAGTGGTCAGATGTGATAGATTCGTTGGGTAAAGGGTTAAGCAACTTTTTATCTTATTCACCTTAATCTATAATACTAACCTGTGGATATTTCCCTGAGACGCTCTCTGGGTGATTCCCAAGAAATAATTTAAGATTTAAGGTAAAATAAGCTGAGTGTGTAAAAATAAATAATGAATTATTTACACTTTTAATTACATCATTTCAACTGGAACTGTATAATTGAAGGAAGTCAGTTGTGGGCCTCAGTTGTAGGCCTATCTGAAAAACCTGTGATTCTTTATAAAACCTGATGGCCAAAACTAGCCAGCTCTGTTCACAAATATCGCCATTCAAATTTCATTGTTTTAGGCCACACAAAGTAGATCTTCTGTTTCTCAGGCCATTATTTCAAAAATTCCATGCGAGCGAGCGGTTTTTTATTTTATTTTTTATTTCTGTAACTATTTCTTTGCCATCAAAAGTTCATGTTCTTGACTTATGTTTAAAGCTGGATAATCCACGGAATAGCATGGTGTATTTCGTCCCTTGAGAGCAAGAAGGCTTTGCAATGCTAAAGCATTGCAAAGCCTTCTTGCACTCAAAGGACAAATTTATCAATTTTTTGAACTTGGGTCAAATATCACACATAAATCATTTAATTTTTATTTTTTTAAAATTAACATTGGTTATAAAAAGAGAGCATGCGGCAGCCAAAAGGTCCATGCGGGAGGGCCCGAGAAACGTATTTTTATTTTTTTTAGGCCTTATATACCGACTGGCGGCTTTTATTTTAACTCACTGGGAGATTTTATTCCTGAATAGGACGGGTCCCCGAATCCTCGGAACCCCGTTATTATCCCGACATCGCACCGTCAATACAGTACATAGAGTGCCAAAATACACCGATAGTGTGGCGGTCTCTACCTTCGAAGTGAAAGTTGAAACAGCCTCCGATCAGCGTACATAAAAATCCATAACCAAAACGAGTGTGACCTCTTTGCAACTTGGCATGGTGAAAGCCAGCAGTGTTTGATAGTGTCTGGATAATTCCTGAAATTCCACTCGATCAGAATACCATTAACACCAAGAAACCTTAGTCGGCTCCAACGCTCATTATGTAGTAAGAGAGAAGGGTTCACTCCCAGTTAGTAGAGCTGTAGGTTTTTAAATTTCTTGTTCGGTTTCGGTTTGGGTTTTTCAGGTGGAGAAAAACCTCGGTTCGGTTCGGTTTTCGGTTTGTTCATGAGGCCAAATAAAATTCAATAAAACTCATTCTTGTGTCCGGATGCATAACTGAATGGTAGTGAAATTGAGTGAAACTCAATGAATGCTCGAAATAAGCTATAATACATGAAGAATCAGGAAGGCCAATATAATAATTACCTAAATATACAGAACTTTTATTGTGCTTGGCCATTTTTCGAGGTCTGACACCTACACGCAACTTGAGGAAATCTGCAAACACAACTAAACTGAAATGTCGGAAATTCACAGAATGTAGCCTTCCCAGAGTAGTGAGAGTACCCAGACACTGCCATTGGCAGTGTCTGGGTACTCTCACTACTCTGGGATGGCTACATTCTGTGAATTTCTGAAGCAAGAGAGTATTTAATAAAAAACGAAAAACCTTAGATTACGGGATGTCACCGGTTTCGGTTTTTAAAAAAAAACTAAAAACCTCGGTTCGGTTTCGGTTAACCTACAGCTCTACCAGTTAGTCTAATTTCTCACATCTACTTCATCGCTGTAATCCAATTATAGGTAATTAACATTGTTCCCAGATAGCCTAATTTACGTGCCTACTGGACGGCTAACTTTGACTGGGTTACTCTACTTTCGTTTCCTGAGGGTGTTTTGTGTTTATACTTTAAGTACTGTTCATCTCTTTCTGTTTTTTTTTCTGTCTATTTTGCAAGGTAAATGCTAATAAATTTATTCAAGATAACAACTCAATTTTCAAAGAACCCAACTTCGACCAAAGGCCCGATAGCGACAGTTAATATTGTCCCTTGATTTCCAATGTGTTCTGTGTGCCAGTAGGCTGCCAGTAGGCCAGTAGGCTGCCAGTAGGCCAGTAGGCTGCCAGTAGGCACACAGAACACATTGGAACTCAGGGGACGAAATAGTAACACGGGTTCCCCTTTCAAATTTAGTTGGAGATAAAATGTGATGTCTTTGTCGATAAACTCCTAAACTGCTATCTCTTCTGTGGATACTTCTCAAAATGTTGGAAAGTGGCCACAGGAGTCATGATACCTAAACCCAACAAAGACCTTACCAACCCTTCTAACTAACGCCCAATTAACTTGCTTAGCCGTATTGGAAAAATATTTTAGGGATTCTCACTATGATACTCGGCAGCTATCTCCTGTCAATCAACTTTTTTTCAACAAATATTGCGCATGTACTCGGGGAATGAGAGTAAAATTCATTCATTCATTCATAAAATGAAGTATAAAAGTAGTTTATTAAAGTACACAACAACGAGTACCCGAAGCAGTTCCTCCTTCAACACGCCTAGACATGTGAGAACGAATCACCTACAGTCAACGAGGGTCGAAAGGGGCTTGTCCCCCATACCGTCCCTGCGCGCCTTCGGCGCTTGAAATCATTCCTTTCGGGATCATTACACAACAATTACTTTTTATCATTATTTTCTCCCACCGAAAGCTAAATGATGGAATGGACTCACCCAAATATCTCCCCAGTAAATCCAGTAATCCGTTATCCTTGAAAATCCCACATGATCTAACTTTCTGACAGGATTCCAGTTTTGATAATTAGATCATCTGGGATAACACCGACAAAATACAACCGAGGATGGAGTACTGGGGCGGGAATCAATGACTCGAGTCGGAGTTTTTCATGCCGTAGGAGCGAGTGAAATATGGATAGAACCCCAAGAGTGCTAATTGATTCCTTTTCTTGTTCTCTACATGATTGTGATCTGTATTTATACCATAATTAAAAGAATTAAATTGAGGGAAAGGGAATGAGGCTAAGATTTTTCAAGAAAAATATGTCCTTTGGCGGTCAGTTTACTTTCTTGCGTGACACTGTTTTCTGTCAAGCATTTCATTCACGCCATAGCGTCAATCAGATGCGCAACGAGTAACAAATCAGATGATGCGTTCTTAAGTGACGTTCTTACATATAAGCCGGATTCCACGTGTGGTTATCCGGCACATTTTTCAGAGTCTACATTGTATCGAGCGACGCTAAATGCACAAAACGCCCGTGACCTAATACATTGTGCACTCTCGTACTGACGATCCGGATAGAGCGAGCTGGAAGAATCGTAACAACTGAGCTGTTGTTTTCAGACAAGTGTCGTCTGCCGACACTTGACACGGAATGCCTGTTAGGCCATAAGTCGATCAGTCACGCTTTTTTCCGGGTATTTTGCGTGTTAACTCTTTATCCAACGTAACGGCTAAACCGATGCTATTCACAAAAATCACCATTCATCTTTTATTATTTTTTTCTTTGTCACAAAACATTGCTCATGACCCCTCGCTGGAACGAACTCGTTGAGTCCATTCCAATGAGTGGTCATAACCCTTATTTTTTACACAAAAAAAAAAATGAAAATTAAATGAGTTATTTATGAATTTTGTTTGCAAGTGTCTTCGCCTATCGTTTTTGGTAAAGGGTTAACCCTTTACCTAACGTAACGGCCAAAACCGGCCAGCGCTATTCTAAAAAATCTCCAATTAATTTTCATTAATTTTTTCATTTTTTGTCTCAAAAACATAGGTTATGATCCCTCGTTGGAACGAGCTCGTCGAGCTCGTTCCAACGAGGGGTCATAACCTATGTTTTTGAGACAAAAAATGAAAAAAATTAGTTATTCAAGAATTATTTTTGCAAGTATCGTCTGCTTTTCAGGTTAGGTAAAGGGTTAAATAAATATTGATTTTCGAAAGCTGAGGGTCACACAAAGATACCACAGGCGGTCGTCCCTTCTAAAAGGTAAAAGAATTAGTATAACACAACAGCAGAGATAACTCAAGTCTTATGTTGTAGTTCTGTCAGTTTTAGAACTGTAAGTTGATTGTGCACGTTTTGGTTGACTAGTATCTCAATTTTGTTCTTTTTGGCTTAATTGGGCTTCAATTGTCTTCTTCCTCCTCGTCAAATTCTGCCTCCTCCTCTGCGGTAGCATCCTGGTACTGTTGGTATTCGGACACCAAGTCGTTCATGTTCGACTCGGCTTCAGTGAACTCCATTTCATCCATACCCTCGCCAGTGTACCAATGCAAGAAAGCCTTTCTACGGAACATAGCTGTAAACTGTTCGGAAACTCTTTTGAACAGCTCTTGAATAGCGGTGCTGTTACCAACAAAAGTGGCAGACATTTTGAGACCACGTGGCGGAATATCGCATACGGCCACTTTTACGTTATTGGGAATCCATTCAACGAAGTAGCTGCTGTTCTTGTTCTGTACGTTCAACATTTGCTCGTCGACTTCCTTCATGGACATGCGACCACGGAACATTGCTGCAACAGTTAGATATCGCCCATGTCGCGGATCGCAAGCAGCCATCATGTTCTTAGCATCGAACATTTGCTGAGTAAGTTCTGGAACAGTAAGAGCTCGGTATTGTTGACTCCCTCGAGACGTGAGAGGAGCGAAACCTGGCATAAAGAAATGCAGACGTGGGAATGGAACCATGTTGACTGCCAATTTTCGAAGATCGGCATTCAACTGTCCTGGGAACCTGAGACACGTGGTCACCCCAGACATTGTGGCCGAAACTAGATGATTCAAGTCGCCATATGTTGGTGTTGTTAGTTTCAGAGTGCGGAAGCAGATATCATATAGAGCCTCGTTATCGATGCAGTAGGTCTCGTCTGTGTTCTCTACGAGTTGGTGAACGGATAGAGTTGCGTTATATGGCTCTACAACTGTATCCGATACCTGAAAATATAAGAAAAAAATCTCATAAAAAGTCTGGAATAAACTGTGACAGTCCACACATATTGAGCTGAATAAGTAGATGGTCTCATGAATGAATGAAGGACAAGTGATTATTGGGTGGTACAAAGCAGTGGATTTGTATGCTGATTAGTGAAATTAGGAAGAAAGAAGTACGGAATGGCATTAAACGGTTCGTCTTTGGGCGTTGGGTGGAGAAAAGAGGCGGGAGTGGTTGAAGGGGTTGCAAGATGTGCGAGCTCGTGGATAACCAAGACCTTCCCATATTACAACCACGATAAAACCAGCAGTTATTATTATTTTTATAATTCCACCTGCGGCGACCGCGTTGTGTCCTTGGGCAAAACACTTCACCCCCATTGCCTAGGTGGTGGCACGGTGACGTTGTGTACTAAGGCGTACTGCACGTCGATGGTGCACCTGTCTTCAACCAATGCTAACCCTGCTTGTGTGGAGTTCGTATGTTGGGGAGCTGACAGCTGCTCGCCGTTGCTCGGTGGTTCTCACGGGTACTCCGGCTTCCTCCACCCGTAAAACTGTCGCGGTCTTGATTAGCCATTGTGCAGAAATATGTGACCTTAAACACAAATAAATAAATATTGTTTTTATTATTAATGAAATTTTCGGAATGTATCCAGGACAGTACACAAAGAGTGATCTAGTTCATGGGCACCCATTGCGAGGACATTTGCCTTCAATTTTCATTATTTTTTTTATTTTTTTGCCTCAAAAATAGCTTATGACCTCTCATTGGAACGAGCTCGTCGAGCTCGTTCCAATCAGTGATCATAAGCTATGTTTTTGACTCAACAACTGAAAAAAACAGTTATTCAAGAATTTTGTTTGCAAGTGTTGTCAGCTTTTCGTGTTAACTGAAAGGGTGAATACAGTGAAAACATGAAGATCCAACAAGCACGTGTGTAGCTCATGGACCACTAGGTAGTCAACCTGTTGGACCATGGGGTGCATGTTTGCTTGTTGGGTCCCCATGTTGATAATGGATTAGGAAAAACGAGTAGGGATGTACATTCATGGTACACGAGGGGGCGAGGCAGCTGAGGTACTATCCCCAGTGAATTGGGGTCGGGGTCGAAGATAAACAGGGTCGTCGAAAATACTTCAGGGCAGGCGGTAAGACCCCCGGGAAAAGGGTATTTACTCGCATTAACAGCTCCGCCATGATATGCCGAAGCATGCATGTCTCGATGTCCGAAGGCCCGTGTTGGGGGATTTTGAGAGAAGGTGTCCCTCCCAACGGGAGGGGGCCCCTCCTCCCAAACTCTCCTCTCCCATTGAATTCTGAAAGCTCCCAGGGCGGATTTGGGGTGTATTTTATCTTTACTTCGAGAAAAAATCATTGAGAAAAATTGAGAGACGAACCTAGAATGGGAATTGTCTGCCCCCTGTCGCCCCCGTGGTCCGAAGGCAGGGAGGCCAGCTGCCCTCTCTGCTTATGTGCTTCCGGCGTCCCTGGAGATAAATAACATTCACCGCACCAGTACTCTAAATTGGTCGCCTACAAACTTACTTAATGAAATTATGACACATCATTTTCCTAGGGCGAAAAAGCGGCTTCTCGGATTCAGGGGTCAAATAACAAATTTGTAAGCCCATGCGTCACAACTACTACAAATATATTTCATTTATCCATAACAAATGCCAAAACCTATTGAGTGTTTTTACTGAAAAATATTTCGTGTTATTCGTGACATCATCAAGGCAAACTCTGATTTGAGCCCAGTGGTGACTGCTTTTATAATCTGTCATTTATGTGTCACTAAACGGTAGAAGGGGCCATAAATATCGAAATCCTAAAAATAAGCTCCCCTGGGCTGGAAAATTTAGGTACATCAAGGTATGCCTTCTATGAAGGCATACCTTGATGATGCAGTTGGATTTTTTATAAGTCGGGGCCTGATCATCATAGGTTAGTCAAATAAATTTTAGACTCCCACCTCCTACACACCCACCCTCCCCCCATACACACAACCAGTCAACATTGGAAAGCCCTTGTTCGAACCTCCTCTCTCCCACATCACTATAGAATGGGGCTGACACGGTTGGCTCATTTTCACAACCGACTAACCGAGAGATAATATCCGGTAATCCGGGGCTATTATTTCACCGAATATGAGATCAAAACTTTTAGGATAGGAAAGCAGTCTTCGCAGAAACTATTCCGTAGTGTGTATACAAACGTACGTTGTCGAGCGCTCGACAACGTTCGTTTGTATACGTACTACGGAATAGTTTCTGCGATTACTTAGTACTCACGGAAACTGCCGATCATTGACGATGTATTGGATGCCAAATTCGATTATTTCTCAGTATATACAGCACGGCTTCGAGGTGTAATCTATCCCGGTGAGAAACAGCAGATTTACTATGTTTTAACCCTGGAGTGACGATCACTATCGATATTTCGAATAACCGGCTGAGAGTTTTTTCTAATCGGTTGGGAAGGTAACTAATTTCAAACCGGTTAACCATTTCAGTACTACTACAGAAATGCTCTACGTAAGGGCTCTGACTCTCTACTTTTCCCAGGCAACAACACGAGTGATTGAAAGACTATCTATTTATTTATTGGTGCTCTAAGCCACACCAACAGCTAGCGATGAAAAGTGTGTTTTATAAAATAGATCATTGTCTTCCATGAGATAAATAAAAACGAGTTGATTAAGTATGGTGAATAAAACTAAGGAGTGAAAAACAGTATTGAGAAAATGAGACCAGTTGTTTATCTCTTTACCCAACGTAACGACCAAAACCGGCCAGAGCTATTCTCAAAAATATCGCCAATTAATTTTCATTATGTTTTCATTTTTTGTCTTAAAAACATAGGTTATGACCCCTCTTTGGAACGAGCTCGTCGAGCTCGTTCCAACGAGGGGTCATAACCTATGTTTTTGAGACAAAAAATGAAAAAAATTAATTATTCAAGAATGTTTTTGGCAAGTGTCGTCTGCTTTTTATGTTAGGTAAAGGGTTAAAGAAAGCTAATAGTTATGAATAGTTGAGAGTTTAAAAGATTGAAGTAAATATAAAGTTTATTAAAAAGGTTGATTTCCTTCAGGAACGATAGAATTTTGTGAGAATTTGTGTTGGGGGAAAGGGAGCGCGGTGGCTCAGTTGGTAGAGGTGCAGGCTGCAAGCCGAGAGGTCCTCGGTTCGAATCCCACCTGCGGCAACCGCGTTGTGTCCTTGGGCAAGACACTTCATCTCCATTGCCCACGTGGGGGCACGATGACGCCGTGTACTAAGGCGTACTGCACGTCGATGGTACGCATGTGTTCAACCAATCTAACCCTGCCTGTGCTGCAGTGCGGAGTTACGATGTTGGGGAGCTGGCAGCTGCTCGTCGTTGCTCGGTGGTTCTCTCCGGGTACTCCGGCTTCCTCCACCTGTAAAACTGTCACGGTCACGATTAGCCATTGTGCATAAATATGTGACCTTAAACATCAATAAATAAATAAATAAGTTGGGGGAAAAAAGGTCAACCTTAAAATACTGCCGTCTGACGAGATTAAAATCTGTATAGTGCAAAAAAAAGAATGTGTTCCAATGTCAACGCCTGCTCACGAGGAACACATTCTGGTCGCATACTACCCTCTGACAAAAAGGAATGTGTAAGTCTCGTACTACCATAGTGACATCGTATCAGATTTGATCTTTTCTGCAAGGGTTACTTGAAGGATATTTATCATTGGTAGTTGGTCGGAAGTGACGGAGCTTGTTATTTGTCGCCCCATCCCAATCTGCCTGCCACATGGATTTGATGTATTTACTGATATGTGGAAATCGCTGGATGGAATCTTAAAATCGATGAAGGGATTGTTCAACTAGTATAGAGTGCTGGAAGCCCATATTTAGGCTTTATTCGGAAGTACAGGTACCACAACTTAACCCTTTACCTAACACGAAAAGCAGACGACACTTGCAAACAAAATTCTTGAATAACTAAATATTTCCATTTTTGCATCAAAAACATAGCTTATGACCCTTCATTGGAACGAGCTCGTTCCAATGAAGGGTCATAAGCTATGTTTTTGAGAAAAAATAATGAAAATTGAATGGAGATTTTTATGAATAGCGCTGGCCGATTTTGGCCGTTACGTTGGGTAAAGGGTTAAAGGCTTCATATTCTGTGGATGTACCGCATATTATCTTTAAAATGAAATAGTATTGTCTGCATGGATTTGCATTGTTTCTGTTTATGGGACTGTGCCCACCCTTTGACCCTTTGAGTCCTAGCGGCCGTTTTTTCCGACCAGCAACATGATACGTCATAACGTCATTAAATAGGATGGCTGTTCAGTAAATGTGTGGGGTAGACCATGCAATATTTTCAACGTGCAGCCTCTAGGCTACACGTTGAAAATATTGATTGGTCTGCCCCAAATAATGAATATGGACTCTTCTAACTGATGCCATTGCACTGGCATGGAAGATATCACTAGAGTTTAAAGGGTTAAATAATCTTTATTCAGTATCTTCAAACAAATATATAGAAAACAACACAGTAGAATGTGAACCCGACAGGAAGCTTATAGAAGCTTACACAAGGTCGTTAACACTATAAATTATTGTGGCTCGGAGTTTATTTTCGACCGTGAAACGCGAGAGGCTTATTTACTAAACTTGTGATCGTTAAAAGTTGCTTTGTTCAGGGCAAGTTTTAACGATCAGAGGTTTAGTAAATAAACATCTCGTGTACCCCACGACGGCACTGGATAAATAATCAATAAACCAGATAAACTCATTCCATTTGACTTCAAATCATAAATCGTAAACACTTGATCGGGAACACCGTTTGCTGCACGTGTGAAAAATACAGAAAAATGAAGCGGCTTGCTCGTCACTTCGTTGATGAAGCAATTACGAAATGGGCGACGTCATTTCAAATATTTCGCGTTGTGACGTCAGACGGTAACATTTGCTAGTGGATCGTAAACATAAAAGAAACTACGCCAGCTCTCATCCAATCAGAGGGCGATGATTTTACTCTTATTGATAGATAAACTAACTAACATTTACTGATAATAAGCGAGTGATGAGACACCATTTTTATCTAATGACTCCCTCGATCCCCATCTGGTCGGTAATAATCAAGCATTATTGTAATGACAGTAATGAGGAAATATTGATTGTCAGACACTGGTGAGGATGCCAGTATTGGAGAGCGTGGACGAAATTTCCATTTGTATGATCTGAAGTTATGGGGAAATTAGATGGATTTTTGCACATTGCTTTTATTGTTTACTTGTATTGAGAACATGGCCGTAGAAATATAGGAAGAGGGCAACGCCCCCTCCCCCTATCCTCATTCCGCCTCAAAACAAAACATGTCGGAAAATTTTAGGTGTTCATTAAGAATATTCAGAATTATAGCCTTAGTTTCGTGTTATTCGTGACAAAACATTAGATCACAAATGAACTATATTTTAAAGCGGAGTTATAAAATATAGTTTTTATCGCGTTGTTGTTTTATCACATTGTAAAAATTCACTGAGCATCTTTTATACCTCATCAATGTCAAGGTACCCAATGATTATTCCAAAGGGCATATTACTGACCGATTCATTTTTCTTTGATACATCTCGCGAAAATAACTATAAATAGAACCCATTATATTTTGTTTGGTAGAGCTTGAAGGGATCTATCAAAGAAAATATGATAGATTATTTTGTATATTTTACAGAGAAATCTTTCTTTAATGTGCAGTAACTTAGTGTGGAAATAAATTCCAGGGTGAATGGAAATTTACACTAGTTTGAAAACTGACACTCCCTTCGGCTCGGCCTCAGGGTGTATGTGTTTTTTTCACACCCGTGTATATTTCTATACACCATGGAATATACACGGGTGACTAATATTATTCCATATCCTCCACACAAACACCCCCCCCCCCCCCCCACACACACACACATACACACGCTTTTTAATCCTTTACCTTACATGAAAAGCAGATGACACTTTCAAAAAAAATTCTTGAATAACTAATTTTTTTCATATTTTGTCTCAAAAACATAGGTTATGACTCCTCGTTGGAAAGAGCTCGTTCCACCGAGGGGTCATAACCTATGTTTTTGAGACAAAAAATGAAAAAATAATGAAAATTAATTCGGGATTTTTTAGAATAGCGCTGGCCGGTTTTGGTCGTTACGTTGGGTAAAGGGTTAACACCCCCTGTTTCGCTCATTAAGACCTGGAAATGAAGCAAATGACATTTCTGCGAATCCATTTTTCCGACTGGACCGAACCACTCTGGGTTCAGGGCGTCAGGGTTAAAGATGGCCACACTTACACTCTTTTATTGAGCTTCTACCACCTCTTCGAGTGCCTTTGTTAAATACTGCATGTTCTTTTCTATACTTGACCAACCTCTGAAATCGATTAAACAGTGTGGTGTCGATCCACCCACGCCTTGGCCTCTGGTACTGATGTAGTGGATGTTCATGCGTTCTCGCGGATAATACAGTACCTTCGCATACAGCTATAGCTCCTGGGTAGTCTCCTGTTTTATGGACCGTTATAATATTATCCCATTTTCAAAATTTAATTGAGTCCATATAAAAAGCGGGAATGTTTTGGTAGACATACAATGGTGGTCTGGGATAATGGGGCAATCGCCCCAAGCGGCATGTTTTGGTGCAGCAAAATAAGTCAATAAAACCAAGATATCCAGTTGCCTATATGATACCAGCCATAAAAATAATACTTAGCGATGCATGGGGGCTAGGGAAGGAACCTAACGTTGGCGCCTGGTGGAAATCTATGCTTGTCCGCCACTGTGGTCATATGAAAGGGAGCCGCCGGAGGGCTACACTGGTCAGCAATTATTTCCCTAAATGTTCCACGGGGATGCCTCGTGGACCCCATTGGCGACGATGAGAGGACATATGACCCCTCCCATGCTCTCCCCAACTCCCTATTACGCGGACCTTGTGGTGTTCGCATCATGCCCCTGCTTATAAAAATCCTCCCAACCCCAAATCTCGGATCCACTGCCACCGACCATACTGAAACTGTTGGATCTGAAATGTAATATATTGTTTATAGTTTACCTTTGGTGATGGTACGACAGAGAATGTGTTCATGATTCTGTCTGGATATTCTTCTCTGATCTTACTGATCAGAAGCGTTCCCATACCAGATCCAGTGCCGCCACCTAGTGAGTGTGTTAGTTGGAATCCCTGGAGGCAATCGCAGGCTTCGGCTTCTTTGCGGACGACGTCTAAAACGGAGTCAACCAGTTCAGCACCTTCTGTGTAGTGTCCCTTGGCCCAGTTGTTACCGGCACCACTCTGTCCGAAAACGAAATTGTCTGGTCTAAAAATCTGTCCGAATGGGCCAGACCTGACAGAGTCCATGGTTCCTGGTTCCAAATCGACCAAGCAGGCACGTGGTACATACTTGCCACCTGGAAAATTGAATGAACAGGTGTTAGACGGAATGGCTGATTGAATTTCCTGTCCAGAACAAAAATACTGTTACCTGTGAGGTATAGTACCGTAATAACAAAACTGGACAGAGGGTTTCGAGCGGTTAAGGTCAAACCACTCTGCCCACTTTCCTCTCTGAAACACCGCAGACTTTACCCTGTCGAAAAGAAAATGCGAAACAACTGAATCTGAGATTTTACTCTCGTATGTTTTTCTTGATGCAGTCTAGATTTCACTGATGTGAAAGTGTCGCGATAGAATCGTGATATGATCGCGCCCGAGACCATTTTTTATCACTGTACTTGCTGTATATGTTTCTGGCCCTGGTTGGGGAAATATACCCCTTTACATGGGAGTAGATCCCTTAACCCTTTACCTAACATGAAAAGCAGACGACACTTGCAAAACAAATTCTTGAATAGCTAATTTTTGTCTCAAAAACATAGGTTATGACCCTTCGTTGGAACGAGCTCGTAGAGCTCGTTCCAATGAGGGGCCATAACCTATGTTTTCGAGACAAAAAATGAAATAATAATGAAAATTAATTGGCGATTTTTGAGAATAGCGCTGGCCGGTTTTGGCCGTTACGTTGGGTAAAGGGTTAACATTGATTTCATGATGCCATGCCTTATTGACTTTTCATCAAATCGAGTGATGACATCTTAAAAATTATAGTCCAAAACACCCTTTTCCGCGAAATAAACACTGAAAAGCGATTTGAAATGACATCTTTTGGCGTATAAAATATCCTGTGTCCACGTAATAGGTCCGCTATTCCGATTCTGTCCGCAAGCCGACATGTCCACAAAATGTGAGCCGGTCAGGTATTTATTTATTTATTTATTTCATTTTTACTTTATTTTTTTATTTATTTTTTTATTTAATTATTTATTAATGTATATATTTTTTTATTTTATTTTATTTTATTTTTTTTTTTTGGGGGGGGGGGGGGGGTGGTCACAAACATCCTTTTTGGGATCATGAGGATCTACATCTTGAGTTGTGGAATGGTATAAGGGTGAGGTGTCACTCTCTCACCCACATGACCGAAGTATATATTTTCAAAGAAATTCTCCACGGAGGACCATATTTTGGAAATATGACTTAAATAGCCGTTT
>CM062289.1:445765457-446122104 GCA_031216915.1 Pictodentalium vernedei | reverse complement strand
AATTCATGCTGATCACATCTAGGTTATAACATTTGTATAATTATTAATGCTCATTAGTCCGGTAGGGGACATTGTATTGCTTCAGCGATACGCAAGCTCTTGTTGTCTTTGTTCTATATGAAATCTTAATCAGAACCATCACTTGAAATCAGAGTTGTACAGTAAAACCTGTCTTGAGAGACCACTGTCTTGAGAGACCACCTGTCTTGAGAGACCACATCTACCAGGCACCGATTGGTTTTACTCTATAATGGACCTGCTATGGGAGACCACCTGTGACCTGGTACCAACTTGTATTTTTATGCCATAATAGACCTGTCTTGAGAGACCGCCCCTTTGAAGACTGAAACCATGGCAAAAACTTTTTACCTGTTCTGGAATTGGAACTGGAAAATCCATTGTGGTTCTACTAACATAATTAAAAGTATTAAACCGCTTTACTAGTAAAATAGGACCCAGTCACCAATGCTTGGGGTGAAAGTCCTCTAAAATGGGCAACATGTTGATCAACGATGGACTAAACTTGACTTCATCTCCATGTTGTGTCACGATTAGCCATGGTGCATAAATATGTGACGTTAACCACCAACAAACAAACAAACAAACAAAAGTATTAAAAGCTCTTAATTGGGTTTCAATTGCTAACTCATTAAAGATTGAGATGTACCTGAAATGCGACAGATAGGAATAAAAATAAATTTGTGTTGAAAATCTTTTTGTAACAAATTGAAATGGACTGTTATGAAAATTATAAAAATAAATTAGTGTTGAAAATCTTCAATGAAGATTTTCAACACAAATTTATTTTTATAATTTTATAACAGTCCATTTCAATTTGTTACAAAAACTTCATAATAAAGAACAACTACAAAGTAATTACAAGAATCCATTCTTCTCCATTTCTGAATTTTGTGGTTGTTTATTCACTGATTTGAGAAAACCTGAAACCTGTTATGAGAGACCACCTGTCTTGAGAGACCACCTTTGTGTGGGTCAAGGGGCGGTCTCTCAAGACAGGTTATACTGTAAAATGAGAGTGAGAAGGCCTTGAAACTGTTTCAACTTGATTGAATATCATAATTTTTTCCAGGGGAAAATGAGCAACAGAGAATTGTTATTCCACCAAACCTTCAGCAGCCACCACTTGCTGGTCCAATGCCACCTGATCACAATATGCTACTCCAGCCACTCCCAGATCCTAATCTGCGGCCCCCAGGTCCACAGCAAGTTCTTGTACCAAATGTGCCTCATAATGTACCTTTTCCACCACAGATGGTGCCAGGACCACCTGTTTCTTCACATTTGCCTCATCCATCACAGGGACCACCACAGGGTCCACCACAAATACAGCAGCAGCCTCCAGGAGGGCCGCCTTTCAATCCACTGAGGCCACCACTGGACATTAGGCCTCCTGCACCTTTTCCTGATCCTGGTATGTTACAAAATCCACCACCTCCGCTAGTGCCAGGACCTGGATCAATACAAGACAATCATCCTGGATTATTGATAACAATACCTGGAGCAGTACGTCCACCTGTGCCCACTAGTACTAGGATGCCAATGCCAGGTCCTCCAATGGAACAGATCCCTCCAGGTTTACATCGACTGCCACCACCACCACATTCTTTGCCACAAGTACCTAGTCAAGAACCACGATTTGCTGTGAACAGACCACCACCAGGACATCCGAATTTGGTAAATGCACCACGACCAGTTATGCATCCTTCTGTCCCAAGATTGCAACACCAGAGACCACCATCACCTCGGCAGCATCCTCCACAGGGTCCAGCAAAGCCAGCTGTTGCGACTGCAAAAGAAGGTATTATTAACTCTTAACCCACTGAGTAATTTTAAAATATTTGTTATCAAGTCAAGTCAAGCAGCCATGACTGGATTTGAGGAAAAATTTGTAAAACATTGACTCAAGAAATCATTTGTCAAAAAGTTTTATGGGATTTTTAAAAATTTTCTCAAGTATCCTCAAATTTTACTTATTTTAATGGCTAGAGATTTCCTGTCCTGGGCAGGCCTGAAAATAAGCAGTCTTGACATTTGCAAAATGAGGTCCCCAGAGGGTGAATTTGATAATGCTATCCCATACAGTGGAAAAATTTATCCTCTGGGTACCTCTTTCTGTTTAGTTTTGAGACCCTGGTTCAGATTGACGTTCACAGAGGGTAAATTTAGTGATGCTACCCTGCTGTGCAGGGTAGCATCACTAAATTCACCCTCTGGGGACCTCATTTTGCAGATGACAGTCTGCTTATTTTCTGGCTTGGTCCCGGGTTGGAATATCCACCAGCATTTTCCAAGGAGTTAACTTTTCTCACCCAGCAAAATTGTTCTCTGACTCCAAATGGAGGTGTGTTATTATTAACAAAATATATCACTGTAAATAGGTATCTCTTATCAATGGTTTTCTGATGCCACTGAATCAAGTCATGGATACTTAAAGCAGCAATGACTTGATTTCTTTTGAAATTAAAGTAAGTATTTCGATTTTTAACCCTTAAGGGCCTAATTATGACTTTTATCACTTTTTACTATACCAGAACAGGTGACCTAAGGCCTCAAAAAATCAGTGGTCACTTTCCGGGTACCTGACTGACCCTAATTTTGTGCCCACACCCTAACAATTTTTTTTAATTAAATTGAAAAAGAAACAAAATAAACCACGAATGGTCACTTACAACGATGACACAACTAGGGCTGGGCATTTTTTCGGTACACCAGTTTTAATCTGTACAATTTGATGGTAATCCCGGAAAATTAAATCATAATCGGTTTTCTGAAGAAAAGTTTGTTTTACCCTGTTATTGCGGTATGCAAATTTCAACTTGCTTATCACAGTTTACAAGAAGTGAATTTAGCATCTGCTAATAAACAATCTTTTTGAGTGTAATTTTGATATTCAGATCCAACAGAATATCAAAGCCGTATATTTCAGTCACAACTGTTGGAAGAATTTGGTCCTAAAAATTAATTCAAGCACAAATTTGAAAAAGAAAAAAGAAATATCCCTACCTTACCGACCCTATTTTTTTTTACTGCTATGTAACCTGAACCAAACCATTTTTTTTTTGCGCAATGAGCAGTCTGTCAGTAAACTTGAAAGTTACATTTTTTAAGTACCAGTCTTTTGATTTTGAGGCGAGCTGTCGCTATTGTGTGCCATCTCAGCTGAAATTTTTACTTTTTGTGAGTAGAAAACATCAGACCTTGGTTCCACCAGGTGTGCTATTAACCCTTACCTAACAAATCGGCTGCATCTGTCGTGCAGAATGCAAATTGTGCAGTAGAAGAAAAAGCTTTAAAAAGTCAAATTTAAACCAAATAGTCTGACACATTGAGCTTGTTCTAATATGGTTTTGTTGAAAGTTTTTAAGAATTTGGAGAAAATCTTGAAATAACAAATTTTGATAGTTTTCTGAAAAGGGTTAACCTATATTTGTGGTAGATAGTCCAAATAATACAATGCATTTTCCTGGATCTGGGACTTCATAATAGTGCACTTTACCTCAAATGGTAGAGAGCAGCAGTATACAGTGCACCTCCCATTCTGGATCTGGGACTTTAAAATAGCACACTTCACCTCGAATGATAGAGAGCAGCATTATACAGTGCACCTCACATTCTGGATCTGGGACTTCATAATAGTGCACTTCACCTCAAATGGTAGAGAGCAGCATTATACAGTGCACCTCCCATTCTGGATCATGGACTTCATAATAGTGCACTTCACCTCAAATGGTAGAGAGCAGCAGTATACAGTGCACCTCCCATTCTGGATCTGGGACTTTAAAATAGCACACTTCACCTCGAATGATAGAGAGCAGCATTATACAGTGCACCTCACATTCTGGATCTGGGACTTCATAATAGTGCACTTCACCTCAAATGGTAGAGAGCAGCATTATACAGTGCACCTCCCATTCTGGATCATGGACTTCATAATAGTGCACTTCACCTCAAATGGTAGAGAGCAGCAGTATACAGTACACCTCCCATTCTGGATCTGGGACTTCATAATTGTGCACTTCACCTCAAATGATAGAGAGCAGCAGTATACAGTGCACCTCCCATTCTGGATCTGGGACTTTAAAATAGCACACTTCACCTCAAATGATCGAGAGCAGCAGTATACAGTGCACCTCCCATTTTCAGATTCGAATGACCGCTAAGTACCTTTTTGATTGTTTCTAGGCAAGTCTTGGCTGAATGTATTCGCAGCCATGACTTGCTAGAAACAACTGCAAAGCCACATGATGTTGACCATGAATGTAGATCAAAAATGCAAAAACAATTATCTAGACCCTTAAGGTTCAAGAGGAAATAATGTGTGTTGCGTTTACAATTTAGTCAACCCTTTACCCAATGAATCGGCCACATCTGCCTGTGTAATACGCAAATTCAGCAAATGAGAAAATACTATTTTTTTTAAAAATGTCAACAAAACCATATGTGACCCCTCTTTGGAACAAGCTCGTTCCAATGAGGGTATCACATTATATGGTTTTGTTGACAATTTTTGAAAAATTGAAAAAATGATGTTTAAAATAATAAATTTTGATATCGTCTGCATTTGATAAAGGGTTAACTAATCAGTTCACATGAGTGAAGCTCAAGGATAGCTTTAGTGATCAGTTTCTGTCCATTTTCTGTCTCCCGTCCATCAGACATGAACTTTATAATATTGCCACAACCACAGGGATCCCACAGGGGGGATGACTCTGTTAGTAATCTCCCCACCCCCTTCAAAAAAAAAAAAATAAATAAAAAACTCTTCTTCTCCAGAACCACCAATCAAAATCTTTTCATTTTTGGAATACAGGGTCAGATTCAAGTTTGTTCAAAACAAGGTCCTGGGTTTGCATTTTGGCTCCGTATTCACAATTATCTAAATGTGAAAATGACTACAAAAATCCTTGGAAATTACCTTTCATTTAACTGCTAAAATTTTGAACAGTTGAAAGTTGTCTAAACAGACCCTGTGGGGAGCGTGGTGGCTCAGTTGGTAGAGGTGCAGGCTGCAAGCCGAGAGGTCCTCGGTTCGAATCCCACCTGCGGCAACCGCGTTGTGTCCTTGGGCAAGACACTTCATCTCCATTGCCCGCGTGGGGGCACGATGACGCCGTGTACTAAGGCGTACTGCACGTCGATGGTGCGCATGTCTTCATCCAATCTAACCCTGCCTGTGCTGCAGTGCGGAGTTACGAAGTTGGGGAGCTGGCAGCTGCTCGTCGTTGCTCGGTGGTTCTCTCCGGGTACTCCGGCTTCTTCCACCCGTAAAACTGTCACGGTCATGATTAGCCATTGTGCATAAATATGTGACCTTAAACATCAATAAATAAATAAATAAATAAACAGACCCTGTGTTTTGAAATTGTGACATGCCTACTGTAGAAGGGATTTGTGGGAACAACTTTGGGTGAATTGATAATTATTATAAAATATACTGACATGTGCTCATTCTTATAGTTAGTGTACAGATAAGGCTTAGAAAAGTTAAAAATCTGTTTCTCAGGCTCTCCCACATGGTTCTTTAGGCGGCCACATGCTCTCTTTTTATAATCAGTGCAAACTTTAAAATAAAAATATTTTGGGCCACACAAAGTAGATCTTCTGTTTCTCGGGCCATTAGTTGTAAAATTTCATGCGGGCGAGCAGGTTTTTATTTTATTTTTTATTTCTGTAATTATTTCTTTGCCACCAAAAGTTCATGTCCTTGGTATGTTTTAGGCCTCATAATCTACAGGGAAGCATGGGCGGTGGTGTATTTCGTCCCTTGAGAGCAAGAAGGCTTTGCAATGCTTTAGCATTGCAAAGCCTTCTTGCTCTCAAGGGACGAAATACACCACCACCCATGCTTCTCACTCAAGGGACAGATTTATCAATTTTTTTTAACTTTGATAAAATATCCGACATAAACCATTTAATTTTTATTTTTTTTAAGTTTGCATTTGGTAAAAAAAAGAGAGCATGCGGCAGCCAAAAGGACCATGTGGGAGGGCCTGAGAAACAGATTTTTAATTTTTTTTAGGCCTTACCCAAGTTAATTAAATTGATAAATTTGTCCCTTGAGTGCAACAAGTCTTTGCAATTCTTTACCACTGGAAGGCTTTCTTGCACCCAAGATATGAAATAGACCACCACCCATACTATTCTGTAGATTATGAGGTCTAAAACATAAAACAAACCAAGAACATAAACTAAATAAAATTTTGTTTTTCTTCTTTCAGACTCTGATACAGAAAATGAAAAAGGGGCTACTTATGACCATGTTGTCAAAAGTTTTGATGACATTCTACAGCCTCGTTTAAACAAAGATGCTTCGGATACTCACCAGTCTCGACGTAGAGGTGAACCTGAACAATATTCTTACCGATATGAAAGATCAAGGGGCAGTCCTGATTCATGGAGGTCAGGTTCACGATCATGGTCAAGTTCCAGATCAAGATCGAGGTCAAGAAGCAGATCAAGATCTCGATCAAGGCCGAGATCACCACTCTCACCAGTGCGTGTCTCCAAGAAGGTGATCAGTATCAGAAAGCCTGAAAAGCTTTCAAGTGAGTTTCAGTTTTTATTGCGTTACGATTCAGCCTTTCCAATGAGATTTATTTTAACTCTGCCAAATTCCTACAATAGTAGTGTTATAATCAAAGCGGATTAAGAATTTTAAGTTCACTTTCCAATATGCAACATTATAAAGTCTTGCCAGGCGAAAAAGAAACTTGAAAATGTTGAATATAAGTAGCAGTTTTCTTTTTTTATGCAGTCTTGGTTTTGCAGTATTTATACCCTCACAAAACGAATTGGGGGGGGGGGGGGGGGGGGGGGTATATTGGAGTCCACTGTCTGTTGGTCGGTCTGTCGTCGTCAGTCCGTTGCACATGTAAGTTTGTGGAGCAAACTACTTCCACAGTTTTAGCCGCATTTTCATGAAATTTTACAAAAATGATCAACATGATGAGGGGAAGTGCATGACATAATTTTTTTACTGCTCGGTTTCAAGATGGCCTACTGGCGGCCATATTGGATTTTGCAAAATACTTGTGGAGCAAACTGCTTCTACAGTTTTTGCTGCATTTTCATGAAACTCAATTTAAATTGATCGACATGATGAGGAGCAGTACGTGACATAAATTTTTTCCAGATCGGATTCAAGATGGCCAAATGGAGGCCATATTGGATTTTGCAAAATACTTGTGGAGTGAACTGCTTCCACAGTTTTAGTTGCATTTTCATGAAACTTCACCAAAATGATCAACATGATGAGGAACAGTGCGTGACATCATCTTTTTTCCAATCGAATTCAAGATGGCCGAATGGTGGCCATATTTGATTTTTTTTTTACTTAGAAAAATTGACTGCTCCTTTTCAGTCACCCACATTAGGCGGCATGCCACAGAGGGGGTAAACTGGGTGACAGACCACCTCTAGTTTATTCAGAAAATTTTGTTTCATATGTATAAGCGTTTTGCGATTAGATTGTGAAATATCCACTTCTGTCATGACTAGCTAGGGCCATGCAAAGCTTTAAATTTTAATTTGAAAATTCAATTCAGTTTGAATTATGCTGAGTCGGAAAGTTTTTAATTGTTAGTGTGCTCTCAAAATTCTATCAACCAGCTTCCCTTGAGCTCATCTTTTGTCATCAGATCGCCTTTACAGGAGACCTCTGGGGGCGCAGTGGCTCTGTAGGTAGAGGTGCAGACTGCAAGCCGAGAGGTCCTCAGTTCGATTCCCACCTGCGGCAACCACGTTGTGTCCTTGGGCAAGACACTTCACCCTCATTTCCCACGTGGTGGCATGGTGACTTTGTGTACTAAGGCATACTGCACATCGATGGTGCACTTGTCTTTAACCAATGCTAACCCTGCTTGTGTGGAGTTAGTATGTTGGGGAGCTGGCAGTTGCTCGCCGTTGCTCGGATGTTCCCTCTGTGTACTCCGGCTTCCTCCACCCGTAAAACTGTTGCGGTCATGATTAGCCATTATGCAGGAATATGTGACCTTAAACACCAATAAATAAATAAATATCATGTGACCCCTCATTGGAATGATCCCATTGAGCTCGTTCCAATGAGGGGTCATATAATGTGGTTTTGTTGAAATTTTTTGGAAATTAAAAAAAAATGATATTTAAAATAATAAATTTTGATATCGTCTGTGTTCGGTAAAGGGTTAAAAGGCCTTATTATGCCTGGTATTATTTTAAACCACTTCTGAAATTTTTTTTTAATCCATGTGTTGTTTGTCTTGATTGGGTCTAATATTTGCTTTGTTTATGTATCTTTACAGGAGATAATTATGATGATAGAAACCTGGGTATTAAATCACTAGAAGAGTTACATAGAGAGAAAGCTCTACAGTCAATGATGGCACATAGAAATAGAGGTTTGTCATTGTATATAAATCTCCAAACTGTTATAGAATATAAGACCTTTCTGTGTGATCCAGGAATAAGCCCACCTATCCGCTTTTCAAATTTCAGTTTCAGAATCCCCATCCTTGTAAAGAAGCCCAGGCCCTGACTTTGCATGACAGGATCGATGACAGCCATGCTGGCAAGTTGTTACAACAAAAATAACCCCTTTAGGCTTACCCAATGCACATGATATCAAAATTTCAACAAAACCTCATCATGTGACCCCCCCTCCCTTCCCCCTCCCCATTGGAACGAGCTTGCTGAGCTCGTTGCAATGAGGTGTCACAGGATATGGTTTTGTTGAAATTGTTTTGATTTTTTACTTCAACTGTTCAGTAGTGCTGAAATGGTCATATACTTTTGCCTTCTTTTATTACATGCACTCCCCCCCCCCCCCCCCAACCCCAGGCTTATTCCCAAGTCAGTACGGTACTATAAAGACATTTACTGTTGACGCTTTATTTTCAGTTAACACAGCAGATCTCTCAATTCCATTCACCCTTTTTGGGAAAGGTTCTAAGGCCCTTTGCATCATAAAGGACTAAATTGGAACTTCTGTTAACCCTTTAATTAACACGAAAAGCAGACAACACTTGCAAACAAAATTCATGAATAACTCATTTTTTTTTTTTCATTTTTTGTCTCAAAAACATAGGGTATGACCACTCATTGGAACGAGCTCAACATGCTCGTTCCAAAGAGTGGCCATAACCTATGTTTTTGAGACAAAAAATGAAAAAAATAATGAAAATTAATTGCCGTATTTGTGAATAGTGCTGGCCGGTTTGGGCCGTTACGTTGGGTAAAGGGTTAAGCAGTTTACAAGATTAACGTTTGAGATTATTTCAGTGTGTTTGAAAACTTGAGCAACAAAAATCTGATTGCTTTTCACCATGCCAAAAAAAATATATCACTTTTCACTGTGTAGTGTCAACTGTTCTTCATAATCAAGCATTCAGTGATTTACCCTATATGAGCAGTACTTTATTTGGTATTTGAGTAGGTTCCTATAGAATATACCGGCTAAATAACTAGAAGGAATTGGAAATCTTATGGATTGCAGTGTGCAAAATTTGATGAGAACGCTCGTTTCGTTCTCGTGGTGGTTACGCAAATTTAAATCAATGTGAACGGATGATTGATTAGCCAAACATTGCATCTTGAATGGTAGAGTCTGAGTCACTTAACTGGTAGAGTGCTAAATTTTTTCTCTTCCTCAAGATTTGTTCACACATTTTTGTCTTGTTTCAATTCATGGGAGAGTGCCTATAGGCTCTCTCCCATAATTTGTAACAATGCAAATCCATGGAGATGAATTAATTTTTCATGCAAGATAATATGAAGAACATCCACAAAATATGAAGCCATTAATTTTATGTACCTGATGTTCTACCAGCTAAGCAAACATTTTTGTGTTTTGATAGAGTTTTAGATTTTTGCCGTTAGAGGCTAGATATATTTCAATTCCATGCAATATATGAATACTTGTAAAGTATCAAAAAAGCAGTTTCCCAATAATTTTTACATAGCCGACCGTTCCTGTAGCCATCCCCAACCCATGTGAACGATAAATCAGTCAAGAGTCATTTTTCAAATTTTGCACACTGGGTTAAAAAAAATATGTGTTCTGTTCGCATTGGTAAATTGACCAATATTCCGCCCGTGTTGCTACTGGAATTAATTCACAAATCTTGATGAAATAATTGATGTTCACAGTTTCAAGTCGGGATAAATTATGAATTTGGAAAGGTATCAAAAAGGAAATCTCTTACCTAAAGTACTCCCAAATGGGTCTTTAAGAAATAAGATTCCACCTTGTACTTAACTTTTAATATAGATTAAATTTAGCTTAGGCCTAAAAAAAGGTAAAAATTTGTTTCTCGGGGCCTTCCCACATCATTCTTTTTGCTGCCGCATACTCTCTTTTTATAACCAATGCAAACATGAAATAAAAATTAAATGGTTTATGTCTGGTATTTTACCCAAGTTAATAAAATTGATAAATATGTCCCTTGAGTGCAACAAGGCTTTGCAGTGCTTTAGCATTGCAAAGCCTTCTTGCTTTCGTGAAATGAAATACACCACCACCCAGGCTATTTTGTAGATTATGAGGACTAAAACATAAAACAAACCAAGAACAGAAACTTTTGATGGCAAAGAAACAATTACAAAGATAAAACATAAAATGAAAAAA
The DNA here is from genome assembly GCA_031216915.1 of Pictodentalium vernedei. NCBI lineage: Eukaryota > Metazoa > Mollusca > Scaphopoda > Dentaliida > Dentaliidae > Pictodentalium > Pictodentalium vernedei. The sequence continues at coordinate 446,111,483 of CM062289.1, read as the reverse complement.
CACCCTCCCACGTGCTATTTTACACAAAAAAATGGCCAGAGAAACACAGATCTACTTTGTGGGGCCTTTTCCATTTTGTTTACACTTTGATGTGTGTTATATTGAGCAACATAGACAGGCCTGAAAATAAGCAGTCTGACATTTGCAAAATGAGGTCCCCGGAGGGTGAATTTGATGATGCAATTCCATACAGTGGGCCAATTTATCCTCTGGGTATCTGTTTCTGTTTAGTTTCGAGACCCTGACCCAGAATGGGGTTCACAGAGGGTAAATTTAGTGATGCTACCCTGCTGTGCAGGGTAGCATCACTAAATTCACCCTCTGGGGACCTCATTTTGCAGATGACAGTGTGCTTATTTTCTGGCTTGAACATAGATGAGTGTGGTTATTTCCGGTGATTTCCTTTTCCAATAACCATTTTTGCTGTATATTTTTTATACCCCACGCAACAAAGTTGCGGGGGTATAATGTTTTTGACTGGCCCGTCCATCAGACTGTCAGTCCATCAGTCAGTCCTACTTGTTTTCCAGACTTTTTTTCTACACGCTTCCAGATATTGAGCTGATTTTTGGTATTTTAGTCTGACATGGTGGCCTACAGATCAAGTTTGCATTTTGTTCCGCTCCACTGATTTTTACCGAAATTACGGCCCTTGAACTTTGAAAAGTTCATCAAAATTACAGTTTTGCAAACTTTTTTTCTACACCCTTCCAGATATTGAGCTGATTTTTGGTATGTTAGTCTAACGTGGTGGCCTACAGAACAAGTTTGGGTTTTGTTCCGCTCCACTGATTTTTACCAAAATTATGGCCCCATAGACTTTGAAAAGTTCATCAAAATTACAGTTTTCCTGGCTTTTTCTCTACATGCTTCCAGATATTGAGCTGATTTTTGGTATGTTTGTCTAACATGGTGGCCTTCAGATCAAGTTTGCATTTTGTTCTGCTCCACTGATTTTTACCAAAATTATGGCCCTTCGACTTTGAAAAGTTCATCAAAATTACAGTTTTCCCGACTTTTTTTCTACATGCTTTCAGATATTATCGAAATTACGGCCATTTTAGTATGTGAGTCTGCCACAATGACTTACAGATCAAGTTTGCGTTTCATTCTGCTCGGCTGATTTTTGCGGAAATTACGGGCCCTGGACTCTGAAAAATACAAGTAACAGATTTCCAGGGTCATTTTCCTAAAAATTACACTTTTCCGAGCTTGAAATATGGAGGCGCGTGGGGTATGTGAGCGTGCTCACTAAGGTTCTATATTTTTTACTGTAGTTGAAAGAGAAACAAGACCAAGAAGGCCATACAGATCTGAAGGTAATCTAGATTTTCTATTTTTTTTCAGTTTTCACTTATACAGCTATTGTTCTGCTTGTTGTTCCGAACAAATGTGAAAAAAGAGTATTCACTTTCTTGCAGCTTCATTTTCATGTTTGCATTTTATCAAATAGTCAGCATCAAATAGGCCACTATACCCTGTGGGAACCTCGGGAAGTGAAGCAGAGTTTACTGTTGGGAAACAGGTTCTCTTATTGGCAAAATATTAGCCCTGTCACTAATGCCTGGGGTGGAAGTCCTCTAAAATGGGCAACATGGGTATAAAAGATTTACTGGACTTAACTCCTTCAACACGAGAGGCTGCTTTTCTGGTCCAGGAACACTATACATCATAATTTCATTCAGTAGGATGGCTACTAAGTGAACAAGTGTGGTAGAACAATTAATATTTTCAACATGCAGCCTTCAATTGAAAATACTAACCCCCTGCACATTGATGTCGAAATATCTAAAGTTTAAGGTGTCAATTTTTCCCATAATGCAACTAGAAATTTAACCAATTCAATCTTGTTTGACAGAGCTCATTGAGCTCTGTCAAACAAGATTGAATTGGTTAACTTCCCAGTTGCATTATGGGAAAAGTGGCTGTTTGAAATTTGGATATTTTGACAACAGAGTGAAGGGAGTTAATGGACATGGACTCTTCCAATTTCTGCTTTTTAACTGACATGGAAGATACCACCAGTGTTCAAAGGGTTAATCTCAATTCTTAACCCTTTACCCAACGCAGACGATATCAAAAATTATTATTTTAAATATAATTTTTTAAAATTTTTCAAAAAATTTCAACAAAACCATATCATGTGACCCCTCATTGGAACGAGCTCAATGAGCTCGTTCCAGTGAGGGGTCACATGATATGGTTTTGTTGAAATATTATGAAAAATTTAATTTTTTCAACTGCTCAATTTTCATATTATGCGGGCGGATGTGGGCGATTCGTTAGGTAAAGGATTAACCAAGTTATGTTTTGCTGAAATTAAATTTTTCATATTGATTTTTGAAAAAAAATTTTGTTTGTTCAGCTCCTCCAGGGATTGTGAATTGAAGTCTGTTGAATATTTAAAAATTTACATGGAGCTCTGTCAAACAAGATTTGAAGGATTAAATGCATGTATTGGATGTAGTGAGGCCAAGTAGGTCTGTAATCAAGCGGTAATTCAGTGAATAACAGCAGAGAATGAAATCTCGAGTTTTGAGATTACCAATTTACTGTTCATCTGAATATAATAGAGAGGACCGATTATAGTACAGCCATTGTGAACGGGTCAAAATCTTTGGGTAGGCATTTTTTTTCCACGCAAATAATTCAGAGATGACCCGCTATGACACTTCGCAAAATTTCCACCAATGAAGCACCGGGGAAATTTGGCTTGGTGTCATAGCGAATCATCACTGAATTATAATTATGCATGGAAAAAAGACAACCTGTGGATTTTGACCCGTCCATGATGGCCCTACTGCAGGGACCAGCCAAGGGGGGAATTTTAGGGAGACTTCAAGTCTCCCTCCAGAAAAAATAGGGTGACTGCAGAGTCAAGTAGGGAGACTTCATAGGCAAGTGGGGAAAATTAAGAATAATTATGTACCACCCCCTGCTGCCCCTTCATATTTTCAGCTTGTGGTCCTCCATTGAGGCCTGATTAATCCAGGTCCAGTTTTCAATGATGCATCTGTGCCAGGTTAAAAAATCACAAAATAATTATTGATTGAAAATCCCCAACTGCTTCCCTCTCTTTCATGACCGCCTCCCCTTTTCTTTGTGCCAATCCCCCGGCACCCTGTGGTTGCCTTTCACCAAAGGACAATAAGCTAATAATTTCCGAAGTCTTAAAGTGTGAACAGGACCAGATGTAAGAAGGTTGCTTGGAAGGTACTTTTTCAAGATCTTTCATATGCACACTTGTGCCCTGTACAGAGCTTTTCTTGTCATCACTAAAGCTTTTTTTCATGTGTTTCAGTTCCATTCGTGTTTTTCTGGGAATTGACGTCCCAACAGTTAACAGTCGTCAGCAGTACAAAATAAAAATACAGTGTTAGAAAATACGTTCGTTGTGTATACATTTTCAGCAGAGAATTTTAGGCATCCTCAGCGACGTAACCTACTTTCAAACTGGGTTATTTTGTTGAGTCACATAAGTCACCTATTTTCGTTTCGACACTTGAAGCTCCCACTGAAATGGAACAAAATAGAAATAAAAACAATCTGTAAAAAGCGACAATGGACAATTGATTCTCCTGTGATTTTAAATAAATGGTCGCTTATTTGACAAATGAAAATGCCAATTTATCACACTCAAGCACATTCAGTTCTTGAAAATAATCGGTTTTATGTAAAGCTTGGATCACTCAGTTCAGCATTTCCTCGTTTTGGCCAATTTTTAGAGGGCGGCTTGTAATCGCCCCAACTATTTTTCTAGGTGACTTAGGGTTTAGAAGGGCGACATAATCACCCTAATCGCCCTCCTGGCTGGTCCCTGCCCTACTGTATGACAGTACACAGATTTCGAAAGCATCTGCAGCAAGCACAGGGGCGTCAGCTGTCTTGAGTTTTTGCATCGAAGAGAGGGGTCTTCCCACAGGATCATTTTAAAACCGTGCCATCAAATAAGGTGATAACACACAACTTTTTGATGAACTGTTTGTAAATCCCGACGAACAACTTTTCGTTTATCTGTTTTTGTTTTCATTTAGATAACCACCAAAGGAACAATAAAATCGTTCCTCTCAAATTTTATGGCTATGGCCTGTAACAGGGTAATTTCTCGACATATTACAAGAATTTTTTTTTCAATTAACAGGAGTAACTCTGTAGTCCATATGCAATTTTCAGGACAAATTTGTACTGTAGGTATGGTAAATGGTTTTGAGTTTGGAAGTTATATTCCTTTAACAGGGTATCCAATTAAGAGATATCCACTTATGTGGGCTTCACTGAATTGCATAGTTGTTAAAAGTTACATTAAACCCCACTAGTCAATCAGTAATCTGTTCTCATAATTCTCGGCAAAAGATTGGTGCTATCAATATAGTGGCAGTAAATTACTTGGTACCCCATATATTCTGCACATTGGTGTGGAAATATCAAAATTCCAATCTCCATGGGAGCACCAGGAAGTGAAGCGGTGCTTGTTTCAGGCTTGTCATTTTGAAAATTGCAGAAGGGCCATTATGGTTCACCTCAAATCACCCCAGAAGGGCCATTTTGGGTCCACCTAAAATGACCCCAGGAGAGTCATTTATGATTTGCGGGGGTCATTTTGTTTCAGCCTGATGGGCAGACAACTAGTGTAATTATGTTGAACGTCATCACGTAATGCAGAGATGCAGGCTTGAATATTTGGCTGCAAGATACCAGATTACCCATGACACTCACCAACAGTGAGTGTTATAGTTATCTTGCATCCAAATAACCAAGACCGTATCTATACATTACATGACTGTAAAAGCCAGTGCACTGTGCTCACCGCCAGATGCCGATAATTTGGGAAAAATCAATCAGATTTGGGGGACGAATCGTCCCGGCTATGATTTTGGGACGAAACATCCCAGGCAAATCGTCGGGTCGAACTGGCTACATCCCGTAATCGCGTGTAACACGAGAGTTGTTTCAGTCTGATGTACAATGTAATAACTAAGTACAGCTTTGGAATTTGTAGACCTTGGAAAGTTACTGTCTCTGGGTGACTACATTGACGACATACTACAAATTATGCTCTTGTTACATGTACCTCTTTCAATCTGCGAAAACTGCCGTTTCAGGCTGCCGATTTTGAGTGCCTTCAACTGAATTAATGGGCCATAGAAATCGGGGTCAGGCAGACGTTTACAGTTCACAGAAATTTGAATCAGACGGGCGACTGCAACCCGGGGCGATCGCCTGCCTCAAAATGACAAGCCTGTTGTTTACTATCGTAAACAAGCTCTGTTTTACTGGTAAAGTAGGACCTGGTAACCAGTGCCTGGGGTGGAAGTCCTCTAAAATGGGTATAAATGATGGGCGGGACTTTACTTCATATCCGTGTTTGTAGTCACTATTAGCCATTGTGCAGAAATATGTGTCCTTGAACCAGGGTTTTCGCTAGACCGGCTGCGGGTCCGTCGACCGGACCCATCCCCCCGCCAATCATACTATGATCAGTTAGAAAAGCTGGTGGTTAAAATGTTGACGACAATGCTGTATCGTAACGACACTCAGGATCCTTTGTTTCCACGTAATATAGGCATAATTATTTTAAATACGCCTACTATTACAGGCGACAACCTGATACTTTATAACCCCCAGACGAGAGGGGGAAACAAAGTTCAAATCCTAAATGTCGCCTTTAAAATTTCGGACTCAAATTGTCATGTTTGGTCCGAAATCACTGGCTTTTATTTCGAGGGATAAATGATGTAATTGCACGTGCATGACTTCACACGTCCGCATCATGGTTCTTTTCGAATATTACCGCGAGTGGTTGTAAACAAAGCTCAAGCACACACGCAAAGCTTACTAAAAAATGAGGATTCATGGATTTCCAGGATTCGTGGATTTTGTGTTGTTTTGGATTTGTATATTTTTATACTGTACCAATGACCCAGACATAGCTGGTGCTAACTCTTAAAATATAGGGCCAAACACAAATTTTGCCCCCCAATCCCCAAAATTTGCATCTAAAACCAAAGAAAACATGTCCTGAAAGGCCCTCCACACTTCGCCCCTACTGCACATGCGCAGTGTCAAGGACGTTCCGAAATTGGCACCATTAATCATTGTAAGTTTGGCCCTTCATCAGTCAACATCTGACTGATCTTTGTGCTTATAAATCTCAGTTTAAATGATGCCAGACACATAAATATTAGTGAAATGGTGATTCTAAGGAGGATAGAGAAGGAGGAGAGGAAAAAAATGTGTGACAGAATATTATCAGGGCTGTAACTTAAAATTTTTTAATGAAATTATGTTAAGTTACCTATTTTCGAGGCAGCAGCCATTTTGTTGTCATTCTGATTATTTAGTTACACTGTTTTTTAAGTGTTTTCCTCTCTCCCTGTCCTTTAAGTCCCCCCTTGCTATTCTCCCATGCTTTTGGCATAGTTTTTGTAATTATTATTACTAAATTTTCTTGGGAGTTTTAGCTGAATAACAGAATGAATTCTGTTCTTTTCCCCATGTTTAGTCTTCACCTACGGGTGGTTAGGCATTGTGTTCTGCATCTACCATCTGATGTTCTGCAGTTTCTTCCCTGGAAGTCTCTGTTTTGCATCAGATAGTGTATTTTTGGTAACTGATTTCGGGCCTGGGTGCCTGGAGTCTTATTTTAGTGTTTTTACACTCATTGTTTACATTTACAACAGCCCTCTGTGTGAGGGGGGGATTTTTGGAAAATAATATCTTGATGTTATTTTAATCATAACTAGATACATTATTATTGTTCGTAAGTGTTGAATAAATTGTTTAAAATATTTTTAAAATTTTTGTCCACACTTAGGCTTGGGATCCATTGGGGCTCAACGTTACTTTTCAGAAACTTGGGCTGTTCTAAAAAAATACTTTTTCAAAATATTTTGATTTCAATTATTTTTTCTATATTAATGGATCATATTATTATTATGTATTTTGATTGCCAGGGGTTAGTGCGAGTACCAGGACTTGTTTTCTTTTCACATTGAAAGGATATTGATCAATTGTATTAAGAGGAAGTCTTCCTCTGACTTTATAATCATTCTATATGTGGTCAGTGTACTCGCATTAACTCCTGTTCTGTATCGTATGATTTCGATGACAATATGGGAAGCGTATGTCACGGTATGTTATTGGGGAATTGGATACTCCGGTCCTTTCCCCGCAGGGTCACTCTACTTTATCAATTTCTATTTCAGACGATCAAGATTAGGGTGATGTATCTGTGATGTCTTCCAACAGTGTGCTTCCGTCGTCACAATTAATGAAGGGCTAGCGGAAAAGTGCTCATGTAAATACGCCAATTGCCTAAGAGGCCCCTAGTAGGTTCGACGGCCTTTGACGTCCGCTAGCTCGCCCGGTGTAGCGTCCATTCACCGAATGGTTCGGCAGCCGGGTTCGTCCGTTGCAGTCTAGAAGGAATTTTGGGGTGATGCGAGCACTATAAATCAACCTAATGCACACCCAGTGACGGCGGATCGGAGGGAGAACGGAGGAAGCCTTTTAGTCCGGTTCATAGCCCGTTCCGGTCCTTCCGGACGGCAAGCGAGAGAGGCCCCTCTCTCGTTCAACAACATCTGGCCCCAGATGTTGTGGTACAAAATGTGTCGCAAGCGGAGCATACGTCCGTCGCTCGGGACGCTCCGTTGTATAGGCAGTCTGCGGAGACTGCTAAGGCTTCCTCTTCTCGTCAGCGCACACGACCGCACCTTGGCTGCGTGACCGCCGATATATTACCAGCTTCGCCGATCAAGGATTCTTCAGCGACCAGGTCACACCATCCGGTAGCCAGGGACACGAGGCCTGCAGACTCCGGACGTTCGCATAGGAAGTGTGTGGGAGTCAACGTACACGGAGCTTACGGCGGCAATGCATCGTAAGACCGCTACTGCACAGGCCTCGGGAACGGACGTGCTTTCCTAAATAGCACAGTTTATCGCAGCATCCCAGCATCAACTGAATCTGTCGCATATTTTTTATCCGACGATGCTGGGTCGGGACGCTCCGCGGAAACGGGTACGGACGTCCGAAAGTTTCATCCGGTCCGACGGGATACCGAAAGGGATTTGGAGGATTTCGAGCTTTCCCTTTCGGAACAACATATGCTGTTGTGTATGTCATCTGACTTGATCTTCTACAGCTTCTTTCGTCGGACCAGAATGCTGCGATGCCGGATAAGAAACTGATAGCGTCGGTGGACTTAGAAATTTTTGGTTCGGTTAAGGGACATGGTCCCTCAGTTCCGACATAGTCCAATAATGTCACACAAACTTTCGAATTATTGAACGACGCTATATATATTATTATTTTATGCTTGCTATAACCAAGCATTTCTGGTTTCTTGTTCGCAAAGTTACGGAGATGTCTTTCAAAAGTGTGCCTCTGTCGTCATAGTTAATGAAGAGCTAGCGGCAATAAGTGCTCATGGAATATGTCTATCGCCTACGGAGTGACATTCGCTAGCTCACCCGGTGTAGCGTACATTCATCGAATGGTTCGGCTGCCGGGTTCGTCCGTTGCGGTCTAGGAAGGAGATTTGGGTGATGCGAGCACTTTAATTACTTTAGTACTCACCCAGTGACGGCAGATTGAGGACAGATCGGAGGAAGCCTGTTAGTCCGGTTCCTGGCTTGTCCAGGTCCGTCCGGGCTGTGAGCGAGAGAGGTCCCTCTCTCGTCCAACAACATAGGGGACCGCATGTTGTGGTTCAGATATTTTACATTCGGAGCATATGTCCGTCGGTCGGGACGCTCAGTTATATTGACAGTCCGAGAGACTGTCCTTAATGCTTCCTCATCCTCACAGCAGGGCACACGACCGCACATTGGCTACGTGACCTCGAGTATCCGATCAGTTTCGTCATTCAGTGATTCCACGGCGAATAGGTCGCGCCATCCGGTGGCCAAGGGACACGAGGCCTATACACCCCGTTCGCTTGCATATTGGTAGTATGCACAGGGTAACGATCACGGAGCTTCCAGTGGCAATGCATCGTAAGACCGCTTCTCCTCAGGCCTCAGTGACGGACATGCTATCCGAGTTAGCACATTTGTTTCGCAGCATCCCAGCAATTGACAGTTTCTCGGTCGAATCAGGAATTATCCGACGGCGCTGGGTCGGTGCGGTCCGCGGTTGCATCAGGATCGGACGACCGAATGCTTTATAGGGTCCGACAGGATGGCGAAAGGGATTCGAAAGATTTCGAGTTTTCCCTTTAGTAGTATCGGAAGCTGCCTTTCATATCTTCTGGCATTATCTTCCAGTGATTGTTATTTCGGACTTCATTGCTGCGATCTTGGATAAGAGACTTATAGCGTCATTGGACTCGGATTTTTCGATCGGTTCAGGGACATTGTCCCTGACTTACCGACGCAGTCCAATATTGTCATTACAACATGTGTTTTATTTTTCGACGCTATATATATATATACAAGCCTGCTACCAAGCATGATAGTTTAGTTTCTTGTCCGCGTTGCTCATTTCTGCCATTTTATCATTTATACGAATAGTTTATTTTGGCAGAGCAGGGCATACCGAGAGTTCATATGCGTCTAGACGGTGTGGTTAAAGACTGGATATATTCTTTTTCGCCGTTTATGTCTTTTCCAACTTCAATGTTGGAAACGACATGATGTATAGTAGACTTAACTTAGACGCTTTATCATACGTAATCCGCCTTACTGAGGCGTTATCATTACGTCTTCAAGAAAAGATTTACGGGATATTAATCTCAATGTAATTTCTTTTGAGGGCAGTAGTTTGTTCACGTATAACTCCGCCCTTCAGTGGCTGATTGGAGTTGGTTAGACGTGACGCAGCCCTAGCTACATCCACACGCGTGGATAGTAAGGTTAAGAACTCTCTCAGAGTCGCTTCGTTCTCGGAGGAGCTTCTCTTCGACGGCAACTTTTCGACAATCCATGAATTGCTCGATTTACACGTTCTCTTGTCTATCTAGTGTTACAAGAGATTCAGACTGGGGCAAACATTTGGTGGTTGACTCAGAGAGTGCCACCACAGTTGCCGGACCCGAGTGTGGCTGTTATGAAGGTTGCCAGTCAAACAGATTGGGATATAATACTGATCCCTACGGATTCGAAGTGCCAGGGTCTTTGGGTTCCGCAGTCTCTTAGCAACCAGTTTTCTTCCGCGGAATAATGTTTTTTAGGCTTGCTTTATGTCATTGCATGAACATTATTCAGAAACGCATGCCCAAATACTGTCCTTTAATTCGACAGTAGTGGCGTATCTCCGGAACCAGGGAGGCACTCTTTCGTTTCCGTTATTCAATTTAATGGAAAGAATCCGTCTGTTGGTTATAGTACACCAAGTTCTGTTTTGGTCCGTCATATTCCGGGTCGTCTGATTGTTTTACCGGACTCCTGTTCTCTTACGGGTTGCTTGTTGCTGTCAGAATGGACTCTCAACAAACAAGTATTCAATCAGATTTGCTATCTATGGGAGCGCCCAATGATGATTTATTTACGACACAGCTTGCTAATCAATTGCAGACGTATGTGTTGGCTTGTCCAGATCTCTGAGCTAATGTTGTTAACGCTCTATTGATCTATAGGACGGAATGATAGGATATGCGTATCCTCCGGCGCTGTTGTTTCAGCAGGTATTGCTAAGATAAACAACCACAATACATTTCTGTTGATAGCATCTCTATCTTCACAGAGATCATGGGTAATTTACTCTCTTGTCTACTGTGGGTCTTAACGTGAAATCTTCCTCTATGTGAGGATCTTTTTTCACTGGGTAAATCGTGTCATCTTTATCACAACCCGCAAGGTCGCAACCTTCAGGTATTCCGTTGTGTGGTCCGTATTGCATTGTAAGCACTGTACTGGACGAGCTTTGGATGCGATTTCTTACTATAGGAGATCCTCTTCTTCGCTATTCTATGCGGCTAAAGTGGAGGCTCTTCCGTCGTTGGTGTAGGGATCATTATGTTCATATTGTTGATCCCTCCATACCACTCATTGCAATTTTTTAGTATACTTGTTTCACAAGATCTACTGCAGCCTGTTATTATTAAGGTTATAGGTTTATGTTACCTCATACCTATGCACTCTACGATAGTTTACAATTGAGTCTTATGTCTCTTTATCTAAGTCAGTTAGTAACTTTTTGATAAATAGACTTAGAATCTTTAGATTAAATTCCTATATGGATTTTACTTCGGTTCTTATTTAGCTAAGTAATCATTTGAGCCTCTGGAAACAGTAGTTTTCAAATTCTGACCTTTTAGACAGTAATTCTGTTGGTTTCTCTTTTACTGTAGAGTCAGTGAGTTTCATGCACTATCGATGGATGATTTTCACTTTCGTAGTTTCGGAATCACTACTTCCGTTACTATTTAGGTTGGATTTTTGCATAAGAGTTAGGCTCCTATTATCCGGAACCTATTATTTTTAAGGTCCTTCCGTCTTCATATGGGCATAGGCCTTTACTCTTTCCGGGTAGAGTTTATGTATTTATAAACAGATTTCTGTTTATTACTATGGGCGTAAGCTTCTTCTGTCTTTGATGCCTTGTAGAAGGACGTTACGCTTCATTTTATTGTTAATGGATTCTATTAACTATCGGTACTGCTTATGGTATATCATTGACTTAGCAGTTGTGCTTAAGATTTCGGCTCATGAAGTAAGAGTTCTTTTACTTCTTGGGCTTACATTAATAGTGTCGCTATTATAGATTTTTGAAGGCTGCTCATTGCGCTCAGCCATCCACATTCATGAATTTTTATCTCAGAAATATCGAGTCCATTTCTGGAGGCCTCTATTGTTAGGTCTGTTATCTACTGCTCAGAATGTCATTCACTTAACAGTTGCTACTATAGCTAGGTAGGCTGTCTGTTTCGGCAGTGTCTCCGTTCTGCTGCCCTCTTCGCTCTGGGCTATTTGACCCAGGGCAAGAAAAAGGGGGGGGGGGGGGGGGGGGTGGGGGAGGGTGTTTCCTTGGGTCACCTGTTTTACTATGAAAACAAGGGGACACCTCCTCCGGAGTTAGTAATTCTGAGCTGTTATTGGGATGGTTGTTTAGTGAGAAGTTTAGGTTTTTAAAATTCATTCAAGTCTTAGTTTTTAAAGTATAGCTTTTGAATATTGCATATGTCAACGGACATGATTATGCAATCCTCAGACACTTTTAGGAGTATAAGAGTCTCTATTCTCTAGACTTACTTTATTTATTGGCTTACTTTAAAAATTATTAGTATAAGGATTATATTGGATATTAATAGAGTACATGGATGTATGAAGCTCAATTTTGGAAGGTGTTGTATCTTTCTAATTTATCATAAATAAGAAAGATATATGTAAGGCCTATTACTTCTTTTTCCCTACAGGGGATGACTCTATTTTATTTTATTGAGCGTATTCCATTTTGCTCTATGTCCTTGGCCCTCCAGCCTTTTTACTATTCAGCTATGTCTGGGTCATTGGTACAGTATAAAAATGTTAAAAAATTTATAGTAATTTCTATATTTTTTATACTTACCAATGACCCAGACGGGGATGGCCCTCCCAGGAGTTGGGAACTCTTGCCTCCCCGCTGAGTATATAGCGCTTACCAGGCACTGGTTATAAGAATGATTAATGGCGCCAATTTCAGAACGTCCTTGACACTGCGCATGCGCAGTAGAGGCGAAGTGTGGAAGGCCTTTCAGGACATGTTTTCTTTGGTTTTAGATGCAAATTTTGGGGATTGGGGGGCAAAATTTGTGTTTGGCCCTATATTTTAAGAGTTAGCACCAGCTATGTCTGGGTCATTGGTAAGTATAAAAAATATAGAAATTACTATAAATTTTTTAACTTTTATGAAACCTCCGACCAGATGTAGTATTGTGTGTCCAGTGGGAATTTAGAGAATTGTAGGAGGAAAAAATACATATTTTCCACTTCAATTTATTCAGCATTTTAGCGACCAGAATGCCCCCAGAGGCCACCAGAGAGCACCTAAGAATCAAAATTTCCAGACCTCCCTCTATACACAGGCACGTGCGGCAGACGCCTTTGGCATCTGAGTTTCACTTTCTTTAAACTACCGGACCCACAAATTTTCCCCTAGCGGAAACCCTGCTTGAACATCTGTAAATGAATAAAAAAAAGGAAAATTCTGAGAAGGAATTTAACCAATTCAGTCTTGTTTGACAGAGCTCATTGAGCTCTGTCAAACAAGACTAAATTGGTTAAAATGCTTGTTAACATTATGGGAAAAATGTCCTCCTTGAACTTTTCATACCTTGATGTCCATGAGCACAGGGTTAACTCAGCATAAGATGCACCTCTTCAGTTTCGTTTATTCTTAAATATCTATTTTACACGGTCATGTTTAGCCATTGTGCATAAATATGTGACCTTAAACATCAATAAATAAATAATCTATTTTACAGATTGTTTCATAAACTGTCATTGAATTTCTATTTCTTCATAAAAATAGAATTTTTTTCTTCCAAACCATAGCTCATGACACCTCATTGGAATGTGCGCATCAGGCTCGATCCTTTTAGGTGCCATAAGTAGCGTTTTGGAAAAAAGTACTGCAAGTATTCGGTATAATTTGAGTTGAAGGGTTAATGTACTTATGTTTAATACTTTAAGATGAATGGGAATATGATGATGAAAGAAACCACAAAGCTCCTTCTTCAGATCGCCCTAGAGCTCGAAGAAAGGAAAGAAGTATGTGATTTTTGTAATGATATTAGCTTGTCCAACATGGTTTAATTTTGGGGTCCTTGGTGGTTGTTTTTGGAGACAAAAGAGTCCACAATTCAGCCCATACTTTATACTGCATGGTGATAAAACATTATGGTCTCTTATAAACTCGGATCACGATTTGATGCCAACACATTAACATCAGTGAGTGGAAATTTTGTAGAGAAAATTCTAAGATACCAAAACCATGAAGAAAAAATAACAGGGTTCATACAGCTTTTGAAAAACCCTTGAAAATGAGTTTTTTATTGAAAAACCCTGGAATTTGAAATTAGCTCTTGAGAAACCCTTGAACTTTCAGACGTCTCTTGAAAAACCCTTGAATACCAAGCTATTTCCTTGGCATTGTAAATAGATGTGTACTCGCCTTTTACTTGTTTGTTGCACTCGTGTCGCTTAGTTAAAAAAAACATAAAAAAGTATGGGACGTTTTACCAAGATTACTCCTGACTTCCAAAGTCAGATCCGTGTCACATGAATCTTAGATTTTTAGAGCTCATACAACAAGCTGAATAGTATATGTAGCCCTTGAAAAAAAAGAAGCCCTTGAAAAACCCTTGAACTTTGTGAGCAAATTTTTGTATGAACCCTGAATAACATCTCCGATTCAGTGTTCATGCATATCTTCTTCAATATATGAGGTTTTGCAGTGTTGTGTTGCAGAAAGCGGACAAAGTGTTTCGACTGGATCAGAACTCTTCCGTGATTCTGTCAAAGTTCTGTCCACTTTTGTGATCTCAGTACTGTATTTTGTTAAAATCCATCTTGGGTCTAAAAAAGTTGAAACTCTGTTTCTCAGGCCTTCCCACATGGTCCTTTTGGCTGCCACATGCTTTCTTTCTGTATCCAATGCAAACTTAAAAAAAATAATAATTAAATGGTTTACATCTGATATTTTACCCAAGTTAATAAAATTGATGAATTTGTCCCTTGAATGCAACAAGGCTTTGCGATGCTAAAGCATTGCAAAGCCATCTTGCACTCTAGGGACGAAACACACTACCACATGTGCTATTCTGTTGATTATGAGACCTAAAATGTAAAACAAACCAAGAGCTTGAAAATTTTGATGGCAAAGAAATAATTCAAAAATAAAAAAACGCCCACTCACATGCAATTTAAAAAAAATGGCCTGAGAAACAGAAGATATACTTTGTGGGGCCTTAGTAAATTTAACCCCTTCCGCCTACGATTATCGTGATGTTTTAACGTCACATAGTATCCGGCCTTTACGATGTCAAATGCAATCGTTAAAAGTCGGGAGTACGTAATATTATGTACCATGGTCACAACGCACAGGAATCTCTGTTCGTAATATTATGTACCGTAGTCGCAAAAGGTTAAAGTTTATGCCTGACTGTTACACAGCTGATTTGCTCTTAATTAAGGTATCCTATATAAATTCTCATTCAGTGGATTGGTTTGAAAATCTGCAATGTTGTGAATATGGATACAACTTGGTTCTTGATGGCTTTGAACTTCATCGGCTGGTCATTATCACTGATAAACTGTTCTGCATCATGCCTGCAAATAGTCTGTTGGTGCCCGTCATAATGACCAGTATAACATGTGCCTCATCCCCAAACTTTGTACCTGTTAATATGACAGATATACATGTATTTCTCTGTGGATGCATAATGCAGCATTACAATATTGGGGCTGTAGTCCCTGTTTGAAGTAGTTACTAATTGATTCATTAAAGCAAAGAAATATTTTTTTAAAGTCTATCTTTAATTTCACCATAAAAAATACAAAATTTTCATCTTGGGATGACAAAAACTTGGCTGAAGCATAACAATAACACCAGTTTTCTAGATTGGACCAGCACATCAACTTACTAATACATTAGAATCCTTTTAATTGAATATCCTTTTTGCGAGTGAAAATTATTCAATTAACAGGAGTATACAATTAACAGCGATTTGGTCAGTTTCCTGTGTTCTGGAGGTAAACTGAGCATTTATTCTATTATATCTTGTTTGACAGAGCTCATAGAGCTCTGTCAAACAAGATTTAATAGAATAAATGCCTGTATTGGATGTAGTGAGGCCAAAAAGGTTGATAAATGAGGAGTATTTGGTGCGTGTTAGAGTAATGTTTTCGACGTATTACAAAAATTTATATGCAATTAACAGGAGTTTACTCTACAACCCATATGCAATTAACAGATCAAATTTGTACTGAAGGTATGGTAAATGGTTTTGTGTTTGAAAATTATATTCAATTAACAGGGATATAGAATTAAGAGATATCCAATTAAGTGGGCTCCACTGTATCTCAAAATCATCATTCAATATATCAGTTGTTGTAATAACACAACACAGAGTTAGTGCATTTGAAATTTGGGATATTTCTTTCATGAGAATCTGACTCCTGATAGACATGTTAAACACTATCTACCACAATGGACTTTTTCCATTTGAGAAATAAGAAATATCAGCAAAATTCCACCGTATACTGATGCAAATACAGTGGAACCCTGTTAATTGAATATCCACTTTGCCAATGAGAATTATTCAATTAACAGGAGTATTCAATTAACAGGGATTGTGTCACTTTTCTGTATTCTAGAGGTAAACTTGGCATTTATTCTATTATATCTTGCATCTTGTTTGACAGAACTCCATGAGCTCTGCCAGACAGGATATAATAGATTAAATGCCTCTATTGGATGTACTGAGGCCAAATAGGTCTATAAACCAAGGAAAACTGGAGAGAGTCCAGGTAATTTCTTGACAGGTTACAAGATTTTTTATTCAATTAACGGGATTTTACTCTAGAACCTATATTCATTTAACAGGTCAAATTTGTATTGGAGGTATGGTAAATGGTTTTGTGTTGGGAAATTATATTCACTTATCAGGGTTATTCAAGAGATATCCAATTAACTGGTAGAGTGCTGGTAGCCCATATTTGGGCTTTATTCTGAAGTGCAGGTGCTGCAACTTAATGGCATCATATTCTATGGATGTGCGTGATATAATTTTTGAATTGGAAATTATTTAGTCTGTGAGGATTTGTCTTGTTACAATTTATGGGAGAGTGCCAACCGGCACTCTCCCATAAATTGTAACAAGGCAAAGAGACGTGGACAAATCTGAATGACCAAAAATAATTTAGCACTCTACCAGTTAAGTGGGATCCACAGTACTTCTGAGCCGCTCTTCCATTATTATTATTATCATTAAACTCTAGCTTAACTCTTTACCCCACTCATCAGCAAAAAGCGGCTAGCACTGTTCACAAAAACTAACATTCAATTTTCAGTATTTTTTTTCACGTTTATTGCCTCAAAAACATAGTTTATATCACATCATTGAGCTCATTTCTAAGCTATGTTTTTGACACAAAAATGTAAATTCGAGTTACCGTATTTACTCTATGTATTGGGACACTCTATGATTTGGGACACACATTTTTTCCAGAAAACTATATTTTTTTATGCTCTAAAGTTTGGGACATTCAAGAGATTTGTTTCCAGTTGACCTGTCGCTAGTAGCAGACAACATTCCTAAAAAAATTCTTGAGTAACTAAAAATTTAAATTTTTTGCTTCCAAAACATAGCTTATGATCCCTCATTGGAACGTGCGCAATGCGCACGTTCCAATGAGGGATCATAAGCTATGTTTTGGAAGCAAAAAATGAAAATATAAAAAAAATTGGACGGAGATTTTTGTATATAGTGATGGAAAATGAATCACACACAACTTTATTCAGCATCAAATCAAGACCAGGCTGTGTTCTTTTCCCATTTTCTAAGAATTGGGACACCTGTGAAAATAATTATTTTTAGCTGTCCCAATACATAGCGTAAATACGGTATTCAAGAATTTTGTTTGTAAGTATTGTCTTTCTTTCGTGTTAGGTAAAGAGTTAAGATTGCTCTTGCCTTTTGCATTTTGTTTTTATGTTAACTTCTGCATTATTGTGAGATATTATATCTCACGTGACCTTCTAGGCTCCTGATTGGATGAATGCTACACCCCTATTTCGTGTAGTTTGCATCCACAGAACTGACCAGGCACTACACCCAGGCACTACACGTTTTCTATTTTTAGCACACCACTATATCAGTTTTCTTTTCATACTGGGCGAATAAAACTAATCTGGCTAAATTCAAATATCGATTCAGAGGCACAACATCCACAAAACGACCCACAAAGAAATCATTGTGGAAAAAATGTATCGCTTTTCCATTGTTGAAGTCACCTTTTCCAAGTGTTCATTTTATTGCTTGAGAAGATGATCCATATCTCGTTTTGAAGAGAATGATCTATACCTGGCTCCAACTTTCATGAGAATGCGTTTGGATATGAAAAATCGTTTGTTTCGCTGCTCATATTATTTCGCTATTTAATTGTATGTTTTGGGCAGTAAACGAATAAATAATGGAATTCATTTGAATCTTCGCAGTTTGTATCCCGTACTGACCCATTCGGTAATGTATATGTGTGACAAATGTGTGGAAATTATCAAACTGCGTTGTCAAATTTCAAAAATTTTAGCTTTCATTCGCGAGTTGCGCAATTCTAGAATACACAGTTCCGTTTGGGGGAAATGTTTTGTTTACCCTTGCCGACCGATTCAAAATTTGTCTTCTGCTCATATCAATAATCCAAGTTAGCTTTTCGTACTGAGAATGACAGCTTCAAATTGTGATTTAAACTACAATCAATTTGGCGATGATGAGCAGGAGGTAATAGATTAACAAATCGGACAGATGTTGTTCTTGATGGGTGTTCGTTATAATATAAGGATTAGTGCATGTCTTGTCGTTGACTACGCCCATATAGTGCCCAGTGAGGTGGTGTAGTTACCTCCGTTTTGCGGCGGGAACTACACCACCTCACTGGGCACTATATGGGTGTAGTCAACTCCAAGCCATGCGATATTTCTTTAATGTGGTTCACTTGTATGAACCTATATATCTTGTGTTGTAAATTTAGTTATTGTCTAATTCTTTTCAGAGAAATTCCCCATTGGGCCCCATGGGTAAGGGCTGCACGATATTCTAAACTGAATACCAGTATCGGTATTAACAAAAATACTGCGGTATACCGGTATATCTAAAACTGTTCAGATATATGAACACAAGTACCACAATCGAGACTCGAGGCTTCACAGTCGGAACGAATTAGCATGCCTTGATGATGCGGTTAAAAAAACCTTTACCCAACGCAGACGATATCACAATTTATTATTTTCAAAATTAGTTTATCAGATTTTCCCCAAACATTTCAACAAAACTATATCATGTGACCCCCTCATTGCATCGAGCTTGTTCCAATGAGGGGTCACATGATATAGTTTTGTTGAATTTTTAAAAATTATTTGGATATAAAAGGGATAATATTCATTCGGGGCTACAGTTAAAAAACTCAAGACATTTTGAAAATTAAATTGTGGGAAAATAAATAATGACGATAAACCAATATTTTTGTAATTACACCGGTATTCAATCGATATTGGTTTGAATACCGGTATGTATCGTTTTATCGATATACCGTGCAGCCTAAACCAGGGGAATTCCAGGAGCCTCGTTGATTCACTCCAGGCACAGTACAGCTCTGTGCCATCACAGCAAAATTCCGAATCAACCAGGACAGAACATGTGCCATCACATCGATGGCACTGTTAATTCTGTGAATTTTGTCTAGGTGGTTTGAGCGGCACAGTGACATCATTTCGACATGGCTACCACATGCCAAAAAGTTGTTCCAACACATTTACTGATTAAAAATAATAATTTATTTGGCAAATGTTAAGTTTGAGCATACCATTTCAGAATCAATTAAAAAATATCTATGGGCATTCTTTTAAACGTGGTACGAATTTAAATTAATGATTAATGATTAAAAACAGTCCTTTTACCAAAAGAAACCGCTAAATAAGCGAGTAACATAGAAAAAAAACCACAAAATAAACAACTAGTGAATTTAACATTAATGAAGCTGAAGCAAAGGTGAGGACTTAAGCTTATCATTTAAGAACCTTCCAAAATTATCGATGGGCTTTGTTCAAATGTTATGAACTTAAAATAATGATTAAAAACAGTTCCTTTACCCAGCCATATTGGTCTGCAACTGTTTCAACTCATTCCAAAACATTGTCACCTGAAAGGCATTTTTATACGCCCGTTTTGAAAAAACGGGTCGTATTATGGTATACCGCTGTCCGTCTGTCTGTCCGGTCACACGTCGTACGATAACTCGAGAACGCTTTAAGAGTTTTTTGTGATTTTTGGGTAGGTGGTGTATATCGATGGAGGGAAGCTCCCTTTCGTTTAGCGTCGCCATTCGATTAGTCATTCCAGAGTTATGTTACTTTATTACTTAGAAAATTGTTGATTTTTTACATGTTGTACAATAACTCGAGAGGTGGTAGGTGGTTTATGTTGATGGAAGGAAGCTCCCTTTCGGTTGGTGTCACCATTCGATTAGTCATTCCAGAGTTATGGGACTTTATTACTTAGAAAATCGTTGATTTTTTCTTGAAGTTATAATCTCTGTAGACATAAGATATATACACGAAATTCAAATAATTTTATTTTCAAATTATTGAACACAGTATGTTGTTGGTTATGATTATTGTACAAGAATATAAAAAAAAACCTGACAAGTACACATGTATACTCATATTGTGGGCTTCCCTCTTAATTAATAACGGTCCCCGTGGGAACCCCGGGAAGTAAGCAGCACTTGTTTACTGTGGTAAACCAGTTCCGCTTTACTAGTAAAATAGGACCCAGTCACCAATGCTTGGGGTGAAAGTCCTCTAAAATGGGCAACATGTTGATCAATGATTGACTAAACTTGACTTCATCTCCATGTTGTGTCACGATTAGCCATGGTGCATAAATATGTGACGTTAACCACCAACAAACAAACAAACAATTAATAACGGGCGTATCATGCGCTCATGGCGCAGCTGTTTATTAAAGTTTGACAACTGTTTTGTAGTGCTCATATTGTGACCAGCACTTTTTTTTCCAACGTCAGAGAGCATATTTACTTCTGAGTGATTCGTCCTTGAACCAGTAATGGAGATGGAAGTGGGCCGTTGGTTCATGGCACATTTTGCCATCTGTGTCCCTCATTGGAACAAGCTTGACTAGGGGTCATAAGCTATCTCTAAGAGACAGAAATTAAAAATTTAAAATTTTAATGATAACTGCTATAAATATGACATGGCTATTGTGTTGGGTAAAAGGTTAATGTCACATTAACCCTTTACCCAATACAGACAATATCAGAATATATTATTTGAATTACTATTTTTAGCTCAACTTGACAAAGTCAAGCTGAGCTATTGCCATCACTTCTCGTCCGTCGGCGTACGTACGTACGTACGTACGTACATACATACGTTAGTACGTACGTCCACAATTTCCTTTGGCACACCTCACAGATCGCATTTATGATCAGATTACTTTGAAACTTGGTATGCTTGTTTGGGGTGACCTCTAGATGGGAGCTATCGATTTTCTTCAATTTCCGTCAAAAAATGTTGCCGCGGCCAACGTTCTTAGAACTTAGTTTAGTCAAACCACAATATTTCCCTTTGGCACACCCTACAGGGCACATTTATGATTTGATTGCTTTGAAACCTGGTATGCTTATTTAGGGTCACCTCTAGATGGGAGCTGTCGATTTTCTTCAATTTCCGGCAAAAAATGTAGCCACGGCCAACGTTCATAGAACTTAGTTTAG
Organism: Pictodentalium vernedei; assembly: GCA_031216915.1. NCBI lineage: Eukaryota > Metazoa > Mollusca > Scaphopoda > Dentaliida > Dentaliidae > Pictodentalium > Pictodentalium vernedei. Next base: position 446,090,046 of record CM062289.1, on the reverse strand, counting down.
TCAAACCTCAATATTTCCCTTTGGCACACCCTACAGGGCCCATTTATGATCAGATTGCTTTGAAACCTGGTATGCTTGTTTGGGGAGACCTTTAGATGGAAGCTATCGATTTTCTTCAATTTCTGTCAAAAAATGTTGCCGTGGCCAACGTTCTTAGAACTTAGTTTAGTCAGAAGACTCAATATTTCCCTTTGGCACACCCTATAGGGTACATTTATGATCGGATTGCTTTGAAATCTGGCATGCTTGTTTGGGGTGACCTCTAGATGGAAGCTATAGATTTTCTTCAATTTCCATCAAAAAAAGTTGCCGCAGCCAACATTCTTAGAACTTAGTTTAGTCAGACCACAATATTTCCCTTTGGCTCACCCTACAGGGCACATTTATGATTAGATTGCTTTGAAACCTAGTATGCTTATTTACAGTGACCTCTAGATGGGAGCTATCGTTTTTCTTCCATTTCTGTCAAAAAATGTTGCCACGGCCAACGTTCTTAGAATTTAGTCTAGTCAGATCACAATATTTCCCTTTTGTACACCCTACAGGGCACATTTATGATCGGATTGCTTTGAAACCTGGCATGCTTGTTTGGGGAGACTTCTAGATGGGAGCTATCGATTTTCTTCGGTTTCTGTCTAAAAATGTTGCCACTGGCAAAAAAAATGACATTGGTACAAATGATCTTCAATTTTGCCATTTCATTTATAACTTACCAAGTTCAAGTTTGTCAAGTTGAGCTACAGTGTCATTGACACTTTCATTTAAAATTCCTCCCCAAAATTCAACAAAACCATATCGTGTGCTCGATGAGCTCGTTCCAGTGAGAGGTTACATGATATGGTTTTGTTGAAATATTTTGAAAAATTTATTTCTTTTCAACTGCTGAATTTGCAAATTACGCTGGCGGATGTGGGCGATTTGTTAGGTAAAGGGCTAAGCCACAAAAGGCAGTGAAAACATTTTGCGAATAACAGAGCTGACTCTCACAATTTCTATGTATTTCACTATTTAAGATGACTGGGAAAATAATGATGAAAGAAATTATAAAGGTCCTCCAGATCGCTCAAGAATTAGAAGAGATGAAGGAAGTAGGTGATATTGTTTTTTATCTACGAAAAGTATGTATTGGGGCCATAATGATCCAAATACAGTGTTTATCAGGGGCCCCTGAAACAAAATCTGTACCTTACAACTCTATAATACAACTGCATGCTTGGATACGATTTGTTTATTTTACTATTTCGAATCCCATTTGCGAGGGACCTTGTATGTTTCTTGTATGAAAAGAGAAAGATAAAAAAAAAAAACTCAAAGGTATAATTATTAAATTATGGAACCAATTATTTTTGTGACTGCAAATGTTAAGCTGGAAGAACAAGCAGTTATACTATTGAAGTGCACAGTCTTTTCTGAATGTTGAACATGAATGAGTATCACAAAAGTTATTTATTATTTATTTATTAGGGTATAATGTAGTGTTCAACCGATTACCAAAAATGGTTGCAGACCGATTACCGGTTATTTGAGCTCACAATCGGCCGATTCTGATGCCGATCCCGATTGTAATACCATGCACTACTAGACAAGTCGAGGCTCGAAAGAACTACATTAAACTAAACATTTTTCTTTGTTGACTGGAGTCGAAGTAAAATTACCAGTCGCGCACACTTGGGCAGTAAACGTGGCTCTTATAGAGCCACGTTTACCGCCCAAGTGTGCGCGACTGGTAATTTTACTGCGACCTGAGTCAATGGAGTACAGTCTTCACTTTCCTGGTAGGAACTGGCGATTGCTGCAAGTACGTTCAATTGTGAGCTTCACTTGTCGTTTAACATGTGTATCCCGTAAAAGGGGTGTCTGGAGAGATTAAGCATACACACTGTGGTTCCTTCTCAACTTTATTGAATGGTATCATTGGCTTCATTTTACATTAGCAGTTGAACAAGATAATAAAATGCGATTAATGAATCATTGCAAAATGCTTGGCAACAATCGGTTGAACCGATGTTCCAGGAGCCGTTGCCGTTGTCATCCGATTGCCTACAATCGGCTGATTGTGGTGGCCGGTTCCGATCATCGGTTGAACACTAGTATAATGACACTTTAACAGCCAAGGTCACATCACGTTGGTGACAGTTTTACAGGTGGAGAAGGCGGGAGAGAAACACCACGCAACAACGAGCAGCTGCCAGCTCCCCAACTCAGAGCTCAGACGGTCACCCATCCAAGGACTAACCAGACTCTATATTGCTTAACTTCGGTGATCCAAAAAGTTCAAGGCATCTCGAGACAGTGTCAAACAAAACGACAAGCATTTTTATCAGTCTGAAAATGAAATTATATTTTTATACTGTACCAATGACCCAGACTTAGCTGGTGCTAACTCTAACAAAACCAGGGCCAAACACAAATTTTGCCCCCCAATCCCCAAAATTTGCATCCAAAACAAAAAGAAATCATGTCCTAAAGGACCTCCATACTACGCCTCTACTGCGCATGCGCAGTGACGCAGACGTTCCGAAATTGGCGCCAATTATCATTCTCGGTTTGGCCCTTCATCAGTCAACATCTCACTGATCTTTGTGCTTGTAAATCTCAGTTTAAAGGATGCCAGACATGTAATTTTTGGAGAAAATGTGATTCTAAGGAGGATAGAAGGAGGAGAGGAAAAAGAAGTGACAAAAAATAATCAGGGCTGTACTTAAAATTTTTTGATGAAATTATGTTAAGTTGCCTATTTTCGAGGCATGGGCCTCTTGTTGTCATTCTTGCTAAATGTTGCACTGCTTATTCAGTGTTTCCTCTCCCCTAGCCTTCTAAAGTCCCCCCTTGCAATTCTCCCATGCTTTTGGCATATTTTTGAGAAAGTTCATTTCTAAAATTTCCTGGGAGAGTTGCTTGGTTACAGAATGTTTTCTGTTATTTTCCCCATAGTTATGTTTTCACCCATGGGTGTATAACGTTTGTGTTCTGCATCTTCCATCTGATGTTCTGCAGATTCTCCCCTGGGAGTCTCTGTTTTGCATCAGATAGAGTGTAATTTGATGACTGATTCCGGGCCAGTTTTTTCAGTGCCTGGAGTCATGTTTTCTGGTGTTTTACACTGTTTGTTTACATTGGCAACAGCCTTTTTTGAGGGGGGCTGTTTGCCTTTGCTGTATTTTATCTCACTATAAGATACATTTATATTATCCGTAAGTGTCTCATTAATTATTTAATATAAATTTAAAATTTTTTACCACACTTTGCCATCGGATCCATCGGGGCTCAACGTTACTTTTCAGCAACTTGGGCTTTGCTGAAAAAATATTTTTTCAAAATTATTTTGATTTGCAATTGTTTTTTCATTTATTAATGGATCATGTTATTATGTATCTTTGTGTCAGGGGTTTTTGCGAGTAACTAGGACTTGTTGTCCTTTCACAATGAAAGGACATTGTTCAAATTGTAATAGGAAGTAATCTTCCTCTGACTTTCATGATCATTGTATTAATTGTAGTCAGTGTTCTCGCATTAATCCCTGTCCTATATGTGAATATTGGGATGAGAAACATTGGAAACGTGTGTCACGATATGTTGTTTCTGGAGAAAGGGCTATGCCGTCTCTTTCTCCGCAAGGTCACTCTACTCTCTCAGTTTCTATTTCAGAGGAACCAGAACAGGGTGATGTTTCCATGTTATCTTCTACAAGTGTGCGTCCGTCGTCACAAATGAATACAGAGCTAGCGGCAAAAGTGCTCATGGAGATTAGACAAATGTCGTCCGCTAGCTCGCCCGGTGTAGCGTCCATTCACCGAATGGTTCGGCAGCCGGGTTCGTCCGATGCGGTCCAGGAGGAAATTTTGGGTGATGCGAGCACTATAAACATAATAGATGCACACCCAGTGACGGCGGATAGTAAGCGAGAACGGAGGAAGCCTTTGAGTCCGGTTCCTAGCTCGTCCAGGTCCAGCCGGGCCGCGAGCGAGAGAGGCCCCTCTCTCGTACAACAACATCTGGGACCAGATGTTGTGGTACAAAATGTGTCTTTAGCGGAGCATACGTCCGTCGCTCCGTTGTATAAGCAGTCCGCAGAGACTGTTAAGGCTTCCTCTTCTCGTCAGCGCACACGACCGCACCTTGGCTGCGTGACCGCCGATATATTACCAGCTTCGCCGATCAAGGATTCTTCGGCGACCAGGTCACACCATCCGGCAGCCAGGGATTCGAGACCGATGGACTCCGGACGTTCGCATAGGAAAAGTATGCGGGAGCCATCTGATACGAAGCTGCCCTCGGCGAAGCAGCGAAAGACTGCGCCTCCGCAGGTCTCAACGCCGGACATTCTTGTGCAGATAGCACAGCTTATCGCAGCATCCCAGCAGCCGACAGAAACGGTGTCGGATCGAGAATTATCCGACGGCGCTGGGTCGGTACGCTCCGCCGAAGCATCGGGGGCGGACGACCGGGAACATCATGAGGTCCGACCGGATGGTGAAAGGGATACGGATGACTTGGAGCTATCCCTTTCGGAACAACATAAAGCTGCCGTGGACTTCATCCGGCACTTTCTCCCTCAAGTTGTTCCGTCGGGCCAGACTGCTGCGGTTCCGGACAAGAGGATTATAGCGTCATTGGACTCTGAATTTTTTGAGCAGTTCAGGGACATCGCTCCCGAGTTTCCGTCGCAGTCCAATAATGTTGCAAGAACATTTGAATTATTGAACGACGCTATATTTAAACTTACTTCCAAGACGGGGAAAGCAGGTTTCTTGTCCGCTAATACTCTCAACCTGCCTTTCATTAATGCAAGGAATAAATTCGATACAGCAGGATAGGGTATCCCAAGAGTTCCTCTGCGTATGGACGACGAGGTGGAAGACTTAGAGCTATCATTACCGTCGTCGGCTTCTATTCCAACCGCGGTGTTGGAAACAGCTATTGCGTCTAACAGAGCCAATTTAGATGCCTTATCTTACGCAGATCACCTTACTAAGGCGTTATCACTGCGCCTTCAAGGGAAAGAGTTTCAGGATATACAATCCTCTTTAAGACTTCTTTCAAGGGCAGTAGCTTATTCCACGTGTAACTCCGCCCTTTCAGTGGCAAATCTGGAGTTGGTTAGACGTGACGCAGCCCTAGCTACATCCACACTAGTGGATACTAAGGTGAAGAACTCTCTTAGAGTCGCTTCGGTCTCAGGAGAACTTCTCTTTGACGGCAAGCTTTCTGCTATTTATGATAAAATTACAAAGAAAGCTTCGGATTCTCTGTTGTTCAAATCTGCTTCTAAGAAGTCGGATACAGCAGACAAGAATAAGACAGGCACTTCTGGGTCTAATGCGCCCAAGAGAGGTTCCTATAGAGGTTCCGGTGCGTCCTCTTGGTCTTATTCGAGAGACCGTCAGGGTAGCGACTCTCGTTCGGGATGTCCTTCAGGCCGGGACAATCGGTCGGACGCCCCGAGGTCGACGGGGCGAGGTGCGGGTCGTGGAGGACGTGGTTTCTCCTACCGCAGGCCTCGCAGGTCCAGGAGGTGATGGCTTAAACCTCTATCGCGTACCGGTTGGCGGAAGGTTGTCGAGCTTTTCACAAGAATGGGCGTCGATTACGGACGACCCTTGGGTGAGAGGAGTGACTTCGGAAGGTCTAAATATATCCTTCAAACGAAAGCCTCCATTAACTCGAAGTCCAAAGTGGACTCATCTTCCGTCAAATCCGCAGAAAAGAGACGCTCTGTTATCAGAGGTGCAGTCTCTTTTAATGAAGAACGCGGTAGAGGTCGTACTAAACCAGGAATCTCCGGGATTCTACAGCCATCTGTTTCCGGTTCCGAAACCAGACGGCTCGTTCCGTCCAGTCATAGATTTGAGCTGGATAAACAAGCTGATTGTCGCTCCGAAGTTTTATATGGAGACGATTCGGTCGGTCAGAGCGAGTATTCGGGTGAACGATTATGCAACAAGCATAGATCTCAAAGATGCGTACTTTCACGTCATGGTACATCCGACATTCCGAAAGTACCTACGCTTCGCAGTCCTAGGAGTGGTGTATCAATTCCGGGCGATGTGCTTCGGATTGAATCTAGCACCCTGGGCTTTCACTCGGGTAATGAACTCGGTAATGATCTATTTCCGGGCTCATTCGTCTGCGGTGACGTCGGCCTACCTGGACGACATTCTTCAGAGGTACGGCAACGAGTTAACGCTTCAGAACGATGTTCAGAATCTTCTTCTATTGCTCCGACGTCTCGGTTTTATAGTAAACGAGGAGAAGTCGGATCTGGTGCCGTCCAAGTCATTCACTCATCTGGGAATGAGCTTCGAGACGCACAACAATCTCGTTCGTCTGCCGTTAACCAGAGCGAAATTAGTCAGTTGTTACGCTCGCTATTGTCTGCACGCAGACAAAGTCACGGCGAGAGAATTTATGAGACTGATAGGTCTCTGCGGAGCCGCCGCGGATCTCATTCCGATGGGGCGGTTACGCACACGTCCTCTTCAAATTTTCTTGACTCAGAATTGGAGTGTGAAAATTCATTCGCTCGATGTAGACGTTCTCTTGTCAGATCAAGTGAAACAAGAGATTCAGACTTGGGCAAACATTCAGTGGTTAACTCAGGGAGTTCCGCTGCAGTTGCCGGATCCGAGTTTTACCATTATGACGGATGCCAGTCAAACAGGTTGGGGTGCATCATTAATCCCAACGGATTCGAGATGCCAGGGTCTTTGGGATCCGCAATTCCTGTGCAAGCACATAAACATCAAAGAAATGATGTCAATTTGGCTTGCGTTACGTCACTGGATGGACATTATTCACAATGCTCATGTCCAAATCCTATCCGACAATACGACAGTAGTGGCGTATATACGGAATCAGGGAGGCACTCATTCAGTTCCGTTGTTCAATCTAACGGAAAGAATCCTTCTGTTTGCGTTAGAACATCACGTTCTTCTTTCGGTCCGTCACATACCGGGTCGTCTGAATGTGCTAGCAGACTCCCTTTCACGAAAGGGTCGCTTGTTGCCGTCGGAGTGGACTCTCAACAAACAAGTATTCAATCAGATTTGCTACCAATGGGAACGGCCAATGATAGACTTATTTGCGACACATCTCAACAATCAGTTGCAGACGTATGTGTCTCCGTGTCCGGATCCAAGAGCATTTGCAGTAGACGCTCTGTCGATCCCTTGGGACGGAATGATAGGATATGCGTATCCTCCAGCGCCGTTAATTCAACAAGTATTGCTAAAGATAAAACAATCTCAATGCAAGATTCTGTTGGTAGCATCTCTGTCGCCACAGAGACCGTGGATAAATCTACTCAGGTGTCTGTTGTGGGACCTACCGCGAAAGCTTCCTCCACGAGAGGATCTTCTTTTGCAGGGGAAATCGCGCCAACTCCATCACAACCCGCAAGGTCTCAACCTTCACGTTTTTACGTTGTGCGGTCCTTCTTGCATGGCAAACACTTTACAGGACGAGCAGTGGACGCGATTTCTAACTAGGAGGACCTCCTCTTCGCTAAACTATGCGGCTAAGTGGAAGGTTTTTCGTCGTTGGTGTAGGGATCATTCTGTAGATATATTCGGTCCTTCTATACCAGACATTGCAAACTTTCTAGTATACTTGTTTGACGAAATCAAACTGCAGCCTGTTACTATAAAGGGTTATAGATCTATGTTATCTGATACCTATGCACATCATGATAGTTTACAAATTGGATCTAATGTCTCTTTATCTAAGTTGGTTAGAAACTTTTCGATAAATAGACCCAGAACTTTTAGATTAATTCCTAAGCGGAATTTAGCTTGGGTTCTTCTTAAATTGAAGGAAAAGCCATTTGAACCTCTTGGGACAGTAGATTTCAAATTCTTATCTTATAAGACAGCTTTTCTCTTAGCTTTCTCTTCTGCTAGAAGAGTCAGTGAGCTTCATGCACTGTCGGTGGATGATTCTCACTATCGTAGTGTCGGGAACACTATCACCTTCACTACTAATGTGGGTTTTTTAGCTAAGAATCAGGCTCCTAATAAATATCCGGAACCTATTGTTATTAAGGCTCTTCCGTCTTCAGACGGGCGTAGGCCTTTACTCTGTCCTGTTAGAGCATTACGTATCTATAAACAGAGATCTCAGTTTATCAGAAAGGGACGGAAACGTTTCTTTCTGTCTTTGATGCCTAATAGAAAGGACATTTCAGTCCATTCTATTGCTAGATGGATTCAGTTAACTATCCGTACTGCTTATGAAGATTTATCTTCTTCTCAGCAGTCTGTGCTTAAGATTTCTGCTCATGAAGTAAGAGCTCTTTCTACTTCCTGGGCTTATGCTAATAGTGTTGCTATTACAGATTTAATGAAGGCTGCTTATTGGTCTCAGCCATCCACATTTACGAATTTTTATCTCAGAAATATTGAGTCCATTTCTGGAGACCTGCATTGTTTAGGTCCGTTATCTGTTGCTCAGAATGTCGTCCACTAAACAGTTGCATCTATAGTTATGCAGGCTTTCTGTTCCGGCAGTGACTCTGTCCGGCTGCCCTCTTCGCTCTGGGCTATTTGACCCAGGGCAAGGGGAAGGGGGGGGGGGGCGGGTGTTCCCTTAGGTCACCTGCTTTATAGTGAAAAGCAAGGGAATGCCTCCTCCAAGTCAGTATTTCTGAGTCGCTTCCGGGATGGTTTTAAGTGTAATATTAATGTTAAAATTCATTCATGTCTTATTTTTAAAGTGTAGCTCGGTGTGAAGCATTTGTATATGTCAAGTGTCAAACGGGCTTTAATATACAATACTCGGACACTTTTAAATGACTATAAAGAGTCTCAATTCTCTGGACTACTTTATTTATTGGCTTGCTTTAAAAATAATTAGTATAAGGGATATACTGGATGTTAATAGAGAACATGAATGTTATTGTGCTCAATTATTAAGGGTAGTGTATCTTTCTAATTTAATATTAAATAAGAAAGATACATGTAAAGCCTAATACTCCTTTTCTCCTTAAGGGGTTACCTCTTTACTATATAGTTGAGCTTATTGGATTTTCCTCTATGTCCTAGGCCCTCCAGCCTGTTTACTATTCAGCTAAGTCTGGGTCATTGGTACAGTATAAAAATGTTAAAAAATTTATAGTAATTTATATATTTTTTATACTTACCAATGACCCAGACGGGGATGGCCCTCCCTGGAGTTGGGAACTCTTGCCTCCCCGCTGAGTACATAGCGCTGACCAGGCACTGCCAGTAAGAATGATAATTGGCGCCAATTTCGGGACGTCTGCGTCACTGCGCATGCGCCGTAGAGGCGTAGTATGGAGGTCCTTTAGGACATGATTTCTTTTTGTTTTGGATGCAAATTTTGGGGATTGGGGGGCAAAATTTGTGTTTGGCCCTGGTTTTGTTAGAGTTAGCACCAGCTAAGTCTGGGTCATTGGTAAGTATAAAAAATATATAAATTACTATAAATTTTTTAACTTTCCAAACATTTCAACAAAAGCATAACGTGATCCCTCATTGATCTCCTTCCAATGATGGGGTCACATGACATGGTTTTGTTGAAATTTTAGAAATATAATGCTTTTTCAACCGCCCAATTTGTAAATTACGTGAGGTGAAGTGCTAAGCAAGATATTACAGTTGAGAATTGTAAGATAAATTTATCATCACCATAATGTTTATGTATGAAATGTTGTATCACAGTCAAGCTTGTGTTTCTAAGGCTATATCTTGATGAGTCGAGATGTGGCCTTAGAAACAAGAATGAGACTCTGATACAACATTTTGTACATAAACATAATCCTGATAATGTATATACGTATTACTTCATATTGAGCCAAAATATGTGGATATTCGGGAGCGCGGTGGCTCAGTATGTAGAGGTGCAGGCTGCACGCCAAGAGGTCCTCGGTTCGAATCACACCTGCGGCAACCGCGTTGTGTCCTTGGGCAAGACACTTTATCTCCATTGCCTGCTTGGGGGCACGATGACGCCATGTACTAAGGCGTACTGCACGTCGATGGTGCGCATGTCTTCAGGCAATCTAACCCTGCCTGTGCTGCAGTGCGGAGTTACGATGTTCGGAAGCTGGCAGCTGCTCGTCGTTGCTCGGTGGTTCTCTCCGGGTACTCCGGCTTCCTCCACCCGTAAAACTGTCACAGTCATGATTAGCCATTGTGCATAAATATGTGACCTTAAACATCAATAAATAAATAAATATGTGGATATTCGGAGGGACAAAATAAATTACAACACGTCAAAATATCGTCGCCTGAGTGCTAGAATGTCCTATGTCCCAGCCAGAAAATAAGCAGACTGACATCTGCAAAATGAGGTCCCCAGAGGGTGAATTTGGTGATGCTACCCTGCTCAGCAGGGTAGCATCACCAAATTTATCCTCTGTGAACCTCAATCTGAATCAGTGTCTCAAACCTAAACAGAAAGAGGTACCCAGGGGATAAATTGCCCCACTGCATAGGATAGCATCAGCCAATTCACCCTCTAGAGACCTCATTCTGCAAATGTCAGACTGCTTATTTTCAGGCCTGCCTATGTCCCATAGGGGACATAGGACATTCTAGCGCTCTGGCAATAATATGTAATAGAATAAATCCTCCATTTTGGGGAGCACAGAGGATCAGTGGTTGGAACATTGGACTTAAAACCCAAAGGTCCACAGTTTGATCCTGGTCAGCAGTAACTGTGTTGTGTCCTTGGGCAAGACACTTGATCGTGCTTGCCCATGGACACGGTTGCGCGGAGTACCAAAGTATTCTGCACGTCAATGGTGCACATACCTTTATTCGCTGCTAACCTTGCTTGTTCAAAGTTAGTACGTCATGGAGTCTGACAGTTTCACACTGTTGCTCTGTGGTTTCCTTTGGGTACTGCAGTTTCCTCCATACATAAAACTGTCTGACAGGATATGACTGCCATTGAAAGGGTTGTTAAACCTCATAAAACAAAACAAATAATAAGTGCTCCATTTTTCTCTAGAATACAGAAAAATTGCCAAATATTTGTTAATTGTAGATGCTTATAATTGAATATATGTCATTGGCAGTGTGGATATTCAGTTAACTGGTCTGTATAAGAATTGCTAATAGGTATATGGTATTTACACAAAACATAAGAGATATTAATTGAAATAATTTTGGGTTAGGCTTGAAATGTTCTTGGAAGTGTTTAGATTTTCTTTTTTGTTGTGTATCAGATTTAAGATTTCACAAAAAGTTTTTATCTCCAGTAGATTCAAAAAGAAATTACACAAAAATGTTTTATTTCATGGAAAAATTTGGAACAGGAGTGATTTTCTCTCACCTGAGACAAATTCTGTTGCAGTTTTTTGTTTGTGATTGGGTGTTGTTCTGAATCCCATAGTGACTTTCCATCATCCTGTAGACTGGCCATTTCCTTGATACCTTAAAGGGCATTTTGATGTTTTGGAGTAAATTTCATTAAAAGACAGCTATGATGTGATGAACAACATTGCTTTTCTTTAATTATGGCATTTGGTTGGTTTGGTTCTTGCACTCAAGGGACAAATTTATCAATTTTATTAACAGAGGAAAATATCAGACATAAACCATTTAATTTTTAGTTTTTCCAAATTTGTATTGGTTATAAAAAGAGAGCAGGCGGCCGCCAAAAAGACCTTGCAGGAGGGCATGAGAAACAGAATTTCAACTTCTTTTTAGGCCTTACTTTGATAATTTGTATATCGATCAACCATGGTTGGAACTTGGAACATATCATGCTCAATGATGAGCTCTGTCAGATAACACTAAATTGGTTAAATTCTTAGTTGTGTTATTGTTAATTAACACTTGGTGCTTGTGTAATTATGATAATTCGATATTAATGTGCAGAGGGTTAAACACCAATAAATTAATAAATTTAAAACATTACTACAGACAGTGCAAATGCAAAAGAGAAATGGCTCTCTCTGAATTCAATTTTATTTTATTTAAGATAACTGGGAAAATGATGATGAAAGAAATTATAAAGGTCCTTCAAATCGTCAAAGAGTTCGAAGAGATGAAGAAAGTATGTGATTTTGTAATGTATTGTATATTAGTATATCTCAAAACAATCTTAAGTTATTTATAACTAAATTATTGTTAAATAACCTTTTCCCCAATGCAAATAATATCAAAATTTATTATGTTTAATATTTCAAAAAATATCAACAAAACCATATCACGTGACATCTCATTGGAATGTTGTCAACAAGCACTTTCTAGTGAGGGTTCAGCCTTGCCCAAGCAAACAAAGCAGTTACGCCTTGCCAGGCCTGGCAGTCTAGAAAATCAAGGAGTGCAAAACAATTGCCCTCCTCAAATTGCTTGGGAGTGCAATTGCACCTGGAAGTTTCAATGCATATACTTGTATGCTATTTTGGTTACAGTATGTGGAGGGTGGATCGTCACCCAATCGCCCATGGAGAGTGGAAGTATCACCCAAGGTATGACTCTCAAATTTCATACAGAACCACAAGAAGCACAAGCCAAGTTTCAACCAGTGGACCTCCGGGTTTAACCCGATGGTCCATTGGCTGAAACTTTGCTTATGCTAATTACACTTTGCATCAAATTAGCATTTATTGCTTGAGAGAAATCATCACTCTACAGGTGATTTATTGACAATCCACTCTCTGTGTACTGTATATTCACTTCCAAGGTATTACTATTTTGACTGTAAAATTGTACTACATTCAGCTACATAGTGGAAAAATTGGTACACATATTCTCATTATTCAAAATGTTGCATTCAATTCTTATATGACTGACTTTTACACTCAAAATGTATCGAAATGCAACACAGAATGGGTCATAAATTATTGTGAATCAATGCAACATTGACAGATGATAATAGATTTTAAAGGCAGTTCCAAACAGGTCTGACATTCCAGAAAATCAAGGGGTGCAAAAAATTGCCCTCATTTTTATACACCCGTTTTGAAAAAACGGGTCGTATTATGGTATACCACTGTCCGTCCGTCCGGTCACACGTCGTACGATAACTCAAGAACGCTTTGAGAGATTTTTGTGATTTTTGGGTAGGTGGTGTATATCGATGGAGGGAATCTTCCTTTCGTTTAGTGTCACCATTCGATTAGTCATTCCAAAGTTATGGGACTTTATTACTTAGAAAATTGTTGATTTTTTACACACGTCGTACGATAACTCGAGCACGCTTTGAGAGATTTTCGTGATTTTTGGGTAGGTGGTGTATATCGATGGAGGGAAGCTCCCATTCGTTTAGTGTCGCCGTTCGATTAGTCATTCCAGAGTTATGGGACTTTATTACTTAGAAAATTGTTGATTTTTTACACGTCGTACGATAACTCAAGAATGCTTCGAGAGATTTTCCCAATTTTTTGGTAGGTGGTTTATGTTGATGGAAGGAAGCTCCCTTTTGGTTGGTGTCACCATTTGATTAGGCATTCCAGAGTTATGGGACTTTATTACTTAGAAAATCGTTGATTTTTTCTTGAAGTTATGATCTCTATAGACATAAGATATATACATAAAATTCAAATAATTTTATTTCCAAATTATTGAACACAGTATGTTGTTGGTTATGCTTCAACAATATTAAAAAAAACCTGACCAGTACACATGTATACTCATATTGTGTGCTTCCCTCTTGTAATTAAAAACGGGCGTATCATGCGCTCATGATGCAGCTGTTTATTTTCTAATCCCGCAGTTGGCATGCAGCACTCCTGCACTCCTAAAGAATGCCAGGCCTGCCTTGCAGGGATCGAACTTTGTACCTTTCGGTTTGAAGTTCAATACCGTAACCACTGAGCCACCGCGCTCACAGTCTTTGGCTTAATATTTGGGCTCCCTATTGGGGTCCAAATTTTAACTTAGTCCAACATGGGCAGTGTCGCATGGGAAAGTCGCTTGATCGCTCTTACGCATCATCGCTCACGCCAAAATTGTTGAAGGTGCACGAATAATCACTCGCCTCTGTTCTTGGCGTTTTTTATCCATTTGAGTTGCGTCAACAGAAACATTCAATTAATTTTTGATGTTGGAAAATTTTTATTCACTCACAATTTGATGCATTTAAGGTACAATTCCAAACAATTTCCTTTTCATCGTTATGAAGATGACACACAGTAGTTGTCTAATACATCCACACACAAAACGCTAACAGTACGAGGGTTGTACGTTGACAACTCACCAAGACCTTACTCCTGCCAGAAAATGAACACGCATGTTTAGATGTAAAAAACGGTGGTCATTCTGAGATCTGAGAAACGTTTTAATACTTCTGTATTTTTTTTCATCAAAGACATGCGGAATGTTGCCCCGTTCCTTATTTTCATTTATACATGTGACACCTGTCGCTCCAATTCACCAATGACACGAATTAATGTGCCTGATTTGGAATTTACGCATCCATTTTCCACGATTTTAATAATCTGCCATTCAAAACCCAGAACTAATTTTAGTGGGTTACATATATTTTCACCGTCAAAATTTCCATCCTTGTTCAGTTATATTCATACATTCGTTTCGAAGGATGCTTGTCAATGGAAATTGCAAAATAAATTTTTGTACATGCCACAATATATAGTTCTCTTCAGATTATCTAGATCCTACAAGATAAAAGTTCATTTCAGGAATTCTTTTAATACATTTAATAAACAAACACTAGATTTCAAGCTTGCAATTTTATTCTGGACCACACTGGTCCACAGGCAAACAATTACATTAACTTAACTTAACTCAATTTAGAAAAAATACACTTTGAATGTACAATTCAACAGTATTAAAAAAATGAAGATAAACATTGAATCAAAATCACTCTCCTCACATTTTTCACTCTTTATTTGAGGCGAGTGATTTTCCACTCGCCTCCATTTTGCTCCCATTCGTCACTGCATGGGGAATAATCTTTAAAAATCTGCTTCTTGAGATACGATCAGAATCTTTTGATATTTGGTATACAGTAGTATCCTTAGAGCATTCAGATTCAATTTGTCCAAATAAATAAATAAATATTTGTACTCCCTATGATAGAAGTGGGGGGCAAATTTTAACATAATGCAAAATTTAGTAATGTTCTCAAAATCTTCTTCTTCAGAACCACCAGTCAGAATCTTTTGATAATTTACATTTCAGTTCAAGCCTCCAACTCGGATACTGATGAACCAGTTGTTAGTTTATCCACAAAGGAGTTAAGAGAGAGGAGAAGAGCAAAAGGTATTGCTTCTTATAATATATCGCAATTTTAAATGCAGTTTTGTTTTCATTAATTAATTAATTAATTAGCCTCTTTGCCATTAAAAACTTACTAATTTATAGTTGGTTTCAATCATTTTGACAAATATCCCAGCATAATCGATTACCAGTTAACATAGAATTACAACTTTTGTCTCAAGAAATATACCCTTGTTATGGGACTCCATTAATTCAAGTAACACTTTCCAGAGTGAATTATGTCATCCTCAAAATTTTATCAATAATTGGACTGTGACAGTAATCAACAGTTAGTTAATTTAACCCTTAGGGACCTAGACAATTGTCCTCAGTTCACTCCTGACCAGATCCTATAAATGTCCAGTGGCTTAACAGTGCTTTCTAGTCAAGTCTTGGCTGCCTTAATAGGCAGCCAAGACTTGACTAAAAATGACTGCCTGTATAATTTGTTTATTGTCAGCAAGATCCTTTCATTATAACATGTTAAGGGCACCTGTTCTGAGGTTGCAAAAGTTATTTATTGTCAGCAGGGCACACTCATTATAACATGTTAAGGGCACCTGTTCTGAGGTTGTAAAAGTTGGAAATGGGCCTCCAAGGGTTATGGATTAATTATGGCATCCTAATTCTCAGTCTAACAACTGAATTTTGGTGAAGAAGAGAGAGAAATGATTTTCCTGGATAGGAATCACCCTGTCCGTCCGTCCGTCAATCAGTCCATCCATCCTTGTAAGCGCAACTCCTAAACCATTCAAAGAATTTTCATGAAACTTTACACAATGGAAGAACTCCATATGAAGATGTGCATGAAGCAATATAATTCCATTCTGACATTTCCAAGGGGAGATAATCTAACTTGTACTGTCTGTCCATCCTTGTAAGCGCAACTCCTCCTAAACCGTGTGAAGAATTTTCATGAAACTTTACACAATGGAAGAACAACATATGAAGATGTGCATGAAGCAATATAATTCCGTTCTGACATTTTCAAGGGGAGATAATCTAACTTATACATTTCAGGCGCGGAGGCTATCACTTCGTGAGTTTGCTCACAGTACCTCTAGTTATATTCTCTCTTTCAGTGGATCCTTATAACTCTGACAGCAACTCCAGGCATTCTTTTCCCACAAGAAACATCAGGGATAGAGGTACAGGGAGAGGTAAGAAGATTTTTTTATCACATGATATGACCCATTTTACTAGGGCCTCGCAAATGGGACTGCCACCCCCTCTACCAACGATCCTCATTTAATGTTGATAGGGTTATAAACGTGGCCACAATTGCAGCTTATAGTTACTATAGAAACCCTATGGGAAATCACATTTTCATCTTCTCTGGAACTACTGAGCCGACGTGAACCAAACTTGGCAGGAATGGTCTATTGGAGACATATTGCAAATGAAGTTCCATTACAATTATAACATCTGATATTTTTTTTTTTGTAGACTCTCCCCAGTCTTCACAGAGAAGAAATGTTCAGGATAGAATAGCTAGAAGAGGTATTGCTAAGATTATTCCTGTTTAAGTTTTCTCTGATTTTGTCATCAGAGCTTCTCATATATAATAGAGCCTATTTAGGCCCCACAAAATAGATCTGTTTCCCAGGGCATTTTTGGTAAAATTGCTTGCGGGCAACATTTTTTTTTATTTTATTTTTTATTTTTGTAATTATTTCTTTGCCCTCAAAAGTTTATGTTCTTGGTTTATTTTATGTTTTAGGCCTCATCTACAGAATAGCATGGGTGGGTTTTTTTAAGTTTGCATTGGTTATAAAAAGAGAGCATGCAGCAGCCAAAAGTGCCACTTGGGAGGGTCTGAGAAACAGATATTTAACTTTTTAGAGCCTTAATTGGATATTCTTTCTTAACTAGTAGAGCGCTAAATTTATCAGGGTTTAATGACACATTAACAGCCAAGGTCATATCGGGTCAGTGACAGTTTTACGAGTGGAGGAAGCCTGAGTACCTGGAGAGAAGCACCGAGCAACGACGTGCAGCTGCCAGCTCCCCAACATCGGAACTCCGCACTGCAGCCCAAGCAGGGTTAGATTGGTTGAAGACATGCACACTATGAAAGTGCAGTATGCCTTAGTACACAGCGTCATCATGCCCCCAAGAGTGCTAAATTATTTTTAGTCGAGTTGTGACAAAGTCAAACTCGACTTATAGTTTGATGAATGGCGGCCGGTTGGGTGGGCGGGCTGTCGTAAACAATTGGTTTCTGGATAATAACTTGATAATGGTTCAACCCATGTTCATGAAACTTCATATGTAGGTTGGTATCGGTGAGAGGAAGAACCCTATTAATTTTGGACTTGCTTGGTCAAAGGTCAGGGTCACAGTGACCTTAAACATAGTAAATTGTAAACAGTTGGTTTCCGGTTGATAACTTGACTCCGGTTCAACCCACATTCATGAAACCTCATATGTAGGTTGGCCTTTGTGAGAGGAAGAACCCTATTTATTTTGGGCTCACTAGGTCAAAGGTCAAGGTCACAGTTACCCTGAACATAGTAAATCAAAACAATTGGTTTCCGGATGATAACTTGATAATGGTTCGACCCATGTTCATGAAACTTTATAGTTAGGTTGGCATCAGTGAGAGGAAGAACCCTATTTATTTTGGACTTACTAGGTGAAAGGTCAAGGTCACAGTGACCTTCAACATAGTAAATCGTAAACAATTTGTTTCCGGATGATAACTTGATAATGGTTTGACCCACATTAATGAAACTTCATAGGTAGGTTGGCCTAGGTGAGTGGAAGACCCCTATTTATTTTGGACTCGCTCTGTCAAAGGCCAAGGTCACAGTGACCTTGAACATAATAAATTGTAAACAATTGGTTTCCAGATGATAATTTGACAATGGTTCCACCTATGTTCATGAAACATATAGGTAGGTTGGCATTGGTGCAAGAAAGAGCCCTTATTTCGGAATCACTAGGTCAAAGGTCAAGGTCACAGTGACCCTTCACATAGTAAATTGTAAACAATTGGTTTCCGGATGATAAGTTGATAATGATTAAACCCACTTTTGTGCTGTCACAACTCGACATTGGATCGGTGATCCTCTCGGGATTTTTTTGTTATTATAACTTTGTTCACTTGTCTTTGCCTTGTTAGAATTTAGGGTTTAAATTGTAACATGGAATATGTATACAGATGAAATAAAATATGAAGCACATCCACAGAATATGAAGCCCTTAGGTTGTGGTATGTGCACTTCAGAAAAAGCCCAAATATGGGCTTCCATGTCCATGCAATAACCTGGTTAACCCTTTACCTAACATGAAAAGCAGACAACACTTGCAAATAAAATTCTTGAATAACTCATTTTTTTGTCTCAAAAGCACAGGTTTTGACCCCTCTGTTTAACGAGCTCGCTGCGAGCTCGTTCCAAAGAGGGGTGATAACCTATGTTTTTGACACAAAAAATGGAGAAAAAAAAATTAACTGGCGATTTTTGTGAATAGCGCTGGCCGGTTTTGGCCATTACGTTGGGTAAAGGGTTAATTGTATGAAGCCGTAAACCATTCACACACACTGTCTCATGAATAACGCTCTCTGGCATCATCTTGCTACTTGGGTATCATCAGGGATGGATCCCTGAATATTTTTTTGGGGCACCTGTTTTTCAATTGAGGATGTTGCCAAATAAATTGAGAGGTCTTAATGCATAGAGGATATCTATTGTTTTTGTGTGGATACCGAAAATTATCTCGAGTGACCGAGACAAATGTTTATTTGGCGCTAGCAAAAGTTACCATTTGTCTCGGTCACAAGTAAAATAATTTTCGGTATCCACTCAAAAACACGAGATTTTCTTTTTATTACACGCTTTTTATAAGAATCTGATAATTCCACTCGTTTCAACCTTGAAATGATGCATAAAAGTAAACAGCGCATTGAATCATTGATGTGCGGAAGTGATCTGATCGATACTCGGAACAGATAGCATCTTGCAATCTGATTCAGCTGGTGGGTTTCCAGTCCAAATATGACCTGAAAGTCTGTGATATAAGTTTTTGGTTTGGTACGTCCTTTCAAAGGACGTACCAAACCAAAAACTTATATTACAGACTTTCAGGCCATGTTTGAACTAGCGGGCTCCATGCATCAATTCAAGGTGAATACATGTCAAATTATTGTTGGAAATGATGGGTATCCACTCAAAAACACTAGATTTTTTTTTCATTAGGGCTGTCACGATTTTTGAATTTAGGAATCGATTAATCGTCGCAAATAATCGATTATAATCGATTAATCGTACATAGATGACCCCATCCCCACATTTCCCTTTCTTTAAGTTGTTAAAAATGAAGTTCAAGTCAGTTGACCTTCCTCAAGTAAACAACGAAGACGATCCTCTTTTAGGTACATTCAAAGGTTTGATGTTCTGAACTTTTGAACCGTCAGTGTAATAATCAAGATCGGTCGTCAGTTGCGAACTTCGCAAGTTCGCAACTGCCGACCGGTCTTGATTATTACACTGACGGTTCAAAAGTTCAGAACATCAAACCTTTGAATGTTCCTAAAAGGCAAATGCTTCTAACGGCTTCTTGAGATTTAACATCGTCGTTCTTAACCCTTTACCTTAAGAAACAATAGTTTTGGCCACAGAAAGTAGATCTTCTGTTTCTCAGGCCATTATTTGTGAAATTGCATGCGGGCGAGCGTTTTTTTATTTTATTTTTTATTTCAGTAATTATTTCTTAGCCATCAAAAGTTCATGTTCTTGGTTCAAGTTTTAGACCTCACAATCTACAAAATAGCATGGGTGGTGGTGTTTTTCATCCCTTGAGTGCAAGAAGGCTTTGCAATGCTAAAGCATTGCAAGGCCTTCTTGCACTCAAGGGACAAATTCATCAATTTTTTAACTTGGGTAAAATATCAGACATAAACCATTTAATTTTAATTTTTTTTAAGTTTAAATTGGTTATAAAAAGAGAGCATGCGGCAGCCAAAAGGACCATGCGGGAGGGCCTGAGAAACAGATTTTTTATTTTTTTAGGCCTTTTTCATTTTTTTTCAATTATTAAACGTCTAAAATGGGGTAAAATTTACTGATTCCTCGACAACGAAAAATACTAATCGATTTCGGCGTGATCGATCAGCAATCGATTAATCGAATAATCGTGACAGCCCTACTTTTCATTATGCGTTTTTAGAACAAATTGATAATTTCCAGTGATAATTTTGACTCATATTCACCTTGAAGTGATGCTTTGAAAGCTGCCATTTTGATTGATACCGTGAAAGTGAAAATTTCTATATCTTCACAGTGGGGGATCTGATTTCTATCTTTCCGCAATTTTTTCTCGATAATCTATCGTTTAGCGTATAATAAAGATGATTAGATCACTGGATGTGTCTTGAAGTGCATTTTAATCAACTGCTTCTGTATAGATTTCTATTAAATATTGGAAGTAATTTCTTCAACTGGTAGATTTCAAAGTTGAATGATTTTTTCCTGCAGGAATTTGGCCTCCAGAGTTTGGGCGCCTATACCTGTAACAAGTATCAAATTGGCTCTGGATATCTTGATTCAGTTGTGGCAAGAATATAGCTTGTAACCTCTCATTGAAAAGAGCTCAATGAGTTTGTTGCATTGAGGGATTAAAAGCCATTTTGGAAGGCAAAATTTGGGGAAAAAATTTGTTAAGTGAGAATGGGTTTTTGTGGGAAGCACTGACCGGCTGTGGCTGTTATGTTAGATGAGGGGTCAAAAGTGGGCAGTATTGATATAAATGATAGGATAGACTTGACTTTATACTTAAGTTGCAGTTATAATAGAGCCATAGCAGGCCTTCCATTTTGAGATAATGTTATGGGCCTACCATTAGGAACCCTTGAATGGACTGTAATGTGTCAGGGCCTACTTTTGTGTCGGGGCCTATTTTCATTAAACTTTGTGGTAAAATAGTTTTCTGAAGTGATAGGCCTTGCAAAAACAATTTTGGGGCTCATCTTGGGGTCTATAATCCCAGGCCCTAACAAGGCCTGCCATAGATACTCAAACACCAATAGATAAAACAATAAATTAACAAGAATGTAAAGGGCCAAAAATCAAGCTCCTACACCTATGGTAATTAACAGCAGTTTTCTACCGAACGTATGGAACAAGGGTCAGTGCTGAAAAACAAAATGCAAAATTTACAAAAATATTCATTCAGCCAATTATTATAGCAGAAATCTTCACAGGAAAAGAATTCTGCCATTAGGCCTAAAAAAATAAAAAATCTGTTTCTCAGGCCCTCCCGCATGGTCCTTTTGGCTGCCGCATGCTCTCTTTTTATAACCAATTTAAACTTTAAAGAAATAAAAATTAAATGGCTTATGTCTGATATTTTACCCAAGTTGAAAATATTGATGAATTTGTCCCTTGAGTGCAAGAAGGCTTTGCAATGCTTTAGCATTGCAAAGCCTTCTTGCACTCAAGGGATGAAATACACCACCACCCATGCTATTCTGTAGATTATGAGGCCTAAAACGTGAACCGAGAACATGAACTTTTGATGGCAAAGAAGAAATTACTGAAATAAAAAACAAAATAAAAAACCGCTCGCCCGCATGCAATTTCACAAATAATGGCCTGAGAAACAGAAGATCTACTTTGTGTGGCCTTATGCTTCAATTCTTGCACTTCTCGCTTTTGTACAATGGTTGCTTTCAACTAATTTTTTATTTCATTTTCTTTGTATAGAAAACATTTCCAACAGATCAAGAGAACCAAGTGAGGATAGAGACAATCGTCCTCTTGCAAGGAAAACCACTCAAGTCAGACAACTAAAATCTGGTAAATATCCTTTGTGTTCAAATAGTTATGATCTTTCAAACTTTCTGAATGTGCGCTGGAGTTTAGCCTTAAACCAGATTGATCTGGAATGTGCACTGGAGTTTAGCCTTAAACCAGATTGATCTGGAATGTACACTGGAGTTCAACCTTAAACTGGGGGACATGTAGCGTTGCAGTAACTGGTTCTCGTAAGATCACCGAAGTTAAGCAACATTGAGCCCGATTAGTCCTCGGATGGGTGACTGTCTGAGCGATCGATTCGGACTCCCGCATTGTGTCCTTGGGCAAGGCATTTAACCCCGATTGTCCATATGGGGGCACGATGACGCCTTGTACTAAGGCGTACTGCACGTCGATGGTGCACATGTCTTCAACCAATTTAACCCTGCCTGTGCTACAGTGCGGAGTTACGATGTTGGGGAGTTGGCAGCTGCTTATCGTTGCTCGGTGGTTCTCTCCGGGTACTCCGGCTTCCGCCACACTTAAAACTGTCACAATCATGATTAGCCATTTTGCACAAGTATGTGATCTTAAACACCAATAAATAAATGAATAACCTTAAACTAGATTGGTCTGGAATGGGCACTGGAGTTTAACCTTAAACCAGATTGGTCTGAATGTGCACTGGAGTTTAGCCTTAAACCAAACTGATCTGGAATGTGCACTGGAGTTTAGCCTTAAGCCAGATTGGTCTGGAATTATGCACTGGAGTTAAGCCTTAAACCAGATTGGTCTGACTGTGCACTGAACTTTAGCCTCCACCCTTTCAACCCGGTGTGCATAAATTTTTGCGTGAAGAAAAAATTGGTAGTGGATGAGTAGACAATATAGAGCAAAAAATCTGAAGTAAGGCTCAGTAATAATTTAATCCAACAGCTCTACAGAGCTGTTGGATTAAATTATTACTTAACCTTCCAACAAACCTTCCTTCGCCCATTTCATCGTTGATAGTATTGACTGAAATGATACCTTCCAGTACACCAGTGTTGAATGGGTTAAACCAGATTGGTCTGAATGTGTACTGAAGTTTAGCCTTAAACCAGATTTGTTTATCTGCTGTGTTATTAAGGCTGCAATGGTTAGGCTTAGGAAAAAAAGTAAATGGTTCAGGTTCCCCTCGACTGATCCTAATTTTCATGCCCAAGACTAATCTTTTAACCCTTTTCCTAACATGAAAAGCAGACAACACTTGCAAACATAATTATTGAATAACTAATTTTTTGTCTCAAAAACATAGGTTATGACCCCTCATTGGAACGAGCTCGACAAGCTCGTTCCAAAGAGGGGTCATAACCTATGTTTTTAGAGTCAAGATAAGCTATTGCCATCACGCGTGTGGAAGTCTGTGAGTCTGTTCACATTTTCCTTTAGCACAGGCTACACCCTGAAGTTCTTGTCTGATCGTCACGAAATTCCATATGTAGGTTTGGGGTCATGTCTAGATGAGAACGTCCCCTTTTGGTTGCGATTGGTCAACCGGTATGGCTGCCCGAGCCCAAAACCTGAAAAACATTAACACAGTCTACATGAAGGGATTCCATTGTAACTTGGTAGGATGCCTCTGTATAATGCCTAGATGAGAACCTTTTGGTTGCGATTGGTCAACCGGTATGGCTGCCCGAGCCCAAAACCTGAAAAACATTAACACAGTCTACATGAAGGGATTCCATTGTAACTTGGTAGGATGCCTCTGTATAATGCCTAGATGAGAACGTCCCTTTTTGGTTATGATCTGTCAACAGTGATGGCTGCCCAAGCCCGAAAGCCAAAAACTTTTAGCACAGTCTGCAGGTCATATTTAATATGGAGTGATTTCATTGTAACCAGGTAGGATGACTCCAGATGATGTCTAGATGAGAACTTCCCCATTTGGTCGCAATCTGTCATCCGTGATGACGGCCCAAGCCCGAAACCCAAGAACCTTTAGCACAGTCTACAGGTCATATTTATGGAGGGATTTCATTGTAACTTGGTAGGTTGACTTCATATAATGTCTAGATGAGAACGTCCCCTTTTGGACATGATTGGGCAACTGTGACGGCTACAGAGGCTCAGAAGCCTGAAAACCTTTAGCACAGTCTACAGGTCATATTTTTGAAGGGATTTCATTGTAACTTGGTAGGATGACTCCAAATAATGCCTAGAAGAGAACGTCCCCTTTTGGTCACGATCAGCCTTGATGGCAGCCCGAGCCCAAAAACCTTTAGCATAGTCCTTAGGTCATATTTATGTAAGGATTTCATTGTAACTTGTTAGGTTTACTCCATATAATGCCTAGATGATGACATCCCCTTTTGATCGTGATTGGTCAACTGTGACGGCTACAGGTGCCCGAAGCCCGATAACCTTAAGCACAGTCTACAGGCCATATTTATGAAGGGATTTCATTGTAACTTTGTAGGATCACTCCAAATGATGCCCAGATGAGAATTATCCTTTTGGTTGCGATCATTCAACCATGATGGCTGCCCGAGTCCGAAGCCCAAAAACCTTTAGCATAGTCTACAGGTCATATTTATGAAGGGATTCTTTGTAATGTCTAGATGAGAACGTCCCTTTTGGTTGCGATCATTCAGCCTTGATGGCTGCCGGGGTCCAAAACCCCGAAACCCTTAGCACAGTCTATAGGTCGTATTTATGTAAGGATTTCATTGTAACTTGTTAGGTTGACACCATATAATGCCTATATGATGACATTCCCTTTTCGTCGTGATTGGTCAACTGTGACGGCTACAGGCTTAGCCCGATAACATTGACCACAGTCTACAGGTCATATTTATGAAGGGATTTCATTGTAACTGGTGTTTACTCTATAACCTGTATTCTATTAACAGGTCAAATTTGTACTGGAGGTATGGTAAATGGTTTTATGTTGGGAAATTATATTCACTTAACAGGGTTATTCAGTTGAGATATCCAATTAAGTGGGCTCCACTGTACCAAAGGGGAATTCACATCAGGAAAATAGAATAAGTTGTATTTTTATACTGTACCAATGACCCAGACTTAGCTGGTGCTAACTCTAACAAAACCAGGGCCAAACACAAATTTTGCCCCCCAATCCCCAAAATTTGCATCCAAAACAAAAAGAAATCATATCCTAAAGGACCTCCATACTACGCCTCTACTGCGCATGCGCAGTGACGCAGACGTCCCGAAATTGGCGCCAATTATCATTCTTACTGGCAGTGCCTGGTCAGCGCTATGTACTCAGCGGGGAGGCAAGAGTTCCCAACTCCAGGGAGGGCCATCCCCATCTGGGTCATTGGTAAGTATAAAAAATATATAAATTACTATAAATTTTTTAACATTTTTATACTGTACCAATGACCCAGACTTAGCTGAATAGTAAACAGGCTGGAGGGCCTAGGACATAGAGGAAAATCCAATAAGCTCAACTATATAGTAAAGAGGTAACCCCTTAAGGAGAAAAGGAGTATTAGGCTTTACATGTATCTTTCTTATTTAATATTAAATTAGAAAGATACACTACCCTTAATAATTGAGCACAATAACATTCATGTTCTCTATTAACATCCAGTATAACCCTTATACTAATTATTTTTAAAGCAAGCCAATAAATAAAGTAGTCCAGAGAATTGAGACTCTTTATAGTCATTTAAAAGTGTCCGAGTATTGTATATTAAAGCCCGTTTGACACTTGACATATACAAATGCTTCACACCGAGCTACACTTTAAAAATAAGACATGAATGAATTTAAACATTAATATTACACTTTAAAACCATCCCAGAAGCGACTCAGAAATACTGACTTGGAGGAGGCATTCCCTTGCTTTTCACTATAAAGCAGGTGACCTAAGGGAACACCCCTCCCCCCCCCTTCCCCTTGCCCTGGGTCAAATAGCCCAGAGCGAAGAGGGCAGCCGGACGGAGTCACTGCCGGAACAGAAAGCCTGCATAACTATAGTTGCAACTGTTTAGTGGATGACATTCTGAGCAACAGATAACGGACCTAAACAATGCAGGTCTCCAGAAATGGACTCAATATTTCTGAGATAAAAATTCGTAAATGTGGATGGCTGAGACCAATAAGCAGCCTTCATTAAATCTGTAATAGCAACACTATTAGCATAAGCCCAGGAAGTAGAAAGAGCTCTTACTTCATGAGCAGAAATCTTAAGCACAGACTGCTGAGAAGAAGATAAATCTTCATAAGCAGTACGGATAGTTAACTGAATCCATCTAGCAATAGAATGGACTGAAATGTCCTTTCTATTAGGCATCAAAGACAGAAAGAAACGTTTCCGTCCCTTTCTGATAAACTGAGATCTCTGTTTATAGATACGTAGTGCTCTAACAGGACAGAGTAAAGGCCTACGCCCGTCTGAAGACGGAAGAGCCTTAATAACAATAGGCTCCGGATATTTATTAGGAGCCTGATTCTTAGCTAAAAAACCCACATTAGTAGTGAAGGTGATAGTGTTCCCAACACTACGATAATGAGAATCATCCACCGATAGTGCATGAAGCTCACTGACTCTTCTAGCAGAAGAGAAAGCTAAGAGAAAAGCTGTCTTATAAGATAAGAATTTGAAATCTACTGTCCCAAGAGGTTCAAATGGCTTTTCCTTCAATTTAAGGAGAACCCAAGCTAAATTCCACTTAGGAATTAATCTAAGAGTTCTGGGTCTATTTATCGAAAAGTTTCTAACCAACTTCGATAAAGAGACATTAGATCCAATTTGTAAACTATCATGATGTGCATAGGTATCAGATAACATAGATCTATAACCCTTTATAGTAACAGGCTGCAGTTTGATTTTGTCAAACAAGTATACTAGAAAGTTTGCAATGTCTGGTATAGAGGGATCGAATATATCTACAGAATGATCCCTACACCAACGACGAAAAACCTTCCACTTAGCCGCATAGTTTAGCGAAGAGGAGGTCCTCCTACAGTTAGAAATCGCGTCCACTGCTCGTCCTGTAAAGTGCTTGCCATGCAAGAAGGACCGCACAACGGAAAAACGTGAAGGTTGAGACCTTGCGGGTTGTGATGGAGTTGGCGCGATTTCCCCTGCAAAAGAAGATCCTCCCGTGGAGGAAGCTTCCGCGGTAGGTCCCACAACAGACACCTGAGTAGATTTATCCACGGTCTCTGTGGCGACAGAGATGCTACCAACAGAATCTTGCATTGAGATTGTTTTATCTTTAGCAATACTTGTTGAATTAACGGCGCTGGAGGATACGCATATCCTATCATTCCGTCCCAAGGGATCGACAGAGCGTCTACTGCAAAAGCTCTTGGATCCGGACACGGAGACACATACGTCTGCAACTGATTGTTGAGATGTGTCGCAAATAAGTCTATCATTGGCCGTTCCCATTGGTAGCAAATCTGATTGAATACTTGTTTGTTGAGAGTCCACTCCGACGGCAACAAGCGACCCTTTCGTGAAAGGGAGTCTGCTAGCACATTCAGACGACCCGGTATGTGACGGACCGAAAGAAGAACGTGATGTTCTAACGCAAACAGAAGGATTCTTTCCGTTAGATTGAACAACGGAACTGAATGAGTGCCTCCCTGATTCCGTATATACGCCACTACTGTCGTAAGTCTGGGTCATTGGTAAGTATAAAAAATATATAAATTACTATAAATTTTTTAACTTTTGTGTTATTCTACCACAGCTCCGCAAAGGCCTATTTGAGGCGTTTGCAATCTCAAGAGCATGTGTCCTGACCATGCCATCTTCGGCAGTTCATGCTGACAAAAAACAAATCACCTGGGCAGTGATTTCTAGTAAAGTTTTGGTTTAACTGTTTACCTACCATGAGTAGAACCTTTTATTTTCTGCCTCAAAAGCATTGTTTTTGACCCTCTCATTGAAAAGTGCTCAATGAGCCTGTTGCAATGATTGGTCAAATCTGTTTTGGAGGCCAAAATTGAAATTTTAATTTTTTCGGATGGCACTGGCAAGAATTTTTTAATTTAATTTTAGCTGACGAGTATAAATTGGGTAGCACTGGTATAAATGATTGGTTAAACATGCCTATATACTTGTGTTAAGATAATGCTATAGCCATAGATGCTGAATGTAACCTTAAAATACCATAAATCAATGAATAATTAAGAAAGATTATTACACAGTCTGAACGATTGAACTATTGTATCTTTTTAGACATGAACCGGGCCCAAGAAGATGAGCCTCCTAAGCAGCTAACAACGAAAGCATTACGAGCTCGAGTATTAAAAAAGAGTGAGTTCTATCAATTTTATTAGCTCACCTGACTGAAAGTCAGGGTGAGCTTTTCTGATCACTTTTCGTCCGTCGTCCGTCGTCCGGCGTGAAGGTGGTGTTTGGGTCTTTTTCTTCCAAACCACTGGCCGCATGTTAATGAAATTTCATGTGAGTAGGGGTTATATAGCGGCATTTTGATTTTTGGGCAAATTAGGTTTCGGCTCATATTGAGCAGAGGGGTGGGGCAAAAATGCTCCAATTCTTAAAAAATCTTCTTCTCAAGAACCAGCAATAGCAGAGACTTGATATTTGGTATGCAGCTTCCTTTTGAGGTGTAGACTCAAGTTTGTTCAAGAGAAGTTTGTAGGTCTATACTTGGCGATGTTATGGGAGGAGCAAAAATTTTGGCCCCACCCCAAATTTCTATTTTTTAAACCGAGAGGCCAATTTGAACCAAATTTTATGTGAGGGCTTATTGGGTCATAAGTACCTAATTTATGCAGAAATTTTTTTTCCTGTAGCCCCGTGGGAACCACAGGAGCTAAAAATAGAAAAAAATTAAAACGCCTATATCTCAAAAACTGCACGGCAGTGAGAATTTTTATTTGGTGTGAAGCTTTCTTGGGACCAACAGAAAGGATTGGTAAAAAAAAATTGCTATCGGTTTTATCATAGGGTACTTTTTCGGGACTCTGAAAAAGTGCTGAGTCAGTATTTTTTAACACAGTAGGCAATGGGAAAAAAATAAAGAATTGTTTTCTTCCAAACCACTGCTCTAAAAGCTTTCATATTTTACATATAACATCTTTGGAACATTGATTCACATATTTGTAGAAATCAAATTCCTCGGTCCATATTTGGGTTCCCTATGGGAACCCAAATGTTCAAATTAGTGCAATATGAGGGATATATTTTAAAAATCTTCTTCTTCGGATCCACAAATCAGAATCTTTTGATATTTGCTATGCATCATCCTTAGGGGGGTGAGATTGATGTTTGTTCAAGCCAAGTCCCTGAGTTCATATTTGGACTCCCTTTGGGAACCCAAATTGTAACTTAGTGCAATACGAGGTATATTCTTTTAAAATCTTCTTCTTCGCATCCACCGGTCAGAATCTTTTGATATTTGGTATACAGTATGCTTAGGGAGGTGAGATTCAAGTTTGTTCAAGTCAAGTCCTTCGGCTCATATTTGGTCTCCCTGTGGGAGCCCAAATTATAACTTAGTTCAATATGAGGAATATTCTTTAAAAAAAATTTTTTTTTCAGATCCACCAGTCAAAATGTTTTGATATTTGATGTACAGCATTCTTAGGGGCTGAGAGTGAAGTTTGGTAAAGCCAAGTACCTGGGTTCATATTTGGGCTCACTGTGGGAGCCCAAATTATACCAAAATTTTTATTTTCCAAACCAAAAAGTCGATTTGAACCAAATTTGATATGAGGGCTTATTGGGTCATAAGTACCTAATTTATGCCGAAAATTGTTTTCCTGTCCCCCACGGGAACTGCAGGAGCTAAAAAATTTTTTTCTTTTTAAATGCCCATATCTCCAGAACTACATGGCACTGAGAATTTTTATATGGTGTGAAGCTTCCTTAGGACCGGAAGAAAAAAATGGTAAAAATTTTATCATAAGGTTCTTTTCTAGGACTAAAAGTGCCGAGTCATCATTTTTTAACAGTGTAGCTAATGGGAATAACGTTGAAGAATCTTCTTCTCCCAAAACACTGCTTCAGAAGCTTTTATTTTTGGGCTCCCTATGGGAGCCCATGTATAACTTAGTTCAGTATGAGAAATATTCTTAAAAAATCTTTTTTTTCTGTTACTCCTGTCAGAATCTTTTGATATTTGATTTTTGATTTTCTTAGAAGTGGCAAATTGAAGTTTGTTCAAGTTCTGCTTTATTGATAAAATTGGGCCCAGTAGTAACCAATTCCTGCATTGAAAGCCCTGTAAAGTGGGCAGTGATAGGCATAAACGATTGACCAAACTTGATATTATAATTACGCCTCTGTAAGATGTAGCCTTAGATGCTGAAAGTGACCTTAAATTCCAATAAATAAATAGATAAATTATTGAGTACCCAATATGGGTATCTAACATATGAACACTTTGGGTTACTAAGTAGGGTAAACAATTTTATGTTGAAAAACTGATAACAAGGCACAATCCCTTGTTTAAGTTATACATGACTACTTTGCGGTAATGACAATCTAAAAGTACAGTATCTTGAAAAGACTTTGTGTTGTTTTTTATTAGTTCAATTTTTAGCTTTTCTTGACAAAGTCAAGCTATGCTATTGTCATGGGGCATGCGGAAGTCTGTGAGTCTGTCTGTCCACAATTTGTTCGGCACAGGCTATAGACCATAGTTCTTATCTATCATCACCAAATTTGAGATGCATGTTCGCGTTGGTGTCTAGATGAGATCGTCATATTTTGGTTATGACTGGCTGCTTACATTGGCTGCTGCAGCAGCCATCGTGAATTTTGTATGGCGCAGCCTACAGGCCGTAGTTCTCATCTGATCATCACGAAATTTCATCTGCATATTCGGGTTGATGTCCAGATGAGAACGTCCTATTTTGGTCTCAGTTGGCTGCACACAGTGGCTGCTGCAGCAGCCGCAGTGTGGGTTGATTTTAAAAATTGTTATCTTACGCAAATTTCTTGAAATTTGGCAGGTTGTCTTAGATTGATGAGTAGATGAGACCTTCCTATTTTGATCGTGGCTGCCCCCAGGGTGGGTGAATTGAGGGGTGAAGTTGTTTTATCTTATTTTTGTTATACCACATTTGGATGAAAAAGACAATAATACGCTGAAAGAAATTGTCTTTGTGTGGTGAATGTAATATGATATTTCAGGCATGTAGGACACTGTTATGACTGCGAGTGTTTAGATCAGCAAGTACATTTTAAATGTGTATATATTTTGCCCACTTGATGAAATTTGATATGCAAGTTGTTTTTTTTTTTGTTTCAACCATGACTACTTTTCCTAAAGTTTGACTTCAAATCCGCCAATGGTAGCATGGCTGCTTCAGCCATGATTTTTTTTCTCCCAATTTCAACGAAATTTCATATGCAGGTTTAGTTTTATCAGTACTTGCTATTTTGGTGATATGACTCGGCCAGTATCAGGTGAGCGCCCTCAGGCCCCGTGGGGCCTCTTGTTTCTATTTCTCCTGTTCATTAATTGTTCTGGTTAGGAAATATCCTGCTTTGGCATTACCCTTCTGGACATATTCAATGATCCAGGTCTGGCATTTTCAAGTTGTGTAGGTGAGATGCATACGTTTTTATGAAAAGTACTGAAAGCCACTATAGTGGCTTGATATTATATGCATCAGGTTATAGTTTGCCCAATAGTACAAACAAAATTGTTCATATAAGGCCTAAAAAAGTTGAAAATCTGTTTCTCAGGTCCTCTTGCATAGTCCTTTTGGCTGTTGCTTCCTCTCTTTTATAACCAATGCAAACTTAAAAAACTAAATGGTTTATGTCTGATATTTTTCCCAAGTTAACCCTTTACCTATAATGAAAAGCAGACGACACTTGCAAAAAAAATTCTTGAATAATTAATTTTTTTCATTTTTTGTCTCAAAAACATAGGTTATGACCCCTCATTGGAACGAGATCGATGAGCTCGTTCCAACGAGGGGTCATAACCTATGTTTTTGAGACAAAAAATGAAAATATTTTGAAAATTAATTGGCTATTTTTGAGAATAGCGCTGGCCGGTTTTGGCCGTTATGTTGGGTAAAGGGTTAATAAAATTGATAAATTTGTCCCTTGAGTGCAACAAGGCTTTGCAATGCTTTGGTCTGAGAAACAGAAGATCTACTTTGTGGGGCCTAAAATAATTTTGTTACAGTTTTTAGGAGAGTGACAAAAGGCACTCTCCAATAAAGTGTAAGAAAACAATTGTTTTGTAACATAATCTAGCTGAAATAAGGCCCCCTTTGCCAGTAGCACGGTATCTTTCTATACTATATTTTGGAATGTCTGTATGTCTGTCTGTCCGCTATAGAAATGAATATGGAGCCACCCTGAGTGCCCAACATGGGTCTACTAGGAGTACTTCTTTATCGCGGAGGTCATCGTCAGGTTTAAAAGTGTGTGGGGTGGGGGTGTAGAGGGCACCAAAAGTTATGACCAAAATTTTTTTTACGGATATATGTCTTCAAAGGAGTCTACTAAGGGTACGTTTTTATCAGGAATCTAATGGTGAGGTTTGAAAAAGTATCGGGGTGGGGGTGTAGAGGGGCACCAAAAGTTATGACCAAAATTTTTCTCACTGATATACGTCTTCAAAGGGGTCTATTAGGGGTAATTTTTTACCAGGAATCTAATGGTGAGGTTTAAAAAAGTGCTGGGTGGGGGTGTAGAGGGGCACCAACATTTATAATACTCTCCTCAGCCCGAGCAATGCCGGGTAACCATGCTAGTCTTTGATAAAAAGTAGTCATATTACAAATATCATGCATGTAATAGTTAAACCACTAATGACATGACATATTTGCATCAGTAACTAAAATCTGTGTGAAAAGAGAAATGAAAATCTATTATTATTTTGGAAAGGTGTAACTGATGTATAAAATCAATACTGCATAGAGAGTAATTGCTTGACTGGACTGGTTACGTGAAATAATTCATTAGAGGCGAGGGACGTTGTACAAACACGAGTGCTCGAATGTGCATGAGTGTTTTACAATATAGTCCCTCGCCTCGAAATGAATTCTTTCATGTAACCAGTCCAGTCAAGCGATTACTCTGTTTATTACTTTTCATTATTAACGATAATTATATTATTTAAACCTTTACCTAACGTAACGGCCAAAACCGGCCAGTGCTATTCACAGAAATCGCCAATTAATTTTCATTATTTTTTCATTTTTTGTCTGAAAAACATAGGTTATGACCCCTCATTGGAACAAGCTCATCAAGCTTGTTCCAATGAGAGGTCATAACCCATGTTTTTGAGACAAAAAATGAAATGATAGTTATTTAAGAATATTTTTTTGCAAGTGTTGTCTGCTTTTCATGTTAGGTAAAGGGTTAAAAAAACAAAAAAACAATGAAGGCCCCATTACACCCATGGCAAAGCATCTTCGTTTGCGTGCACGAATGCATGACCCAATTGTTGATAGCATAATTCACTTGTGAAGTTATCGTTTATAATCAAACCGGGAAATCCCAGTAAATTACACTTTGGAAAGTAATAAAATAAATCAATTAACAGTAGCTTGAAAATCAGTCGTATGGAAATTAAAAATTCTCAAATCCTCCATTTTTTTCATTTTTTATTCTTTGTAAAAAGAACCGCTTCTTCTGTACCGATTCACATTTGCAAATTGAAGAAGCAGTTTTTGCACCCCTGCATTTTCTAAAACCCTAGCCCTCTGGATATGCTGGAAAGGTGTATGCCTGCTCACATTTGCCAAGGGGCTTAGACAGATACTCTTGGGTGTAAATAGACACTTGTCATACTTGGACTTGAATATTGTGCCTGTACTGCATTATGGGCCTTGATATATATTTGTATATTGAAGACCAATGTTGTGCTAAGATCTCAAATATATTTTCTGTCGTTACTTTATGTATGAGAGACATTGAAGGTGAATGAAGTGGTGAACTTGATTCAATCTTGACAACCATCCTCTGAAAGTTCTGCAAATAACATCATACTAAATGCTCAGTGCTAAGATCATTTGTGTTATTTACCCCCTGAAATTTAAATAAATGAAATTGCCATATCCAGCCAGCATTATTTACAAAAAATCACCATTCAGATTTTTTTTTACAGATTTAATTTTTGACTTCAAAATAGTGTGTATTAAACTAGATAAAAACATAGCTTAAGACCCCTCATTACTTGAAGGTGTGACAAGGTATGACGTTGAGATAAAAAATGAAGAAATAATAAAATTTGAATGGCAATTTTGTGAATAGTTTGGCATTATATATATCAGTAATATGTTGTCTTTGGTTATTTGTAAGACATTCTTTGAAAAGATAAATGAATTACTTGTTTAATAACTTTCCTTTTTTTCATTTTCTGTTGATAATCAGATGTTGCCAAAAATCTTCAAACTGAAGAGGATGACATTGTTACCGTCAGTTTTTCAAAGAGAGCATTAAAAGGAAAGTCTTTGAAAGATGGTAAGACATTATGAACTGCATATTGTTCGCTTTCAATTACGACACGAAAAATAAGGCTGACAACATAATGTGTCTTGTTTCTCGGGCAATTTTTCTTGGTGTGGGAGGGAGCCTTTTGGCAATCCATAAAATAGTACTGAAAAATATTTGGCATTGCCACTGTAATTTAACTCCAAAAAAAAAAAAAAATTAGTTTTTCTATAATTTTGTTTACAAGCTCTTCATGTTGGGATCTGCGAATCACACATTTTTGTCGAATTGAGTCATGTCTGATATCGAATTGAATCGTGTCTTAATAGACAAGTTATTTCATATTGCGCCAAATGGAAGTTATGGTACACTGTGATGACCCTTGCTTGACTGACTGATACCTTAAACCCCAATAAATAAATATTCTCTGTAGCACCGTTGCTGAAACAGCTAGGGCCATTATCCATAGTTTTAGTTTTGAAGGCTTAACTTGTTATAGAATTGTAACAAGCCTTCAAAAACTAAAACTATGGATAATGTTCTGGACAAAATTCACCACTTACCTAACAATTAAGCATTGTCAATTACTCAATTAAATATGAATTGAGCCTACATGAATGAATAGTCTTATGTCAATTTTATCCAATTATTGTTGGAAATGTAGCAAATTGAAGTTAGTATGAGAGATTCGAAAAAATCTAAAGAATCGCCCGCATCCACCCGCGTAATATGCAAATTGAGCAGTGGAAAAAATTAAATTATTCATAATAAGTCAACAAAACCATATCATGTGACCCCCTCATTGGAACGAGCTCTTTGAGCTCGTTCCAGTGAGGGGGTCACATGATATGGTTTTGTTGAAATCTTTTGAAAAATTTAAAAAAATTATATTTAAAATAATAAATTTTGATATTGTCTGCGTTGGGTAAAGAGTTAAGACTAATTTGGGATCGATCTCGAAGCAGATGTATGGTGTCGATATCAAATCGAATCTCGAATATTCGTAGGATCCAATCTTCATATTAGATAAAGGGTTAAAATAGTGAACATGGGTGTTGTCAGAATTTTATGACCTTAAACACTAATAAATAAAGAGTTTCGGTGATTCCGTGTTTGATTGTGGAACTGCATGATAATTTGCCCTCTAAACTCACAACCCTAGCATTCTTTTTTTTATCTGTTTTCAAAATCTTAATACCGTATTTACTCTATATATTGGGACACTCTATAATTTGGGACACACATTTGTTCCATAAAAATATTTTTTTTTATGCTCCAATGTTTGGGACACTCAGGAGACTTGTTTCCAGTTGGCCCAGTCACCTGAAAACGGTGCAGAATGCTCAATATTAAAGCTAAGTTTGTGTTTAATTTTCCTTTTTAAAGAATGAAAAATTGATAATACATACTGATTTGTGTTGTTTTTATTTAAATCTGTTCCCAAGTTTTAGTATTTACAGTCCGGACTGACATGAGGAAGACTATTTAATATTACATTGTGACAGTCTTCAACCTTTTTCTGAATGCTAGTGGCAGATGACACTCATAAAAAGAATTCTTGTGTAACTAAAAATTTTCATTTTTTGCTTCCAAAACATAGCTTATGCGAGTCCTCTAAAATAGGCAACATGGGGTATAAACGATTGACTGACCTTGACTTTATCTCCATGTTGTGGTCATGATTAGCCATTGTGCAGAAGTATGTGACCTTAAACAATAAATATAAATAAATAAATAAATAAATATCTCCTGGACCACTGCCTGAACATTGTCAGTAGCGAAGCAGAGACTTGGGCAAGTCTTGGCTTGAAACCACTGCCAAGCTTATATGTCTATTTTCAGCTGTTCTAAGGATGTAAAAGTCAGAAATAAGTCTTTAAGGGTTAAAGATTTTACTCTATTACAACAACAAATTAAAAATGTGACACTGATACACAACAAGACAACCTTTCTTTATTCTGAGAAAATAATGCTTGTTATATTTTTTGAGAACCCCCCTCCTAATTTTATGCTGTCCTTGACTTTTCAGTTGTCCTACAGAGTATGGGTGAGAAGGATGAAAAACCAGTACCTGTTAAAAGGAAAGTGAAGCCAGAAGTTAAGCAAGGTAATTGTAGACAATATGCTTCAGTCATGATAAACAGGACTCTGGAATAACTTTTCAAATTACTTGTCCAGCCAATAAATATTTTCCATAAAATATTTGCTGAAACTCGAAAATCTCTCTCCCAGAAAAAACTTGAGATATATATGTGTTTTGTGCACATTCTGCATATACAGAATCTTTTATCACAACATAATTTTATTTTGGGGGTGTATAGCCACGATCGAGTCTTGGAAAAAAGATTCTGTACGAGCAGATTTAGCACATAACACTGTAACTACCATTTAATCAACAAAACCATAACAGTGACTTCATATCCATGATGCGCAAGGTGGTAAATTGTTGGAGTTATATGCTAGAGGTCCCGAGTTCGATCTCCGTCCATGACAACTCGCGTTGTGTCCTCGGGCAAGGCACTTCATCCTGGTTGCCTTCATGGGGGGGCGGGGCACGATGACGCTGTGTACTAAGGTGTACTACACGTCAGTGGTGCACATGTCTTCAACCGCTGTAACCATGCTTGAATGGAGCTTGAACAGAGTTAGAATGTTGAGGAGCTGACAGTTGCTCGTCAATGCTTGGTGGTTCTCTCCAGGTACTCAGGCTTCTTTCACACGTAAAACTGTCACGGTCATGATTTGCCATTGTGCATTAGTATGTGACCTTAAGCACAAATAATATAAATATTTATCATATGACTCGTCCGTTTTGTTCACTTTAAAACATTTTTTGTTTTCATATTAATCAGTGATAAATAAAGCCTTCCGTCAATGTCATTGGTCAATTTCAAAACTAGACAATTTGATTGGCTGAACAAAATACAACTGGACCACATTTTCATAATTTGCATAACTAGAGTTGGGAGCTTTCATTGGTTAATTTCAAAACAAGACAATTTGATTGGCTAAACAAAATACAACTGTTTCACATTTGCATAATTTCAGTAGGGAGAATTTACGTTATCTGTCCTATTTAGGGTGGGTTATATTGTATTAATCTTTTACCTACAAGAAAAACGCCATT
This sequence comes from Pictodentalium vernedei, assembly GCA_031216915.1. Lineage (NCBI taxonomy): Eukaryota > Metazoa > Mollusca > Scaphopoda > Dentaliida > Dentaliidae > Pictodentalium > Pictodentalium vernedei. The sequence goes on along the minus strand of CM062289.1, from coordinate 446,052,594 downwards.
CATTTTTTTATATATTTTTATACTGTACCAATGACCCAGACTTAGCAGACTTAGCTGGTGCTAACTCCACAAAAAACCAGGGCCAAACACAAATTTTGCCCCCCAATCCCCAAAATTTGCATCCAAAACAAAAAGAAATCATGTCCTAAAGGACCTCCATAGTACGACTCTACTGCGCATGCGCAGTGACGCAGTCGTCCCGAAATTGGCGCCAAATATCATTCTCTGTTTGGCCCTTCATCAGTCAACATCTCACTGATCTTTGTGCTTGTAAATCTCAGTTTAAAGGATGCCAGACACGTAATTCTTGGAGAAAATGTGATTCTAAGGAGGATAGAAGGAGGAGAGGAAAAAAGAAGTGGCAAAAAATAATCAGGGCTGTACTTAAAATTTTTTGTTGAAATTATGTTAAGTTGCCTATTTTCGAGGCAAACGCCTCTTGTTGTCATTCTTGCTAATTGTTGCACTGCTTATTCAGTGTTTCCTCTCCCCTAACCTTCTAAAGTCCCCCCTTGCAATTCTCCCATGCTTTTGGCATATTTTTGAGAAGTTTCATTTCTAAAAATTCCCTGGGAGAGTTGCTTGGTTACAGAATGTTTTCTGTTATTTTCCCCATAGTTACGTTTTCACCCATGGGTGTATAACGTTTGTGTTCTGCATCTTCCATCTGATGTTCTGCAGATTCTCCCCTGGGAGTCTCTGTTTTGCATCAGATAGAGTGTAATTGATGACTGATTCCGGGCCAGTTTTTTCAGTGCCTGGAGTCATGTTTTCTTCTGTGTTTACACTTTGTTTTCATTGGCAACAGCCTTTTTTGAGGGGGGCTGTTTGCCTTTGAGGTAGTTTATCTCATTATAAGATACATTTATATTATCCGAAAGTGTCTCATTAATTATTTTATATAATTTTAAAATTTTTGACCACACTTTGCCATCGGATCCATCGGGGCTCAACGTTACTTTTCAGCAACTTGGGCTTCTCTGAAAAAATATTTTTTCAAAATTATTTTGTTTTGCAATTGTTTTTTCATTTATTAATGGATCATGTTATTATGTATCTTTGTGTCAGGGGTTTTTGCGAGTAACTAGGACTTATTGTTGTTCTTTCACAATGAAGGGAACTTGTTCAAATTGTAATAGGAAGAAATCTTCCTCTGACTTTCATGATTATTGCATTAATTGTAGTCAGTGTTCTCGCATTAATCCCTGTCCTGTATGTGAACATTGGGATGAGAAACATTGGAAACGTGTGTCATGATATGTTGTTTCTGGAGAAAGAGCGATGCCGGCTCTTTCTCCACAAGGTCACTCTACTCTCTCAGTTTCTATTTCAGAGGAACCAGAACAGGGTGATGTTTCCATGTTATCTTCTTCAAGTGTGCGTCCGTCGTCACAATTAAATACAGAGCTAGCGGCAAAAGTGCTCATGGAGATTAGACAAATGTCGTCCGCTAGCTCGCCCGGTGTAGCGTCCATTCACCGAATGGTTCGGCAGCCGGGTTCGTCCGATGCGGTCCAAGAGGAAATTTTGGGTGATGCAAGCACTATAAAAATAATAGATGCACACCCAGTGACGGCAGATAGTGAACGAGAACGGAGGAAGCCTTTTAGTCCGGTTCCTAGCTCGTCCAGGTCCAGCCGGGCCGTGAGCGAGAGAGGCCCCTCTCTCGTACAACAACATCTGGGACCAGATGTTGTGGTACAGAATGTGTCTTTAGCGGAGCATACGTCCGTCGCTCGGGACGCTCCGTTGTATAAGCAGTCCGCAGAGACTGTTAAGGCTTCCTCTTCTCGTCGGCGCACACGACCGCACCTTGGCTGCGTGACCTCCGATATTTTGCCAGCTTCGCCGATGAAGGATTCTTCGGCGACCAGGTCACACCATCAGGCAGCCAGGGATTCGAGACCGATGGACTCCGGACGTTCGCATAGGAAAAGTAAGCGGGAGCCATCTGATGCGGAGCTGCCCTCGGCGAAGCAGCGAAAGACCGCTCCTCCGCAGGTCTCGACGTCGGACATTCTAGTGCAGATAGCACAGCTTATCGCAGCATCCCAGCAGCCGACAGAAACGGTGTCGGATCGAGAATTATCCGACGGCGCTGGGTCGGTACGCTCCGCCGAAGCATCGGGGGCGGACGACCGGGAACATCGGGAGGTCCGACCGGATGGTGAAAGGGATACGGATGAATTGGAGCTATCCCTTTCGGAACAACACAAAGCTGCCGTGGACTTCATCCGGCACTTTCTTCCTCAAGTTGTTCCGTCGGGCCAGACTGCTGCGCTTCCGGACAGGAGAATTATAGCGTCATTGGACTCTGATTTTTTCGAGCGGTTCAGGGACATCGCTCCCGAGTTTCCGTCGCAGTCCAATAATGTTGCAAGAACATTTGAATTATTGAACGACGCTATTTTTAAACTTGCTTCCAGGACGGGGAAAGCAGGCTTCTTGTCCGCAAATACTCTCAACCTGCCTTTCATTAATGCAAGGAATAAATTCGACACGGCAGGTCAGGGTATACCGAGAGTTCCTCTGCGTATGGACGACGAGGCGGAAGACTTAGAGCTATCATTACCGTCGTCAGCTTCTATTCCAACCGCAGTGTTGGAAACAGCTATTGCGTCTAACAGAGCCAATTTAGATGCCTTATCTTACGCAGATCACCTTACTAAGGCGTTATCACTGCGTCTTCAAGGGGAAGAGTTTCAGGATATACAATCCTCCTTAAGACTTCTTTCAAGGGCAGTAGCTTATTCCACGTGTAACTCCGCCCTTTCAGTGGCAAATCTGGAGTTGGTTAGACGTGACGCAGCCCTGTCTACATCCACACTAGTGGATTCTAAGGTGAAGAACTCTCTTAGAGTCGCTTCGGTCTCAGGAGATCTTCTCTTTGACGGCAAGCTTTCCGCTATTTATGATAATATTAAAAAGAAAGCTAGTGATTCTCTGTTGTTTAGATCCGCTCCTAAAAGGTCGGATACAGCAGACACGAATAAGGCGGGCACTTCTGGGTCTTATCCGCCCAAGAGAGGTTCCTATAGAGGTTCCGGTGCGTCCTCTAGCTCTTATTCGAGAGACCGTCAGGATAGTGACTCTCGTTCGGGACGTCCTTCAGGCCGGGACAATCGGTCGGACGCCCCGAGGTCGACGAGGCGAGGTGCGGGTCGTGGAAGACGTGGTTTCTCCTACCGCAGGCCTCGCAGATCCAGGAGGTGATGGCTCAAACCTCTATCGCGTTCCGGTTGGCGGAAGGTTGTCGAGTTTTTCTCAAGAGTGGGCGTCGATTACGGACGACCCATGGGTGAGAGGAGTGACTTCGGAAGGTCTAAAGATATCCTTCAAACGAAAGCCTCCATTAACTCGAAGTCCAAAGTGGACTCATCTTCCGTCAAACCCTCAGAAAAGAGACGCTCTGCTATCAGAGGTGCAGTCTCTTTTAATGAAGAACGCGGTAGAGGTCGTAGAAAACCAGGAATCGCTGGGATTCTACAGCCATCTGTTTCTGGTTCCGAAACCAGACGGCTCGTTCCGTCCAGTCATAGATTTGAGCTGGATAAACAAGCTGATCGTCGCTCCGAAGTTTTATATGGAGACGATTCGATCGGTCAGAGCGAGTATTCGGGTGAACGATTATGCAACGAGCATAGATCTCAAAGATGCGTACTTTCACGTCATGGTACATCCGACATTCCGAAAGTATCTACGCTTCGCAGTCCTAGGAGTGGTGTATCAGTTCCGGGCCATGTGCTTCGGATTGAATCTAGCACCCTGGGCTTTCACTCGGGTAATGAACTCGGTAATGATCTACTTCCGAGCTCATTCGTCTGCGGTAACGTCGGCCTACCTGGACGACATTCTTCAGAGGTACGGCAACGAGTTAACGCTTCAGAACGATGTTCAGAATCTTCTTCTATTGCTCCGACGTCTCGGTTTCATAGTAAACGAGGAGAAGTCGGATCTGGTGCCGTCCAAGTCATTCACTCATCTGGGAATGAGCTTCGAGACGCACAACAATCTCGTTCGTCTGCCGTTAACCAGAGCGAAATTAGTCAGTTGTTACGCTCGCTATTGTCTGAATACAGACAAAGTCACGGCGAGAGAATTTATGAGACTGATAGGTCTGTGCGGAGCCGCCGCGGATCTCATTCCGATGGGACGGCTACGCACACGGCCTCTTCAAATTTTCCTGACTCAGAATTGGAGTGTGAAAATTCATTCGCTCGATGTAGACGTTCTCTTGTCAGATCAAGTGAAACAAGAGATTCAGACTTGGGCAAACATTCAGTGGTTAACTCAAGGAGTTCCGCTGCAGTTGCCGGATCCGAGTTTTACCATTATGACGGATGCCAGTCAAACAGGTTGGGGTGCATCATTAATCCCAACGGATTCGAGATGCCAGGGTCTTTGGGATCCGCAATTCCTGTGCAAGCACATAAACATCAAGGAAATGATGTCATTTTGGCTTGAGTTACATCACTGGATGGACATTATTCACGATGCTCATGTCCAAATCCTATCCGACAATACGACAGTAGTGGCGTATATACGGAACCAGGGAGGCACTCATTCAGTTCCGTTGTTCAATCTAACGGAAAGAATCCTTCTGTTTGCGTTGGAACATCACGTTCTTCTTTCGGTCTGTCACATACCGGGTCGTCTGAATGTGCTAGCAGACTCCCTTTCACGAAAGGGTCGCTTGTTGCCGTCGGAGTGGACTCTCAACAAACAAGTATTCAATCAGATTTGCTACCAATGGGAACGGCCAATGATAGACTTATTTGCGACACATCTCAACAATCAGTTGCAGACGTATGTGTCCCCGTGTCCGGATCCAAGAGCATTTGCAGTAGACGCTCTATCGATCCCTTGGGACGGAATGATAGGATATGCGTATCCTCCAGCGCCGTTAATTCAACAAGTATTGCTAAAGATAAAACAATCTCAATGCAAGATTCTGTTGGTAGCATCTCTGTCGCCACAGAGACCGTGGATAAATCTACTCAGGTGTCTGTTGTGGGACCTACCGCGGAAGCTCCCTCCACGAGAGGATCTTCTTTGGCAGGGGAAATCGCGCCAACTACATCACAACCCGCAAGGTCTCAACCTTCACGTTTTTCCGTTGTGCGGTCCTTCTTGCATGGCAAGCACTTTACAGGACGAGCAGTGGACGCGATTTCTAACTGTAGGAGGACCTCCTCTTCGCTAAACTATGCGGCTAAGTGGAAGGTTTTCCGTCGTTGGTGTAGGGATCATTCTGTTGATATATTTGATCCCTGTATACCAGACATTGCTAACTTTCTAGTATACTTGTTTGACGAAATCAAACTGCAACCTGTTACTATAAAGGGTTATAGATCTATGTTATCTGATACCTATGCACATCATGATAGTTTACAAATTGGATCTAATGTCTCTTTATCGAAATTGGTTAGAAACTTTTCGATAAATAGACCCAGAACTCTTAGATTAATTCCTAAGTGGAATTTAGCTTGGGTTCTCCTTAAAAGGAAAAGCCATTTGAACCTCTTGGGACAGTAGATTTCAAATTCTTATCTTATAAGACAGCTTTTCTCTTAGCTTTCTCTTCTGCCAGAAGAGTCAGTGAGCTTCATGCACTATCGGTGGATGATTCTCATTATCGTAGTGTTGGGAACACTATCACCTTCACTACTAATGTCGGTTTTTTAGCTAAGAATCAGGCTCCTAATAAATATCCGGAACCTATTGTTATTAAGGCTCTTCCGTCTTCAGACGGGCGTAGGCCTTTACTCTGTCCTGTTAGAGCACTACGTATCTATAAACAGAGATCTCAGTTCATCAGAAAGGGACGAAAACGTTTCTTTCTGTCTTTGATGCCTAATAGAAAGGACATTTCAGTCCATTCTATTGCTAGATGGATTCAGTTAACTATCCGTACTGCGTATGAAGATTTATCTTCTTCTCAGCAGTCTGTGCTTAAGATTTCTGCTCATGAAGTAAGAGCTCATTCTACTTCCTGGGCTTATGCTAATAGTGTTGCTATTACAGATTTAATGAAGGCTGCTTATTGGTCTCAGCCATCCACATTTACTAATTTTTATCTCAGAAATATTGAGTCCATTTCTGGAGACCTGCATTGTTTAGGTCCGTTATCTGTTGCTCAGAATGTCGTCCACTAAACAGTTGCAACTATAGTTATGCAGGCTTTCTGTTCCGGCAGTGACTCCGTCCGGCTGCCCTCTTCGCTCTGGGCTATTTGACCCAGGGCAAGGGGAAGGGGGGGGGGGGGGGTGGGTGTTCCCTTAGGTCACCTGCTTTATAGTGAAAAGCAAGGGAATGCCTCCTCCAAGACAGTATTTCTGAGTCGCTTCCGGGATGGTTTTAAAGTGTAATATTAATGTTTAATTTCATTCATGTCTTATTTTTAAAGTGTAGCTCGGTGTGAAGCATTTGTATATGTCAAGTGTCAAACGGGCTTTAATATACAATACTCGGACACTTTTAAATGATTATAAAGAGTCTCAATTCTCTGGACTACTTTATTTATTGGCTTGCTTTAAAAATAATTAGTATAAGGATTATACTGGATGTTAATAGAGAACATGAATGTTATTGTGCTCAATTATTAAGGGTAGTGTATCTTTCTAATTTAAATATTAAATAAGAAAGATACATGTAAAGCCTAATACTCCTTTTCTCCTTAAGGGGTTACCTCTTTATTTTATAATTGAGCTTATTGGATTTTCCTCTATGTCCTAGGCCCTCCAGCCTGTTTACTATTCAGCTAAGTCTGGGTCATTGGTACAGTATAAAAATGTTAAAAAATTTATAGTAATTTATATATTTTTTATACTTACCAATGACCCAGACGGGGATGGCCCTCCCTGAGTTGGGAACTCTTGCCTCCCCGCTGAGTACATAGCGCTGACCAGGCACTGCCAGTAAGAATGATATTTGGCGCCAATTTCGGGACGACTGCGTCACTGCGCATGCGCAGTAGAGTCGTACTATGGAGGTCCTTTAGGACATGATTTCTTTTTGTTTTGGATGCAAATTTTGGGGATTGGGGGGCAAAATTTGTGTTTGGCCCTGGTTTTTTGTGGAGTTAGCACCAGCTAAGTCTGCTAAGTCTGGGTCATTGGTAAGTATAAAAAATATATAAATTACTATAAATTTTTTAACTTTCACTGTTTGCTTTCAAAACATAGGTGATGACTCCTCGTTGGAATGAGCTTGACGAGCTCGTTCCAATGAGGGATCATAACCTATGTTTTGGAAGCAAAAAATGACAATTTTTAGTTATACGAGGATGTTTTTTCCAAGTGCCATCTGCAACTCAAGTTAGGTGATGGGTTAAAGAGTCATACTAAGTGGCTAATTTGTGCGTGTGTGTGTGTGTCATATGATAAATAGAATATGAAATGAGTGTTTTTCTCATATAATATTTATGAAACTTGTCCGAATTTTCCATTTGGGCTCGCCAGAGGCTCGCCAAAATGGGAAATTCATAGACTCGTTTCATAAATATTATATGAGATAAGCACTCATTCCATATCCTCTATATCCATGATGCAATCACAATTAGAAATTGTGCAGGAATATGTGACCTAAAACACCAATAAATAAATAAAGAAATTCATTGTGTGAATGAGATTGTAGAATCTCTCAGTTTATCTTATAATCAATCAATTTTTTCCCCTGATACAAATTTGTATCAGGCTTAGGAACGATTCAGAAAGAGTTTTTACCAGCACTCATTGAAAATGACTACCCTTGTCAGGGTCACCCCTTTGATAACAGTAATTACATGACAAATAAATCACCAACTCGGCAAAATAAATTAACCTAGATCAATTTTTTCCATAGCCCTACCATGCATTAAAGCTGAAAAATAAAATAAAAAACACACAGCTGAAACACTTCTTTAAACTTTGGCAGTTATGCCATGCACAGCTCACTTCATTCATAAAAATCTATTTATAGATGCTGAATGGTTGTCAGAATATATGCGAACTAGCCAAGAAATGGAGTAATATTGTAAGGTATATTGGTCATTACCACCAACTGCGTTTCTGAGAATATAACATAAACTTGTCATCATCATTATGTGTTGATCGAGAAACTTGTATCAGCCTTGATGGGGTTCCTATTATGTATCACAACTCACCTTAAAGGGTTTACCGCAATACCTAATAAGGAACACCATCTCGGTTTGATACAAGTTTCTTGATAAACACATAGTTGTTATAACACATTTATCAGAACTTTCTGGATGGACATTTGACACTCTCCTTCTGTTTCAAATCCGGTGGGCTATAAAGGATGAGGGTGATCACTCACCAGTCCTGAAAATAAGCAGTCTGACATTTACAGAATGAGGTCCCCAGAGGGTGAATTTGATGATGCTCTAACTCCCTGCGGGAACCCACGGGAAGTGAAGCAGTGCCTGTTCACTGCATTAAACAGGCTTTGTTATACTGGTAAAATAGGACCCAGTCACTAATGCTTGGGAGGTGCAAACCCTCTCCAAAATGAGCAGCATGGTTTATTAACGCTCACCCCTGGTCTTGAGTCGATACTCATGTTGTGGGCATGATTAGCCATTGTGCAAAAATATGTGACCTTAACTGGTAGAGTGCTGAATTATTTTTAGTCATCAAAATTTGTTCACAAGTCTTTGCCTCAATTTGCCGATAACAGCTGTTTATTATCTGGCTTGTCACTCACCTCAAAACAACAGGCTATATCTATTGCAATATGGTTTTCTGGTAGTTCGTCAAACCTGTCTGATGTGTGCAAATATTTTATAGTGCGAAAAAAACAACCGAAGAAAAAACCTGAGCCTGAACCAGAACCGGAGGAGGAGACTGTAGAGGAGGAAGAAGAGGAAGAGGAAGACGTTGAAGAGGAAGAGGAGGAAAGTAATGTTGAGGGAGCCGAAGAGAGTAACTCGGAAGCCCAGTCAGAGGATGAAGAGGAGAAAGAGGAACAAAGTGAAGATGAAGCATCTAACTCACCTAAGCATTCAGGTTTTTTTCTTTGTACAAATTTTATATAAGAGCCCACTTGAAGCAATATTATCCCCTGCCATGTTTCTGTTCTTCCATCTGTCTATCTTGCATTCAAGCCGGTCCTCCTTAAGGCTGTCCATTCTCTCATGTCATAATATTTAAAAGAAAACCATTCAAAATGTTTTTTCCCAAATTTAACATATAGCTCACAGGTGATAATATCATGAATGGGATTGCGAACCAGATCTGTCCAAGTATTTTTTCCAAGAGTTATTGCCCTTGTTGGACTTAGACGTCATTACATTGCAACTTCTTGTCATCATATTTCAAAGAAAAGTATTCAAGATTTTTTTCAAAATTGCCATGCTTTGACCTTGAACTTTGACATCAAGGTCAAATTATTCCGAATTCGGGGTTCTTTTCTGACAAGTTCGTGTCTGGGCTGTAACTTTTTTCCCTTAATAGATAGGGTTTTGATATTTGGTATGTGGATAGATTATCTCAAAACGGCGTATCGCGTACCAAGGTTGCCATGCTTTGACCTTGAAGTTTGACCTCAAGGTTAAATTATTCCGAATTCGGGGTTCTTTTCTGACAAGTTCGTGTCTGGGCTGTAATTTCTTTCCCTTAATAGATAGGGTTTTGATATTTGGTATGTGGGTAGATTATCTCAAGACGATGTGTCGCGTACCACGGTTGCCATGCTTCGACCTTGAACTTTGACCTCAAGGTCAAATTATTCCGAATTCTGGGTTCTTTTCTGACAAGTTCGTGTCCGGGCTGTAACTTTTTTCCCTTAATAGATAGGGTTTTGATATTTGGTATGTGAATAGATTATCTCAAGACGACGTGTCGTGTACCAAGGTTGCATGCTTTGACCTTGAAGTTTGACCTCAAGGTCAAATTCAGATTTTTTTTTTTTTTTTCTGACAAGTTCGTGTCCGGGCTGTAACTTTTTTCCCTTAATAGATAGGGTTTTGATATTTGGTATGTGGGTAGATTATCTCAAGACGACATGTCGTGTACCAAGGTTGCCATGCTTTGACCTTGAAGTTTGACCTCAAGGTCAAATTATTCAGAATTTGGGTTTTTTTTCTGACAAGTTCGTGCCCGGAAGGAATTTTAATCAGATTTTACCTATTGCTTGAAATATTTTAGTATTACGGTTCACATCAGTTTATACCTAACATCAGTTAGTTGCTGCGGGGCCTGCAGAGATGGATTCCATCTTCGTGATATCTAGTTTAAATTTTTCGTGCTGCATGGGGACTGTGGAGCCAGTGGCGAAAAATTTGAAATACCACCACAATGCTAGGGGTTAAATGAATATAGGTTATAGAGTAAACTCCTGTTAATTGAATAAAAAATCTTGTAACCTGTTGAGAAATTACCCTGGCTCTCCCCAGTTTTCTTTTGTTTGTAAACCTATTTGGCCACAGCACATCCAATACAGGCATTTAACCCATTATATCTTGTTTGACAGAGCTCATGGAGCTCTGTCAAACAAGATATAATGGAATAAATGCTAATTTTATCTCTAGAATATTGGAAAGTGACACAATCCCTGTTAATTGAATACTCCTGTTAATTGAATAATTTTCATTGGCAAAGTGGCTATTCAATTAACAGGGTTCCACTGTACCTGTATCTCTGAGGGAAAATAAAACTTTTAGAAAATAGAATAAAAGATATTGAACTCCTGACTACATCAATTTAAAATCAAATGTAGGCAGCACATGTTTAGATAATAGGCTATACTTGACTTCACACCTGCATGGCAGTGAAGATATAGCCATAGATGGTGAAAGTGACCTTAAACACCAATAAATAACCAAGAATGTATCAGTTTGTCCAATATTAATTTCAGATGCAGAGAGTGATTGGGAAAAAGAAGATGATATTGTTTTGGAGGAAGCACCAATTCCAGTTATTTCAAATCATTCAAAACCCAAGAAAGGTATTTTTTAATTAACCCCCTTCACTCTGATGTCAAAATACCAAAATTGTAGGAAGCTGTTTTTTCCCATAATGCATCTAGAAATTTAACCAATTCAATCTCGTTTGTCAGAGCTTAGGCCAAAAAAAAAAAATCAATTGATTCTCAGGCAATTTTTTTTTCAAATCAATGAGGGAGGGAGGATTTTATTTTTATTTTTTATTTTTATTTCTTCCAGATGGTGAGAAAGGATTGAGAGGCAAATGTCACTTTCTGATGTCTGTTTTTACCTGAAAAGCATGGAAAGTGCATATTGTAAAATGATATACAAATAAAACTAATTTTATTGAAAACTAAAACTGTTTTTCTTTATTTTCTGATATCACCACTTTTTGTATTTAGAAACAGAACTCTGACTTCACTTTTAAACTTTTACAAAGCAGAACTATTTTATGAATACTAGATATTATTGACCACCCTCGTATTATTTTGGTATCATTGTGAGTTATTTTGATTTTTAGTATGACCCATGGTGAGAGTGTTCTTCTCTGTAACAGAAGGTATATTCTTTTTAAAAAAATATTTAAAGTGTTTAAAATAAATTTCAAGTTCATATAAGAAGCTGGGTCATTCATGGTTTCTGAATACCCTAACTGAGTTGAAAAGCGTAGTTAAAAAAGTTTTCGATATCCTTCGTAAATTAAGCGTTATTAACAATTTGAGTTAATTAATTTCTTTGGTAAATGACAAAACATTTCAGTTGTCTCCCTTTCCGGCTGCGCTGGGTAATAATACACACTGTTCAGAAAACTGACAATTTCTGCCAACCATCTTTCACTGACACGTGCGATTGGTGCTTTGAAGGTCTGCCATTCTTATCCACCCAAACACCTGTGACTTCTATTGTAGCCTTATTACTTTTAACCCCCTTCCAACAAACTTCACAAGTTTTCAAAGAAAAACATTCAATGCAAATTGCGGGGCGAATTTCAATGCAGCCAATTTTTCAGTGGAACAGAGCGTAACCGCAAGCAATTTCGATATGGACGAACTGTCTCCAATACATTTTTTATGTTTTGAAACGGTGGTTAACTTTTAATAAATTCTAATTAACTCGATGCGTGTCTTGTGTGATTCGTTGTTTTGTCTGGTACTTTGTTTTTAAATAGCCATTTTGTGCTGGTTGCTATCAGTTGGGGCGAATTGTTCGAACGACTACGCCATTGCAATTCTTTTCAGAAATATAAAATTGGGCTAGTTTAGGCTATTTTGATAGCCGTGTGACGGACTTTAACAGCAACCGTGTTTACTGTTTTTTGCGGAAGCGTGTGTTTTTAAAAAATAAAACATAAGAAAATACAGTAAACTGCCATGTCTCCCAAGGAAGTTTAGAAAGGCGACTTGAATTTCGCCCCCAATGTAAGCCAAGGCCAGAGGCTCTCACACTTAACACACGCCTGTGTATACTTACCTGTTTATTCGTTGGTTTTGGGCCTTAAAACCAATAGTCCCTTTTCAATTTCCCTGTTTCCTATTTTCTTGCAATGACGGTCCAAATAAAAAGGCCCAACGCGGGCCATTTTTTTCAACGCGGCGGTGCCTGAGAATCAATTCCTTTTTTTTTTTTGGCCTTATCAATTTTTTTTTAATTTTGTTGAAAAACATGGCCGGCAGTGACCATCTTAGATTTAGCATATAAATTGTCAACAATTCCATTGGCACACCCTACAGGCTGCATCACATACTTGATCAGTTTAAAATTTCATATGTAGTTTTGGTGTGATGTCTAGATGGGAGCTATCGTTTTTTTTCGAATTTCATTGAAAAACATGGCCGGCAGCAGCCATCTTGGATTTGACACATAGATTGTCAATAATTCCATTGGCACACCCCACAGTCTGCATCTCTAACCTTATTAGTTCCAAATTTCATATATGCATTTAGGGCAATGCCTAGATTGGAGCTATTGAATTTTTAGCTGCGACTAGCAGCTCTATAAGTGGCAATGTCGATCTGCCGGTCAGTCGGTCTGTCGGTGACCAACGAGTTTGTCTGTGACCAACGAGTTTCAAAACTCAATAACTTTTGAAATACTTGATGGAATGACTTTATATTTGGCATGTAACTGTATCTTATTGATGTCTAGCCACTGTTCAATCCATGTGGTGTTCCAAATATTTTTCTTGGAGTTATGGCCCTTGATGAACTTAGAATTTTGTGGGATTGCACCACCCATCGCAACTATGGCGTCGATGTCGCGATTTTTCTGAATTCTGTTGAAAAAACCTGGCCGTCGACCTCAGTTATCACATGATGTATTGTCAACAATTCCATTGGCACGCCCTACAGGCCGCATCTCTCATCCAATCTTTTTCAAATTTTATATGTAGCTTTGGTGTGATATTTAGATAGGTGCAATCAAATTTTTCTGAATTTTGTTGAAAAGCATGTCAGCCAGCAGCCATCTTGGATTTGTCACATAAATTGTCAACAAGTCCATTAGCACACCCTACAGGCCACATTTCTCACCAAATCTTCTTCAAATTTTATATGTAGTTTTGGTGTGATGGGTTTTATTTGCAGAAAACTTGATTGAGTGACTTATTAGGCCACACAAAGTAGATCTTCTGTTTCTCAGGCCATTATTTGTGAAATTGCACGTGGGCGAGCGGTTTTTATACGCCCGTTTAGAAAAAACGGGTCGTATTATGGTATACCGCTGTCCGTCTGTCCGTCCGGTCACATGTCGTACGATAACTCAAGAACGCTTTGAGAGATTTTCGTGATTTTTGGGTAGGTGGTGTATATCGATGTTGGGAAGCTCCCTTTCATTTAGTGTCACCGTTCGATTAGTCATTCCAGAGTTATGGGACTTTATTACTTAGAAAATTGTTGATTTTTTACACGCTGTACGTTAACTCGAGAACGCTTCGAGAGATTTTCACGATTTTTAGGTAGGTGGTTTATGTTGATGGAAGGAAGCTCCCTTTCGGTTGGTGTCGCCGTTCGATTAGTCATTCCAGAGTTATGGGACTTTATTTTTCACATGTCGAACAATAACTTGAAAATGCTTAGAGCAATTTTCATGATTTTTTGGTTGCAAGTATATGTTGATAGAAGGAATCTCCCTTTCGATTTGTGTCGCTGTCCGATTTGTCATTCCAGAGTTATGGGACTTTATTCATCAAAATATAGGCAATTTTCCACATGTTGGACTTTGAGCAATTTTCATGATTTTTTGGTGGCAAGTATATGTAACCTGACAAGTACACATGTATACTCATATTGTGTGGTTCCCTCTTGTAATTAATAACGGGTGTATCATGCGCTCATGGCGCAGCTGTTTATTTTATTTTTTATTTCAATAATTTCTTCTTTGCCATCAAAAGTTCATGTTCTTGGTTCAAGTTTTAGGCCTCCTAATCTACTGAATAGTATGGGTGGTGGTGTATTTCATCCCTTGAGTGCAAGAAGGCTATGCAATGGTAAAGCATTGCAAAGCCTTCTTGCACTGAAGGGACAAATTCATCAATTTTTTTAACTTGGGTAAAATATCAGACATAAACCATTTAATTTTTATTTTTTTTAAGTTTAAATTGGTTATAAAAAGAGAGCATGTGGCAGCCAAAAGGACCATGCGGGAGGGCCTGAGAAACAGATTTTTTATTTTTAGCTGCGACTAGCAGCTCTAAGTGGCAATGTTGGTCTGTCTGTCGGTCGGTCGGTCGGTCTGTCTGTGACCAACGAGTTTCAAAACTCAATAACTTTTGAAACACTTGATGGAATGACTTTATGTTTGGCATGTAAGTGTATCTTATTGATGTCTAGCCACTGTGCAATGCATGTGTTGTTCCAAATATTTTTCTTGTAGTTATGGCCCTTGATGAACTTAGAATTTTGTGAGATTGCACCACCCGTCCCAGCTACGGTTTCAATGTAGCGATTTTTTTAAGGCTTTATTGGAGCTTTGTATTTAGTTCAGTCCCTTCTTGGACAAGTTGAGCTGCAGTGTCATTGACACTTTCATATATATATTTTCACCCTACAGAAATTGATATTTAGGATTTATCTTCTCTGACAGCTCCAAACTAGAATAGCAAACTTTGTTTAATTCTTAAAGGTCTAATTCATCTTTCATTTTCCAACATGCAGACCTTTGTATATATACTTGTAACTTTCATTCTAGTACGTACCTTGACAGTTTCTTTGAAGGTTTTAACCCTTAAGGGCCTAATTCCGACTGTGACCACATTTTTTGCAACAGAACAGGTGCCCCTATATGCAGTCTTTGGGTTAACTCACAAGTTACATTCTAAGCACCTTGGTAGTTGCTTGTAGACAAGTCTTGGCTGTCTATTATGGCAGCCAAGACTTGCCAAAAAACAGCTGCAAAGTCACAGGATGTAGACTGTCAATGTGTAGTAAATAAATGTAAAAATCCCTAGAGCCCTACAGATTAACCCTTTAGCCAACGAATCACCTGCATCTGCCCGCGTAATATGCAAATTCAGCAGTTGAAAAAATATTATTTTTCAAAAAATTTCAACAAAACCATATCATGTGACCCCTCGTTGGAACGAGCTCGTCAAGCTTGTTCCAACAAGGGGTCACATGATATGGTTTTGTTGAAATATTTTGAAAAATTTGAAAAAATTATATTTAAAATAATAAATTTTGATATCGTCTGCGTTAGGTAAAGGGTTAACTGCCTAAATAGGCAGGCAAGACATTTCCAGAAACAAATTCAAAGCCACAGGTTTTAGGGTGTCAAAAGTGCATAAAAAATAGAGAAAAATCTCCAAGCCTTTGACGGTTAAGATTTCATACTTTATTTGTGAACTTTATTTGCTCAAATGTAGAATATGTGGTAATTAGAGCATAAATTCTTTTTGTTTAATTTAATACTATCAGACCAGACTCCAAAAGTTCGTAAAAGGAGAGTTATTCTTCAGGAAGATGATGATGATGATGATGATAAGAAAGATGTAAAGTCAGTAAAGAGATCCATTAGGGATGAAGATTCAAAACGATGTGAGTTATAAAGGCTTATATGCAGGGTATTGTAGCAGGATAGGTCTATAAACGTGGGTAATTCAGTGGTTGTTACAGTAATTCTTTGATTGATGATGTCTTTTTGTTCCCAGTGGAAAGACGGTAGGGAATTTAAAATGGGTAGAGTCCCTTAATTTGTGCTTCCATGTGTTTTTGCATACAATATATTTGTAAACACTGCCATTCCAACATGTATTAACCTATTACATTTGATCTGTTGATATACTTTGGTAAGTTTTTGATAAAATTCAACTTTCCCCATTATCTGAGCGTAATTACTGAAGTTATGCCCCATGTGAGTTAAATTTACAATGGCTATCCTTATATCATTACTGGAGTTATTCATCTTATTTCAATTTATCATTATTTCGCATCGTCTGTTTGTGAACACCGTGCTTCTTCACTCTGTGAACTCTGCTGTTCTTACAATCATATACCGATTCATTTGAGTCTTGATATATTTTTTATCTAACAATCATGTACATTTTGGCTTGAAAACCCTGAGAAATAGTATGCATGACCTAATGTGTTCCGATTCTGTATCAAATAGATGACTCATTCTGAATCCATATCACCCAGAGATTGGGGAGGATCCTTGACAGAGGGCTATGGCACCACCACTGCTCACATGACAGGAATTGACCATCCCATGGCATTGCTCTTATTCAACTGATTGAATGCTAGAGGTCACTATCGAGGCTTTCAAAATAATAAGATTATCCAAGCCAAAGCTTGTTTTCCTTGCTCAGCATTCATGTTCATTCAAATGCAAATAACATTTTGTTTATATAAATTTGTTCTATTACAAATTATTGGAGAGTGCCTGTGAGCACTCTCCAATAATTTGAAATTAAAGAAATTTGGATAACAAATTCAAGCAACCAAAAAGAATCTAGCCCTCAACCGGTTAAGAAATATCTAGTGAACAAGCCTGAAAATAAGCAATCTGTCATTTGCAGAATGAGGTCCCAGGGGGTGAATTTGTTGATGCTATCCCATACAGTGTGGCAATTGATCCTCTGGGTACCTCTTGCTGTTTAGACTTGAAACCTTGATTCAGATTGAGGTTCACCGAGGGTAAGTTTAGTGATGCTACCCTGGTCTGCAGGGTAGCATCACCAAATTCACCCTCTGGGGACCTCATTCTGCAGATGACAGTCTGCTTATTTTCAGGCCTGCTAGTGAACCCTCTGCAAAATGAATTTAAATTTCTAAAATTTCAAACAGCAAATTTTTGCCATAATGCATCTAACTAATTCAGTGTTGTTTGACAGAGCTAATCGACTTCTGTCAAACAAGATTGTATTACTGAAATTCCTTGTTCACAATTTTTTTATGGTTGAAGTTTTGTTACTTCAACATCAGTGTGCAGAGAGTTAAAGTTGATTTCACTATATTTATTTTCTAGCTAAAATTCATCTTAAGAGAAGACATCGGCATGCCGAGGAAGAAGCATCAGATTCTTCACTCCAAATAAAGTCATTGGATGAAATTCGAAACGAAAAGGAGAAGTCCAGGAGAATGAAAAGATTTGGTGCTGAGAAATCACAAAATCAAGTATCAGAAAGTTCACAGTCATCCAAGACCTCATTTTTAGATAAACTGAAGGAAAAATCTGCAGGTTTGTGACTCTTTTATAAAAATTTTTTATAATTTAGGATTTCTCGGGCTGTGTTGAAAAAATTTCTTGTTTCTCCGGTACCTTCCTCATCATTGAAAATCTGGCTCATCACTGTTTCTTTTACCTGGAAATCTCTGCAATGATACTATTGTGCACTTGTTGGTTTAAAAATTTAACCATTTGTATCTTGTTGATGATACTAGATACAATAAATGTCAAACTAGATACAATAAATGTCAAACAAGATACAATTGGTTAAATTTGCAACTGCATTATGGGATATTTTCAATACTGAAAATGATTGCTTTTTAGTCGAGTTTTGACGAAGTCAAACTCGACTTATAGTTTGATGAAGTGGCGGGCGGGCATAAACAGTTGGTTTCTGTGCAATAACTTTAGTTCTATTTGATGCACCTTTACCAAAATTATACCACAGGTTACGCTATAGGAAGGGAAGACACCTATCGATTTTGGAGTCTGGAGCCCCAAGGTCAAGGTCACTGTTACTATCAATAGAATATTTTGTGACAAATTGGTTTCCGGGCAATAACTTGAGTTCTATTTGAGGTACCTTTACCAAACTTATACCAGAGGTTACCTTATAGAAAGGGAAGACACCTATTGATTTCGGAGTCTGGGACTCCGAGGTCAAGGTCACTGTTACTATAAATAGAATATTTTGTGACAAATTGGTTTCCGGGCAATAACTTGAGTTCTATTTGAAGCACCTTTACCAAACTTATACCAGAGGTTACCCTATAGGAAGGGAAGACACCTATTGATTTTGGAGTCTGGGACTCCAAGGTCAAGGTCACTGTTGCTACAAATAGCTTATTTCTTCAGAATTTAATGTCAAAACTTGACTTCTGGATCTGTGATCCTCCTGGTGGATTTTTCACAGAATATTATACGGAGTTATATTAATAATTGTAACTATTTCAGTACGGTTGTGTGGATTAACAAATGGAAACGAGCATCCCGCTGTCATCTCAAAAGTTTAGAGAAAATTGTAAGAGATACAAGAATTTACTAAGCCTTTAAATTGAACTAACATATATTACACAAAAATATTTATACCATGATTACCATATTTACTCTATATATTGGGACACTATAATTTGGGACACACATTTTTTCCAGAAAAATATTTTTTTTTTATGCTCCAATGTTTGGCACACTCAGGAGACTTGTTTCCAGTTGGCCCAGTCATCTGAAAACGGTGCAAAATGCTCAATATTGAAACTAAGTTTGTGTTTAATTTTCCTTTTTAAACAATAGAAAATTGATAATACATACTGATTCGTGTTGTATTTATTTAAATCTGTTCCTAAGTTTTAATATTTACAGTCCAGACTGACATGAGGAAGACTATTTAATATTACATTGTGACAGTCTTCAACCCTTTACTGAACGCTAGTGGCAGATGACACTCATAAAAAGAATTCGTGTGTAACTACAAATTTTACACACCAACCGTGGTGAACACGCCAGCAATGGGATTTCAATAGTTAAAATTTACACCCTACAGTGGAAATACATCCAAACTGACCTTTGGTGACCTCAACCTGAATGCAAACTTGTCTAAATTTATCGCTCGTCGTCTTGCGAAGAGTGAAATGAAAGCAGCAATTATTTATTACGTTTTTAAATGAGTTTATCTCATGAGATACCAAAAATTAACAAACATGCAGCATTGTCTCATGTTAATAAAGCATCCATAACTCGAAATAGTATGTTATTAAAATGAAAAAGGCCTGTGATTTGCACGTTTCTTTTTCCATTTTGATTCGGCGATAAAACTGACAGCAGAAGTACCGCCCACCAGTGCTCATGTAAACAAAAATAGATTCACATGTGTGTACGTCTGTTGCTCAGTAAAATCGAGAAATATTGTATTATTTAACATTTAAACTCTTAATAATCTGACGATCATGGTATAAATAAAATATACCCAAAGTACCTTGGTGTACCAAATGTTCACCACTCGTGGTGAAGTGGTGTTAACACCACTTCACCACTTGTGGTGAACAATTGGTACACCAAGCTACTATAGGTATATTCTATATGCAACTTACGAAGGCACATTTTTAAATCTGGTTGTGTTAGTTTTCCCCTCAAATTCACTAATGTCAAAATACTAGTGTTCAACCAATGATTGGATCCGGCCACCACAATCGGCTGATTGTGGGCAATTGGATGACAAAGGCTCCTGGAACATCGGTCCAACCGATTGTTGCCAAGCATTTTGTGATGATTCATTAACCGCATTTTATTATCTTCTGCAATTGTTCAATTGTTAATGTAAAATGATGTCAATGATACCATTCAATAAAGTACAGAAACAACCACAATGTGTATTCTTAGTCTCTCTAGACACCCTTTTATGGGATATACAAGCTAAACGACATGTAAAGCTTACAACTGACCGTACTTGGGGCAATTGCCAGTTCATACCGGAACAGTGAAGGTTGCACTCCATTGACTCAGGATGCATTAAAATTACTCTGAGAGCCACATTTACCACTTAAGTGTGCACGACTGATAATTTTACTGCGACCTCAGTCAACGAAGTTTAACACTGAGAAAAATGTTCAGTTTAATGTAGTTCTTTTGTGCCTTGACTTGTCTAATAGGGCATGGTATTCCAATTGGAATCGGCATCAGAATCGGCTGATTGTGAGCTCAAATAATCGGTCAGCGACCATTTTGGATAATCGGTTGAACACTACAAAATACTGAAATTTTAAGCTTCTAATTTTTCCTGTAATGCTGATAATACAACTAGGGATTTAACCAATTTAATCTTGTTTGATGTGCTGAAGTAAATGCAGTTGACAACTTATGCTTTCAAGGGATGATTTAGTCCATCAAACAATAATTTAATCATTTGCCCTGCCTCTGTGTTTGATTGGTTGAAAGTAAACAGCGTGAAAGTTGTCAGAATCGTATAAACCAAATCACGTAATGATTTGGAATGTCTACATGTTCGCACATCCGATCCAACTTTGAAGACTCTGGAAGTCCTGCCCACTCAATCCAATTGTCACTGTGAGGGTGTGACGGCAGACTGATAGATGGATAACAAGCTTGTAAACAAAGATCAATGATCGATTTTTTCATCGCCTCCAGTCAGCGAGAATATAATGATAATTTCTCGGGAACAATTGAATTTAATAAAATATACTGAAGTGGGAAACTTATAAAAGATCATACATCCAAACATGATTTCGGGGGAACTTAAAAAAAATGTTTTTAATGATATTGCTACGTGACTTGCTAAATATCTGTCATCTGCGATTGAAAATCAAAACAACAAACAATTTGACAATGATTGATGTGACCTGTTTGTGGCACACTTTCTGAGTTTGACTGTTGTCTTTTGCGAAAATTAAAAGTTTTTCGTTCACGTACACATAGTTTTTATATTTTAATATTACAGCCGGATTAAATTATAAGAAATAACTTGTTTTCCTTCGGTTTGTGCGATATAAACCGAAAATTTTCATCACAAGCTTAATCATAACTCGCTACGCAAGTTATGAAGCTTGTGCTGAAAATTTTCGGTTTATATCGCATAAACCGAAGGAAAACAACAGTTATTTCTTAAATATTTATATTAAAGTCCAGCCTAGCGGTATTTAGATCTGGTCAAGAATCTACTGGAAAGTGCTGTAGAGACACAAGTTTTATGAGTGAAGATGCTACATAAAAATGTTCAGGGGTTAAATTTTGTACCTAATCTATGGTGTCTATTTATTTTAAAAAATTTCATCTCTCTATAGAAACCCAAGGAAAAGAAATGGTGCCTTGTTGCGATAGACAAATTTCCCTTTACTGATCGAATAAAACCTAGTTACCAATACCTGAAGAGCAATTCCTCAATGTAGGTGGAGTAATTATAAAGGATTGACCAAACTTGACTTCATACTTGTGTTGTTGGTGCTGAAAGTGATCTTAAACCTGAAAAGAATTGAATAATTGTCTCAGTTGGTAAAAGAGAGATGGAATATCAATAAATAGATAAATTATTTCTGATTGTCTACCCTTGAAGTCCAGGCCTGGCAATCTAGAAAATCAAGAAGTGCAATACAGTTGCCCGTCTCAGATTGCTTGGGAGTGCAGTTGCACCTTAAATGTTCAATGCAAAAACTTGTATGCTATTTTGGTTATATTCACTTCAAGCTATTAATATTGTGACTGAGAAATTGTACTGCTTTCAGCTACATAGTGGAAAAACAGGCACATACATCTCATTATTCAAAATGTTGCATTCAATTCTTATATGACTGTCTTCTACACTCAAAATCTATCGAAATGCGACACAGAATGGGTCATGAATTATTGCAAATCAATGCAACATTGATAAATTGTCCCTGAGATCCAATGCGTTTTCTGTGCCAGTAGAACTCAGGGGATGAAATGATAATAGATTTTAAAGGCAGTCCTAAACAGTTCTCAGTCCTAAACAGTTCTGACATTCCAGAAAATCAAGGGGTGCAAAAAATTGCCCTCCTCATTTTCTTCTAGATGTGCAGTAGGCGTGCAGCACTCCTGCCCTCCTGAAGAATGCCAGACCTGGAAGTCTGAATTCAAGCAACAAAAAATGGTTATAGAATATTTCCTTCAATATTCAGGCATGTTGAAGTCTTAAAATGAAAAATGGCCAAATTAATTTTGGTAGTAATTTCTTTTCTAGTCTTGAATGCGACTTTCTGTGCAGCCAAGACCTGAAAAGAAATTACTGCCAAACCATGTGTGCTGAAGTTCCAGATTATGATAAAGAGGACATTTTGGAATATATCTCGGATTTCAGGAACAATGAGAAGGTTGAAACTGATTTTTTATGACCCTGTCATAAGATGTCTGGGAGTATACAGTGTTTACCCTTGCCGTGATAGAGTGTTAACATTTTTTTCTGTCTCTTCCAGCTTCAGAAAATTCGAAAGTTGAAGGGCTTAAAATAAAGTCTCTGGAGGAAATAAGGAAAGAAAAGGCATTAAAAGCTAGACAGTTGCGAGAGGAAAGTGGTGAGTAAAAACAACAAAGCTAAGATAATTTCTCTTTGTATTTTAGGGTGTGATTTGTGTTGGTACATGTTTTACTGTTCATGGAGTGCTTCTAAATTTTTCTTAACCATAAATCTTTTAACCAGCTTAGCACAATATATGTCCAGTAAAAATCATCATTCAAATTTTATTATTTTTTAGCTGCGACTAGCAGCTCAAAAAGTGGCAATGTCGGTCTGTATGTCGGTCTGTCTGTGACCAACAAGTTTCAAAACTCAACAACTTATAAAATACTTGATGGAATGACTTTATATTTGGCATGTAAGTGTATCTTATTGATGTCTAGCCACTGTTCAATGCATGTGTTGTTTTTTAGCTGCGACTTGCAGCTCTATAAATGGCAATGTCGGTCGGTCTGTCTGTCTGTCGGTCGGTCGGTCTGTCTGTGACCAACGAGTTTGAAAACTCAATAACTTTTGAAATACTTGATGGAATGACTTTATATTTGGTATGTAAGTGTATCTTATTTATGTCTAGCCACTGTTCAATGCATGTGTTGTTCCAAATATTTTTCTTGGAGTTATGGCCCTTGATGAACTTAGAATTTTGTGAGATTGCACCACCCGTCGCAGCTACGGCGTTGATGTCGCAATTTTTTTTTTTTTTTTTTTCATTTCACTATTCTCTGCAGATTGCTTCTGAGAATCATTTTTTCACCTGCAGATTGTACCACCCATCACAGCTACGGCGTCGATGTCGCGATTTTTTCAATTTTTTCTTCAGAATCATTGCTTTATATTACATCTCATTGAAATGAGCTGACTGGACTCATTCCAGTGAGGGGCTCATAAGTTATGTTTTTTGAGGCAAGAAATGTAAATATTATACCCCCAACAAACGAAGTTAAGGGGGTATATAGGAATCATTTTGTCTGTCTGTCTGTCTGTCTGTGTCTCTCTCTCTGTGCAAGTCATGTCCAGCTCAGAAATTTTGATGGTGTTAAAGGATATTAATGATACTTGGTATAAATATTGCCCACCACCAAAGGGTGTGTCACGAATAAGGTTTGAATGTCTGTCTTCAAGGTCAATGTCATAGACATAGTTCAAGTTAACATATCCCCAAATCCAACTAGAACAAATTGTGTCCGGCGCACAACTTTTGATAGCCTTGAAGAATATTAATGATACTTGGTATTAATGTTGCTCATGACTAGAGGGTGTGTCACAAATAAGTTTGGTTAGTATGCCTACCTACAAGGTTAAGGTCGCAGACTTCAGGTGTACATACCCCACATCCAAATCCAACTATAAGTCATGTCCACCTCAGAACTTTTGAAAATCCCTTGCCGTGAAATGAGTAAAATTTGGGCACATTTAACCTTTTACCCATCGAATCGCCCGCATCCGCCCACGTAATATGCATATTCAGCAGCTGAAAAAATATTATTTTTCGAAAAATTTCAACAAAACCATATCATGTGACCCCTCTTTGGAACAAGCTAGAGCTCGTTCCAAAAAGGGGTCACATGATATGGTTTTGTTGAAATGTTTTGAAAAAATTTAAAAAATGATATTTAAAATAATAAATTTTGAAATCGTCTGCGTTGGGTAAAGGATTAACTGAACTTTTTTCATGTAAATTGAATGAACTTTTTGACCAGTGATTTCTTTAGATAAATTTAGATGAATTTTTTATCAAATCTAGTCATGACTGCTGTGAAAAATATTTTGAAAATACTCTGCGCGTTTTGAGTTAAGGAATTTTTTTCCTGAAATGATTTGAAAAATTTTTATCAACTCCACATGGGGTGCACAGTGAGAGTTTTGATTGTTGAGAACTTTCTTCACTCAGCAAGCAAAGTTATAGATAGGATTTCATAATTATTTCTTCTATTACAGATGCTTTGGATACACCAGATGCTAAACTTAAAACTCTTGATGAAAGAATAAGGCTTAGGAAAGCTCAGCAAAATGAAGCATTAGAAAGCAACCGAATGGATACCACAATTGCATTAACTGAAGCAGAGAAACGTGAGAAAACATCCAGAAAAACATGGCGAAGAGCAAGAGAAATCTATAAACCTCCACCAGCCAAAAAATCAGGTATTATTTCAACAGAAACATTCATTGTTGTGAATAGATGTCAGTACTACAATTCGGAAGGAGCTGAATGATAATAGACAAGCCTGGAAATAAGTAGAATCAGGTCCCCAGAAGGTGAATTTGGTGATGCTACCCTGCACTAAATTTACCCTCTGTGAACCTCAATTTGAATCAAGGTAATTGTAATATGATATAATAAGAAAACAATTAAAAGTGATAGTAATATTAGTTATCCTTGTGTTTTCCAGGGTGTATGGGAATTTACACCGGTTTGGGAACTCATACACCCTGAGGCAAAGCCGAAGCGTGTATGAGTTCCCAAACCGGTGTAAATTCCCATACACCCTGGAAAACACAAGGATAACGGATTTATTTCCCAGAATTTTGGTGTAATTAATATTTTAACCTGCATTGTGGGCAAAAACTGACAGAAAATTTGTACTCTGCAAGTTTCTTAAATAAAACCAGACAAATATGGATGCCATTGGAACTGGCTCAATGAGCCAGTTCCAATGACATCCATATCTGTAATATTTTATTGCACATAAATATTAAATTTCCTGTATTTTTTATTTTTGTTCTAACATAACCGAGCAGAAGGTATGAATTAATAATTAAAAATGGGTACTTTTTTAGCCATATAGCTTGCTCTTGTATATTCTTGTTTTTACACCGTGGTTAAACACAGTGTAAGAAAAAGCCACTGTAGATTGCAAGTTACACCGTACCTCTCAGCCAATCAAAATGCAGTATTTTGTTTCATTAGGAAATAATATAATATATTACATTTGAAACTAATAGACCTCAGCCCTGGAAAACATGTGTATGCCTTAAACAGTACATCTAGAATTTATTTGGCATGCATGATTTTTGCCACACATGCTGTTTTGGGGTAATTTGGTTTTGTTAACCCTTTCCACATTGTTGTCAAAATATAAAAATTTCAAGCCGCAATTTTTGAACATAGTAAAGCAGGCCTGGCAGTCTAGAAAATCAAGGAGTGCAAAACAGTTGCCCTCCTCAGATTGCTTGGGAGTGCAGTTGCACCTTGAATTTTCAATACATATACTTGAATGCTATTTTGGTTACAGTACATAGAGGGTGGACAATCACCCATGAAGTGGAGGTATCACCTAAGTTACTACTCTCAAATTTCATACAGAAATGCAAGAAGCACAAGGCAAGTTTCAACCAATGGACCTCCGGGTTTACCCCAGAGGTACATTGGCTGAAACTTTGCTTATGCTAATTACGGTTTGCATTAAATTAGCATTTATTGCTTGAGAGAAATCGTCACTCCACAGGTGATTTATTGACAATACACTCTCTATGTACTGTATATTTACTTTAAGGTATTACTATTGTGACTGAAAAATTGTACTTCATTCAGCTACATGATGGAAAAATTGGTACATACATAGTTTCGTTATTCAAAATGCTGCATTCAGTTATGTGACTGTTTTCTACACTCAAAATGTATTGAAATGCAACACAGAATGGGCCATGAATTATTGCGAATTAATGCAACATTGACAAATGATAAAAGACTTTAAAGGCAATCCCAAACATGTCTGGTATTCCAGAAAATCAGAGGGTGCAAAAAATTGCTCTCCTCAATTTTTTCTAGGCGTGCAGTATGCGTGCAGCACTCCTGCACTCCTAAAGAATGCCAACAATGGAATGGAACAGCTAGGAAATAACCCTTTACCCAGCAAATCGGCCACATCTGTGTTGGGTAAAGGGTTAAATCAGTTTAGTCTTGTCTGACAGAGTGCATTGACATTGAGCTCTGTCAAGCAAGACTGAATTTGGAACACACATTTTTTCCAGAAAAATATTTTTTTTATGCTCCAATGTTTGGGACACTCAGGAGACTTGTTTCCAGTTGGCCCAGTCATACTGAAAACGGTGCAAAATGCTCAGTATTAAAGCTAAGTTTGTGTTTAATTTTCCTTTTTAAACAATAAAAAATTGATAATACATGCTGATTTGTGTTGTTTTTATTTAAATCTGTTCCTAAGTTTTAATATTTACAGTCCGGACTGACATGAGGAAGACTATTTAATATTACATTGTGACAGTCTTCAACCCTTTACTGAACGCTAGTGGCAGATGACACTCATAAAAAGAATTCTTGTGTAACTAAAAATTTTCATTTTTTGCTTCCAAAACATAGCTTATGACCCCTCATTAGAACGTGTGCAATGCGCTCGTTCCAATAAGGGGCATAAGCTATGTTTTGGAAGCAAAAAATGAAAATCTAAAAAAAAATTGGATGGCGATTTTCGTATATAGTGATGGAAAACAAATCACACACAACTTGATTCAGCATCAAAACAAGACCAGGTTATGTTTTTTCCCCATTTTTAGCTCACCTGAGCGAAGCTCAAGGGGAGCTTAACTAATCACTTTCTGTCCGTCGTCCGTCGTCCGTCGTCCGTCGTCCGGCGTCCGTCGTCCGTCGTCCGGCGTCCGTCGTCCGTCGTCCGTCGTCGTCCGTCCGGCGTTAACTTTACATTATCGACTTCTCCTCCTAAACCACTAGCCCAATTTTATTCAAATGTTGGCTAAATGTTTATTACCTAATGCCAATTCAGATTTGTTCAAATGAAGTTGCCCCTCCTCCTGGGTGGTGCCACACCCCCAAGGGGCACCAAAATCTTTGTAAATCTTCTTCTCATGAACCAGCAGTAGCAGAGACTTGATATTTGGTGTGCAGCTTCCTTTTGAGGTGTAGACTCAGATTTGTTCAAGAGAAGTTTGTGGGGCTATACTTGACGTTGTTATGAGAGGGGCAAAATTTTTTGCCCCGCCCAAAATTTCTATTTTCCAAACCGAGAGGCTGATTTGAACCAAATTTTATGTGAGGGCTTATTGGGTCATGAGTACTTGATTTATGCAAAAAAAAATTTTCCCGCAGCCCCGTGGGAACCGCAGGAGCTAAAAATAGAAAAAATTTAAAACGCCCATATCTCCAAAACTGCACGGCACTGAGAATTTTTATTTGGTGTGCAGCTTCCTTAGGACCAACAGAAAGGATTGGTAAAAAAAAATTGCCATCGGTTTTATCATAGGGTACAGTTTCGGGACTTTGAAAAAGTGCTGAGTCAGCACTTTTTAACACTGTAGGCAATGGGAAAAACATTAAAAAATCTTCTTCTCCAGATCCAGCAGGCAGAATCTTTTCATATTTGGTATGCAACATTGTAGGGTGGATCTGATTCAAGTTTGTTCAAATCGGCCCCCTGGGTTCATATTTGGGCTCAGTATAGGAGCCCGATTTCGAACTTAGTGCATTTCAGGCAAATTTCTTAAAAAATCTTCTTCTCCAGATCCAGCAGGCAGAATCTTTTGATATTTGGTATGCAACATTGTGGGGTGGATCTGATTCAAGTTTGTTCAAATCGGCCCCCTGGGTTTATATTTGGGTTCAGTATAGGAGCCCAAATTTGAACTTACTGCATTTCAGGCAAATTTCTTTGAAAATCTTCTTCTCCAGATCCAGCAGGCAGAATCTTTTGATATTTGGTATGCAACATTGTAGGGTGGATCTGATTCAAGTTTGTTCAAATCGGCTCCCTAGATTCATATTTGGGCTCACTATAGGAGCTCGAATTCGAACTTAGTGCATTTCAGGCAAATTTCTTAAAAAATCTTCTTCTCCAGATCCAGCAGGCAGAATCTTTTGATATTTGGTATGCAATGTTGCGGGGTAGATCTGATTCAAGTTTGTTCAAATCGGCCCCCTGGATACATATTTGGGCTTACTATAGAAGCCCGAATTCAAACTTAGTGCATTTCAGGCAAATTTCTTCAAAAATCTTCTTCTCCAGATCCAGCAGGCAGAATGTTTTCATATTTGGTAAGCAACATTGTGGTGTGGATCTGATTCAAGATTGTTCAAATCGGCCCCCTGGATTCATATTTGGGCTCAGTATAGGAGCCTGATTTCGAACTTAGTGCATTTCAGGCAAATTTCTTGAAAAATCTTCTTCTCCAGATCCAGCAGGCAGAATCTTTTGATATTTGGTATGCAACATTGTAGGGTGGATCTGATTCAAGTTTGTTCAAATCGGCCCCCTGGGTTCATATTTGGGCTCAGTATAGGAGCCCGATTTCGAACTTAGTGCATTTAGGCAAATTTCTTAAAAAATCTTCTTCTCCAGATCCAGAAGGCAGAATCTTTTGATATTTGGTATGCAACATTGTGGGGTGGATCTGATTCAAGTTTGTTCAAATCGGCTTCCTAGATTCATATTTGGGCTCACTATAGAAGCTCGAATTTGAACTTAGTGCATTTCATGCAAATTTCTTAAAAAATCTTCTTCTCCAGATCCAGCAGGCAGAATCTTTTCATATTTGGTAAGCAACATTGTGGGGTGGATCTGATTCAAGTTTGTTCAAATCGGCCCCCTGGGTTTATATTTGGGCTCAGTATAGGAGCCCAAATTTGAACTTAGTGCGTTTCAGGCATATTTCTTAAAAAATCTTCTTCTCCAGATCCAGCAGGCAGAATCTTTTGATATTTGGTATGCAACATTGTAGGGTGGATCTGATTGTGATTCATGAACGTATTTATTTGTAAAGTTGATAGAATCTTAGACAAAATTTGCAGAAAAGATCTACTATAGAAGGGGTGGTATCCAGGGTGAACCGTTTACCCAAATCTAGCAGTACTAATGCATTATTCACACAAATCTTCGTTCAAATTTTATGACCCCTCATTGGAACACACGCATTCAGCTCATTCCAACAAAGGTCATATGCCATGTTTTCGAGACAAAGGAATAAAAATTTTAGTTATTCATGAAATTTTTAGGCAACTGTTGTCTGTTATTCACATTGCTTCATGAAATTTCAGTACTTTTAGAAGTTACCTCAGTAATCAAGGGTTAATTCCCCTTAATTAAATGTCGCCTCTAAAAAACAACCACTTTGCATATCTTACCTTTTTACCAGCATAACTGCCAAAACTTGTCAGCATTCTTCGCAAAAATCGCTATTCAAATTTTAATTTTTGTCTCTTAAACATACATGTACTTATCGCTTGTAAATACCCCATTGGAATGAGCTTTTTGAGCTCATTCCAATGAGAGGTCGCACACCATGCTTTTTGAGTCAAAAAAGCAATTTTTTTAGTTATTCCAGAATTTCGTACGTAAAACACAGCTTTATGACTTCACATTAAAATGAGCTCTCTAAGCTTGTTCCAATCAACATTCACGCACTATGTCTTTCACACAAAAAATAAAATTTTCCATTTCTTCAGGAATTTTGTTTGCAAGAACACTCTTACCCCCCCCCCCCCCCCCCCCCCCACAAACACACACACACAAACACACACACACACACACAAACACAGACACACACACCTAAAAGTTCGTCAGCAAAAAAACAGTTACTTCAATTTTTAAATGCATTATAGGAACAACTTGCCTAATCAAATTTAAATACTTTTGCATCATTCTGTATCTAGAACAAACCATTTACCATATCTTTACGCAAAATTCTCCAGCATCATTCACAAAAAACACCATTATTTATATATTCACATTTCTGTCTCAAAAATATACCTGATCTTCCCATACCCCTATTGGAATAAGCTGTTTGAGCTTGTTCCAATGATGATAAAAAAAAATAAAATTTGTGAAAATTTTTGTTTTCTTGCATGCAAATATATACATGTAGCACATGGAAGATATCCACAGTTGGGGAGAGATGTCCAAGGCTATCTCTTCACATTCCTTGTTTGTGCTTCATGCTAAACCAGTTTGTCTGCAGAGATAAATTTGCTTTATTAAAAATCATTGGAGATTGGCCACACACCAATGATTTTAAATAAAACTAATTTTAGGTAACAAATGTTGAACTTCAAACAAAATCTATCACTCAACCAGTTAATGTTGATGAGGCATGACATGGTGAAGGTGACCTAAAATACTTCTTAGAGTCACTTTGTCAGGTGAGCGATTAAGGCCACGTGGGGCCTCTTGTTTAAGATGTGGGACATCTGTGAAAATATTTATTTTTAGCTGTCCCAGTACATAGAGTAAATACAGTATTTCTATTCAAAGATAACCTGCTACCAGCAAAAGGTGGCTTAGTTAAGCAGATTTTGTTCATAAATACTTGTTTTCTTGCAATTTATTGTAGAATGCCAGTAGACACTCTCCAATAAATTGCAACCAAACAATTTTATATGAAAACATTTCTACCACCAAACAAACATCAAGCGAATACATACAGTGTAAAGCCACTAAGTGGCTTCAAGCACTTTTCAATAGAGATATGAAAGTGGCTTCTAGCACTGAAACATTTAATTTCCTATTTGCATTGTAAGTAAAACTTGCAGTTTGAAATTTCGCTGTTTCGACATCAGTAGTCAAAGGTTAATATTGAAATAACTGAAAAGTATCTAACCCTTTACCGAACACAGACGATTTTGTTGAAAATTTTCGAAAAAAACTATTTTTTCAGCTGCTGAATTTGCATATTACGTGGGTGGATGCGGGCGATTCGTTGGTTAAAGGGTTAATGGAAAATACATGACTGCTATAATAAAGTCATAAGTTAAGGCCTAAAAAATTAAAAATCTGTTTCTCAGGGTCTCCTGCATGGTCCTTTTGGTTGCCGCATGCTCTCTTTTTATAACCAATGTAAACTTTAAAAAAATAAAATTTAAATGGTTTATGTCTGATATTTTAGTCAAGTTAAAAAAATTTATAAATTTGTCCCTGGAGTGCAGGAAGGCTTTGCAATGCTTTAGCATTGCAAAGCCTTCTTGCTCTCAAGGGACAAAATACTCCACCACCCATGCTGTTCTGTAGATTATGAGGCCTAAAACATAAAACAAACCAAGAACATGAACTTGTGATGGCAAAGAAATAATTACAGAAATAACAAATAAAATAAAAAACTGCTCACCTGCATGCAATTTTACAAAAAGTGGCCTAAGAAACGGAAGGTGTGGCCTAATGAGCAATTAATGTATATAAGGGCATTACTTTGATTTCTTCGGGAGCGCGGTGGCTCAGTAGGTAGAGGTGCAGGCTGCAAGCCGAGAGGTCCTCGGTTCGAATCCCACCTGCGGCAACCGCGTTGTGTCCTTGGGCAAGACACTTCATCTCCATTGCCCGCGTGAGGGCACGATGACGCTGTGTACTAAGGCGTACTGCCCGTCGATGGTACGCATGTCTCCAACCAATCTAACCCTGCCTGAGCTGGAGTTACGATGTTGGGGAGCTGGCAGCTGCTCGTCGTTGCTCAGTGGTTCTCTCCGGGTACTCCGGCTTCCTCCACCCGTAAAACTGCCACGGCCATGATTAGCCATTGTGCATAAATATGTGACCTTAAACATCATTAAATAAATAACTTTGATTTCTTCAGAAAATGATCCAGATACTACAGATAACAGAAGCTCACCAGTGGAACAAGAAAGAATGATCATTGAACCGCTCGAAGAATACAAGCCAGTGAGTAATGTGAAAAGCTCCAAAGTGAAAATAACTAAGGTAAAAAATACATACAGTAGAATCCTCTTAGTTGAATATCCATTTTGCCAGTGAAAATTATTCAATTAACAGGAGTATACAATTAACAGGGATTTGGTCAGTTTCTTGTGTTTTCTTGTGTTCTTGATGTAAACTGAGCATTTATTCTATTATATCTTGTTTGACAGAGCTCATAGAGCTCTGTCAAACAAGATATAATAGAATAAATGCCTGAAAATACCTAAGGTAAAAATTACATACATGTATATGAATATATTATCAGTAATGAAATCCCTTTGTTTTGCAACAACAAAATAAATTTGAAGATATTCTGATTTTGTTTGTACTTTCCAAGAGATTGAAATGAAAGATATGGGACTGATGTGTGCTACTTTACATCCCCTTTCCATATTGCCTACTTCAGAACTGAGTGCTTAACTGCAGACTTTGGCTATTGTAACAGACCCCACTAACCCCACCCCATTTAATTCACTCCACAAGTGGTGCCTTGTAAGGTTTCGGGTGAAGCCAGTGCTACAAGACATTCTCCAATGAGGAAGTCTTGCACAATTGCGCCACTCAAAACAATAATAGGGTCCCATTATACCCCAGCATCCATCTATATCTGGTCCTCACCAGAAATGAAATGTCATCATTAATGAGCGAAGCATACGATCCAGGCTATGTCATGTTTACAGCACAAATTCCCTCAATATTCCAATCTCTGCCTGCAGGTAGTGGGGTGGGGGGTGGAAAGAAAGTATCACGGCCAGTCAATACGAGGACTTGAAGGACTATCCTGCTCACAGCCCACCCGGTTGAGTCTGCTACTGGGCGGAGAAGTGTGCATTCCCACTAAGAATATCTCAGCCTTGGCACACAATTCTCAAGCACGGAATGTATATAAAAAAGAAGAAAATATAAAATTAATTCCTACAGACCAACCTGATGAGCGTTGTCAAAAAATTCCATGAATCCTCCCAAACCTGACTAATAATTTACATCGGTAAAAAAAAGCTTCATATTTATCCACAAGTTCAAGCCAGAAAATAACCAGACTGACATCTGCAAAATGAGGTCCCCAGAGGGTGAATTTAGTGATGCTACCCTGCACAGCAGGGTAGCATCACTAAATTTACCCTCTGTGAGCCTCAATCTGAATCAGGGTTTCATAGCTAAACAGAAAAAGGTACCCAGAGAATAAATTGGCCCATTGTATAGGATAGCATCATCAAATTCACCCCTCTGGGGACCTCATTCTGCAAATGTCAGACTGCTTATTTTCTGGCCTGCACAAGTTGGGCCCAATTGAAAAATCCTATACCATCATTAAAAGGTGTCATGTTTGCTTGAGGTGCTTTCTGTTCTCAAGAAGATAAAATATTTTGTTCAAGGCGATTCATGGGAATGTGGTGGCTTAGTGGTTACAGTATTGGACTTCAAACCGAAAGGTCCATGGTTTGATCCCAACCAGGGGTAACTGCATTGTGTCCTTGGGCAAGGAACTTCATCCTGATTGCCCATTTGGGGGAACAGTGGCGTTGTGTAATAAGGCATACTTCACGTCCATGGTGCACTTGCCTTCCAACGAAAGCAGCAAACCCTGCTTGTGCAGAGTTAGTACTTTGGGGAGTCTGACAGTTGCTTGCCATTGCTCATTGGTTCTCTCCTGGTACTTTGGCTTCTGCCACCCGTAAAACTTCATTCTTCAGTTGTGGTTTTGATATAGCTGCAGATGCTGAAACTAACAAACAGGCCTGAAAATAAGCAGTCCAACATTTGCAGAATGAGGTCCCCAGAGGGTGAATTTGATGATGCTATCACATGCAGTGGGTCAATTTATCCTCTGGGTACCTCTTTCTGTTTAGTTTTGAGACCCTGATTCAGATTGAGGTTCACAGAGGGTAAATTTATTGATGCTACCCTGCTGTGCAGGGCAGCATCAATAAATTCTCCCTCTGGGGACCTCATTTTGCAGATGACATTCTGCTTATTTTCTGGCTTTAAAACTGATAAAAAAGTAAATACATCTGCTATTGTGGATCTTTTTTTTCTTCTTTTGGATGGAAAATAATTTTATGATGTAGTAATCAACATTGTGAATTGGTTTTACTTACAGAGTACAGCTGACTTGTCGGGTATAAAATCATATTCAGAAATCATGGCTGAGAAGAGACGAAAGCTGGAGGAGCAGAAACAGAGGAAAGAAAGGTCAAAACCTGTTGTATATGACTTTGATACATTTGGTAAGTTGAAATATTTTAACCCTTGACCCAACATAAAGGCCAAAACCAGCCAGGTCTATTCACAAAAATCCCCAATTAATTTTCATTTTTTTTACCTGCATCGCCAGCGGCAGAGCAGGTCTAGTAACCGCTCGACTCCGTACATCTATCCGTCAGTCCGTCCGAAACACTTCTTCCGTCAAAGATTTCTTGGCTTCTATGAAAGGGAATGGTTTTATATTTGGTCTGCTGCTTCATAATGAATTGTATCGTGTATCTAATTTTCAGATCTGCCGTGCAGCCACTTCCTGTTTGCCGATACTTTGAAGTCTGTTTATCTCTATAATCAATTGCATGCAGCGACGCAGGTCCACACTCAGTATTGGTCTTGGCTTGTTTCATTTTTAGCTTAACTTGACATAGGTCGTATTTATGAAGGAATTTCATTGTAACTTCATAGGGGATGCCTCTGTATAATATCTAGATGAGAACGTTCCCTTTTGGTCATGATCTGTCAACCGTGATGGCTGCCCAAGCCCAAAACCCAAAAACTTATAGCACAGTCTGCAGGTCATATTTAATATGGAGGAATTTCATTGTAACTTGGTAGGATGACTCTTTTTTGATGTCTAGATGAGAACTTACCCATTTTGTCGCGATCTGTCAACCGTGACGACTGCCGGAACCCAAAACCCTAAAACCTTTAGCACAGTCTACAGGTCATATTTATGGAGGGATTTCATTGTAACTTGGTAGGTTGACTTCATATAATGTCTAGATGAGAACATCCCCTTTTGGTCGTGATTGGTCAACTGTGATGGCAACAGGGGCCCGAAGCCCCAAAACCTTTAGCACAGTCTACAGGTCATATTTATGAAGGGATTTCATTGTAACTTGGTAGGATGGCTACAAATAATGTCTAGATGAGAACTCCCCTTTTGGTCGCGATCATTCAGCCGTAATGGCTGCTCAAGCCCTAAACCCGAAAACCTTCAGCTTAGTCTGTAGGTCGTATTTATGGAGGGATTTCATTGTAATTTGGTAGGTTGACTCCATATAATGTCTAGATGATCACGTCCCCTTTTGGTCGCGATTGGTCAACTGTGACGGCTACAGGGGCCCAGAAGCCCGGAAACCTTTAGCACAGTCTACAAGTCATATTTATGAAGGGATTTCATTGTAACTTGGTAGGATGGCTCCAGATAATGCCCAAATAAGAACGTCCCCTTTTGGTCACGATCATTCAACTGTGATGGGTGCCCGAGCCGAAAACCTTTAGCATAGTCTATAGGTCGTATTTATGAAGGGATTTCATTGTAACTTGGTAGGTTGACTCCGTATAATGTCTAGATGATAACGTCCCCTTTTGGTCGTGATTAGTCAACTGTGATGGCTACGGGGGCCCGGATTGTGACTCCAGATAATGCCCAGGTGAGAACGTCCCCTTTTGGTCGCAATCATTCAACTATGATGCCTGCCCGAGCCCAAAACCCCAAAAACATTGGCATAGACTACAGGGCATATTTATGAAGGGATTTCATTGTAATGTGGTAGGATGACTCAGTATAATGTCGAGATGAGGACGTCCCCCTTTTGGTTACGATCGGTCAACCTTTATGGCTACACAAGCCCAAAGCCCGAAAACCTTTAGCACAGTCAACAGGCCGTATTTATGAAGGGATTTGGGAGCGCGGTGGCTCCGTGGTAGATTGTTGGACTTCTATGCTAGAGGTCCTGAATTTTAAAAACACCGAGCCTTGCCATTTTATCAATCCCTGTTCCTTACTGTAGCCGGAGAAAGTTCCCAGCATTGTCAATTTCAATTTGAGATCTAACTACTGCATTTTATTTGATGATTGCACATTGTTTTCACTTCATAATCAACATGCTGAATGACGTCACGTCATTGAGTCGGGTAAGTCTCTTCATTCTGTTCATTTTCATTTGTTCAGAACAGTTTAAAATGATTCACGATTTGGGAAGTATTGCAACCTGCAGAGTAAACAGAACATTCTTAAGTCTTGTACATTCGACCAACCCTCATTGGGACAATCCGAACCGCAAAAGTGAGAAAGCTGTCAACTTGTCACAACTGTCAGTTCACTTTTAGTACCAACCTTCCTGTGTAGAAATGGACGTTTATGTTTGAAATTTCGGGAAATTAATTATAGAAATGAAACATTCACACAAAGGTTCTCCTGTTTAAATTCTACAAATCAGTTGGGGATATTTTGGTGTTTCCATTAAACGATTGTACATCATTTTAAATGTGTAAGTATATTAAAGATTGTTGAATTTATGGGAAACAACTATTAATCGACTAACCATTGATTAATGGTGGTGATTAGTCGACTGAAAATTGATAGTCATGGCAGCTCTATTAATTATGGCAATTTTATTTTTAGCATCATCAAATCAAGAACTGCAGTCTGCAGATAAGCCACAGCAGATTGTTAAACCAACATTGAATGTAAAGACATTTGCAGCTGTTAATCCCGTAGAAGTTCTTTCCATAGAAACTACTACAGATTTACCTGGATCGAGGGTATCAACAAAGCCAAGTTCATCTAATCGATGGTCAGCAGTTGTTCAACAGAGGGAGCGGGAAAGCAGTAAAAAGAAAACCATTACTCCACCAGCTGTGGAAAAAAGTTCTTTCAGTTTAAGTTCACCTGTTGTGACAAAAAGTTCTTCCAGTTTTATAGACAATCTAATTGACACATCCACAAGTGTGAAAAGCTTGTCAGAAACTGTTCCTCGAAAATCAACAGTGACAAGTAATGTTCATCCAAATAGTGATGCAAATATTCAGCACATGAAGAGAAAAACTTCCAGTGATAAAAAAGAAATGTGAGTGCATTATTTTTAGCTGCAACAAGCCGTTCCTCTAGATTGCAATGTCGATCGGATTGTCTGTCTGTTGGTTGATCAGTCCAGTCTTTTGATTTTAGCGGAGCTGTCACTCCTGTGCACCATTGTACCTGCAATTTTTACTTTTTGCGAGTAGACAACAGCGCATATCAGTTTCACCTAACCAGCGATTAAGCCTTACCTAATGCATAGGCTAAATCCGCCACATTACATACACACTGCACAATAGAAAAAAATTCAAACAAATTCAACATAACCATACCATGTGACCCCTCACAGGTCCTCTAAAGAAATAATTACCAAAAATAAAAAAATAAAATAAATGCTCGCCCGAATGCAATTTTATAAAAAATGGTGTGAGAAACAGATCTACTTTGTGGGGCCTAACTGTAATAACTTTTGTTATATTGATAAACAATTTAATATTAGAGGATCCATTTTTCCTGTTTCAGAAATGGGGAGTGTGTGATTCTGTGACTTACCTCATGTTCACTTGGAAATCCAAGCTTTGATTATCTCCCTTGATAGGCCTGCTAGTAAGTGATAAAGTTAATTTCACACAAATTGTAACGACAAGGTATTTTTATTTTATTATTCCAGTGTCCAGTCAGAAAAGAAATCCAAACTGTCCACATCAGTCTTAGAGGATGAAGAAGATTGGTTGTTAGGGGATGACGATGAAAATATTGAGTTTGATGCTGAAGAAGATGAAGACGATGTATTAAAACAGCTGGACGATTTGTTATCTTGATGTTTATTTCATAGTTTACTAAAATGTTGTCATCTAAATGTCATATAATATTACCAAAAATAAAAATGTGTATTGAACTATTCAAGGGAGAGAAAAAAAAAATTGATGATAAATTTATGTCTTATTGTACTTTATATAATAATACATTATATTTTTAGTCCATATCATAATACACAAGAGTTTGGTGGTTTGGAATTAACTGTCAGTGGCAGGTTTTCACCCTTTGAACCCAGCAGTCTGCTTTTAACCCTTTATCCAACGAATCGCCCGCATCCGCCTGCGTAATATGCAAATTCAGCAGTTGAAAATAAAACCATATCATGTGACCCCAGAGCTCGTTCCAACGAGGGGTCACATGATATGGTTTTGTTGAAATTTTTTGAAAAATTTGAATAAATGATATTTAAAATAATAAATTTTGATATCGTCTGCGTTGGGTAAAGGGTTAAAGTGCAGCACCATCACAGGTCCTAAATTACAATTTTTGTGGTGCAGGAAATGTGTTAGGAAATAAATTAGAATTTTCAACCTGTCGCCTTATGGCTGCAGGTTTTAAATATCAATTGATTTTCCCCACACATCAATTATGCACTTTTTCAGTTCAGATCATTGATCTGACATGGGGTACACCACTGGTACAATGGGGTTCAAAGAGTTCATTTGAATTATCAATGTTATTCATTGATTTATTTTAACTATTTATTGAGGTTTAATGACACTTTCAACAGCCAGGGTCTCCTTGTGTCCGACAGTTTTACAGATGGAAGAAGCCGGAGTACTCAGAGAGAACCACCGAGCATCTCTCAGACTCCCCAATTTACTATCTCTGCACAAGCAGGGTTCTCATTGGTTGAAGAGAAGTGCTTCATCGATGTGCAGTATACCTTAGTACACAGCACCACCCTTGTGAGCAATCTGGATGAAGTGCCCTGTCCAAATTATCAGTGTTGATGTCATTAAAACGATCACTCACTGTGGTCAAAATACCGAAATTTCAATCGACAGATTTTTCCACAGTGCAACAAGGAATTTTGTTTGTCAGTTTCCAGTTGCATTATTGCAAAAAATTTACTGCTTGAAATTTTCCTAATTCACCATCAGTTTTCAGAGAATTAATTTCTTTGGTGGTAAGAGCTAAAAGAGTTGTTTTTTTTCAATCTATGCATACTTGGTTAGAATACAGGACATATCAATCTTAAAATGACTCTCAGCTTCACAAGCAATTGGGTTTTGTATATGGAGTGTAAATGAAGAACTGGGCTTTCAGATGGATTTCGGTTCAGTTCCTTTTAAGTTAATTAATGTTGCTGTTTTGGAAAGTTATAATTACTGACCACTGTATACAAGTGGGTCTGTAGTAGTAACTAAACATCCCTTTGAAAACTTTATGGAAACTTAATTATGGGTCCAACATTGTAATTACCATAGCACATACTTTTCGGCTTGTTGACTAATCTGTAGATTGTCATGTTGATACATTAATCAGCACTTTCTGCACTCTATTTTGGAGGCGAGTTGCTAGTACTGGCTCTTAGATAAAGTTGCGTTTTAAAAAATTACACATTTCCCATTTATCCTGA
This sequence comes from Pictodentalium vernedei, assembly GCA_031216915.1. Lineage (NCBI taxonomy): Eukaryota > Metazoa > Mollusca > Scaphopoda > Dentaliida > Dentaliidae > Pictodentalium > Pictodentalium vernedei. Next base: position 446,012,970 of record CM062289.1, on the reverse strand, counting down.
TTTATCTCATTTTTTTTTTGTTATAAAATAGCACTTTAAAAAAAATGATTCACATTTTTTAAAAATTAATCAACTGAAAAATTTCTGCACCCACCCAGCTCTAATGTATCATTTGAACTCATAATCAGTTTTGAACTTTTTAAGTTCTCACATTATAAAATGTAATTATTTTCTGTTCCTCACTGTTGTTGAATATTTGGGAGCTCTACATGTAGTCAGAAATGTCTGTTCTGTTTGTATAGTGATTCTGTTATATTTGATGAAATTTACCTTATTTGTATCTTTTAATGTTTCAAATGTTATATTTTTTTTCAGTCTAAATATATTTTCTCAATCTTGATTTAAAAATCAGGAATGAGATTTTTCAGCAAATTCGCTGATTTCAGCGAATTCTTGCCCCAAATGCTGAAATTTTATTTCTATAAATTTGAATGAAAATGGTCTTAAAAGACCATTTTCATGCAAATTTATAGAAATTAAATTAATGTCAAACAACAGGTGCTCCCCGTGTTCTTAGATGTTCTTAAGAATCCCAATTTTCACAAATTTAACTTAAAATGTGGGAATTTTCACAAATTTCAGCGAATTTGTTGCTTGCCATTCTCATCCCTGAAAAATGGTTTCTAGTCAGTCCTGTCTGCAGTTAGACACATCAGTCCTTCAGAACATGCAGAAGAATTTAGTATTTGGTCATCTGACAAGTGAATATCTCTGTAGGATTCTTTGAAAGTACAAAACCCATCATCGTACATGAAAAGGAGACAGCACTTACCAAAAAGTTTGTTGAATCAGAAAAATCTTCAAAAACAACTTATGACCCCCTCTTTGAGCTCAGCCCAATGAGGGGTCATAAAAATGTTTTTGAGACATCACATAAAAAATTTAAAGGGGGATTCTTGTTAATAGTGCCAGTTGATTTGTACCATTTCTGTGTACCAAAGCATAAAAGTGTTCGAATTTCAAAACAGGGATTCCGTGCCCTTGAAAATTAGATTTTCGTTTAAAAAGTCATGGATAGTCCTGGAAAAAAATCTTTAGGTATTTGCTTGGTTGAAAATGTTTTCCTGTGAGTTATTGATGTATTTTTGTGGTGTAATTTGTGTTAATAGAGTAATAACAGATCCTAGGAAAGCTTGTGAGAGGGAGAGTTTTGCCAAGATCATTGTCATGTGCTGGTATTGATGGTTTTAAAAACATGAACAATAGTTGTTACATGGAAAGGATTAATCTCTAAGATATTAACTGATTTGTAGACAAACATCAGAGTTGATTAAAGAAATTTGTAGGTAAAAGTTCATGGAAGTGCTTGAGAATCCTTCAGAAAAGTCCTTGAAAATCCTGAGTTTTTTCTCACATTGTGAAGAAATCCTGTAACATATATACTTACTTACCAGACTAGTTGAAACTCAGCTCTTACCTAACACGAAAAGCAGACAACACATGCAAACAAAATTTTTGAATAATAAATTTTTTTCAGTTTTTGCATCAAAAACTTAGCTTATGACCCTTTATTGGAATGAGCTTGTTCCAATGAGGAGTCATAAACTTGTTTTTAAAACAAAAAATGAAAAGAATAATGAAAATTGAATGGTAATTTTTAGCTCAACTTTGACATAAGTCAAATTTGAGCTAATGCCATGGCCAGTCGTCCGTCATCCGTCTGTCCGTCAACCATTCAATATGGCCCGGGCAAGAAGCCGCATTTATGAACCGATCTTTACGAAACTTTTTGGGTACCTTTGTTATCACCGTGGGACGGGAACGAGTGTTTTGGGGTCAGGTCCGAAATTCAAAATGGCTGCTGGCCGCCATTTTGTACAAAATTAGGTGCAGTCAGATTTTTGCGCAGAATTTTCATATTAAAGCTCTGATTCGAATAATTTTTTGTATAAATGTTTAGTGTACCATGGGATACATCACATATAATACATTTTTTTCTTGTGCGTAAATTATGCAAATTAGACTAAGTTTAACGTTGATTTATTTAGTGTTACTTTCAGCACTGTAAGTGCAAATGCCAATATGCCTCGGGCCAGAGGCCGTATTTATGAACTGATCTTTACGAAACTTCTTGGGTAACTTTGTTATCACTGTGGGACGAGAATGAGTGTTTTGGGGTCCGGTCTGAAATTCAAGATGGCCACTGGCAGCCATTTTGTACAAAATTAAGTGCAATCAGATTTTTGCGCAGAACTTCCATATGAAAGCTCTGATTTGAATAATTTTTTGTATGAATGTTTAATACCATGGGATACATCACATATAATTCAGGTTTTTTTCTCGTGCATAAATTATGCTAATTAGACTAACTGATCTATTTAGTGTTACTTTCAACACTATAACTGCAAATGCCAATATGGCTCGGGCTAGAGGCCGTATTTATGAACCGATCTTTACGAAACTTCTTGAGCACCTTTGTTATCACCGTGGGACAAGAACGAGTGGTTTTGGGTGCGGTCCGAAATTCAAGATGGCCACCAGCAGCCATTTTGTTCTTTAGTTAGTGCAATCAGTTTTTTATACAGAACTTCTGTATGAAAGTTCTGATTTGAATATATTTTTGTATGAATGTATAGTAACATGGAATACATCACATGTAATGCGGGTTTTTTTCTCGTGCAGGAATTATGCAAATTAGATGAACTTTGATTTATTCAGTGCTACTTATACACAGTAAGTGCACATGTCAATACGGTGCGGGCTAGAGTCTGTATTTATGAACCGATCTTCACGAAACTTCTTGGGTACCTTTGTTATCACCTTGGGACGAGAACGAGTGTTTCTGGGTGCGAGACAAAATTCAAGATGGCTGCCAGTGGCCATTTTGTACCGAAATTAGGTCCAATCAGTTTTTTGTACACAACTTCTATACAGCTCAGGCTAGAGGCTGCATTTATGAACCGATCTTTACAAAACTTCTTGGGTACCTTTGTTATCACCGTGGGACGAGAACGAGTGTTTTTGGGTGCGGTCCAAAATTCAAGAAGGCCGCAAGCAGCCATTTTGTACCAAAATTAATTCAATCAGGTTTTTGTACAGAACTTCTGTATGAAAGTTCTGATTTGAATAAATTTTTGTAGGAATGTTTAGTGACATGGAATACATCACATATAATACGGGTTTTTTCTCAAGCAGAAATTATGCAAATTAGATGAACTTTGATTTATTCAGTGCTACTTATACACAGTTAGTGCACTTGTTAATACAGCCTACTTTGTATAAATAGTTCTGCAAAAGAAATCAAACAAAAAATTGTATTGTGATAAAACTTTTGAGAAAATGAGATTTGCAAACATTGACTTTTCAGATACTTCATGGACATTGGCAACATGGCCAGTGGAGGTGTAAATAATGTGGACTTGTTGGGCCAGTTAGAAGTGGAAAAACGAAGTGTAAATTGTTTTCAGATAAGGCTATTAAAAAAAAAATTCTTGTTTCTCGGGCCCCTCCCTCATCATTAAAAATCTGCCTCATCACTTTTTTTTTGGCCTGGAAATTTCTTCTATGACGCAATTTTGCACACAGAGTTCTGTCAAACAAGATATAGTTGATTAAATTTTCAACTACATTATGGGAAATTTTCACTGCTGAAAACATTGGTTTGCCACATAATAGTGGAAGTAGTTAAACTTCTGATTCCAACTATTTTCAGAACTGTTTTGTGAATAAACGAAAAAAAAAGAGAAAAAGGTCTCCCTCCTTATAAAATTGAGGAAAAATTACCTGAGAAACAAGAACTTTTTTGTAGGCCAAATGGATAAGAATAGGACAGTTCTCTTTGTGTGATCTTTTATTAAGTCTTTGCATGCACTATGTGGATTTTCCTGCCCAGCACAAAAATATTCTGTAACGACGAAGATGTGGAGATCCCTCGCTTGCTCACAAAATATACCCCCAGAAATAGGAGTAGTTCTCTCATCAATGATTTCTTGGTAACATTATCTTTTGAATTTCCTATCAAAATCCAGTTATGGCTGCTTCAAAGAGCTTGTTCTAATGAGGGGGTTACTTGACATGGTTGATATCTTGTGAGAAATAATTTATTTTCAACTACTCAATTTGTATATTATGTGAGCGGATGTGGTGGATTCATTAGGTAGAGGGTTAATACAGTAATCTGTCAACAATGGGTATAGAATCTGTTTAACCCTTTACCTAACCTGAAAAGCAGACGACACTTGCAAAAATAATTCTTGAATAACTAAAGTTTTTCATTTTTTGTCTCGAAAACATAGGTTATGACCCCTCGTTGGAACGAGGGGTCATAACCTATGTTTTTGAGACAAAAAATGAAAAAAATAATGAAAATTAATTGGCGATTTTTGAGAATAGCGCTGGCCGCTTTTGGCCGTTACGTTAGGTAAAGGGTTAATCTCTGATTATGAAGTACATTTTTTGATATGCTTTTAAAAAGGGTTCTCAGAATGCAATTAAGTGTACCAGATAACACCCCTTTATCATCTTAATGACTAAAAAGATATAAGGGGTTAAATAAAAGATTTTCAATAAGTTACCAGCTTCTTGTGAAGTTTACAAATCAAGTTCTGTGAATTAGTCCTGGACCAAGCCTTTGGTGAGGTTTGAGCCAAATTTATTGAACAAAGTTTTGTAAATATCAGTCCAAACTGGGAATGAGTTAGTTTATTTATTTTTTCATCCCTATGTTGCGATCATGAGTTAAAGATGTTGATATGTCCTTAAACATGAATATATAAATTTATCATTTGCTTCACCCCTCCCCTCCAATCTCCAAAAGATGGCTAGATGAGAGGGGAATCATTGCTTTGTGAAAAGTTTTGAATTACATTGTTCATAGCAATGGTGGTCTGAGCATCTACTCAAACATTTGTCCCCAATGATGTAGATATTTTAAGCATTCAGTTTTTTAATTTTATTGAAACAGTGGTTCAAAAACTTAAAACCCATATTTTTTAGATTTAAACTCTTTAATACTTCTGGAATGTCATTGAATGATTATGATCTACACTTTTAACAGGGTTCCTGCGGTGTCTTGGGACTCAAGGAAAGGCCTTGTATTTGACTAAGAGCCAATCAAGGCCTTGGAATTCTGGAAATTGTCCCAGGCCTTAAGCTTTAAAAGCCTTGAAGATTTCTGAAATAAAAACTTTGAAGATGCATGTAATCAAAACTATGTTGTTTTATGTGCCATAGATATGAAGTAATAGTTCTAACTGGGACCCTCCAGTTTTTACCCAATCCTTCAAGGGAAGTGGGAGGAGAACGGTAATGACCCGAGGATCCTATTAGGACCATTGAAGGTGGAAGCCTTGAAAATTATGAAATCTGGATTTTGTTAAGTCTTGAAAATTGGTGGAAAAAGTCATGAAATGGTCTTCAGTTATATTTGTCCTTTGTAGGAACCCTGTTTAATGACAAACCAATTGTCTGATAGCTTTATTTCTGTTAGTTTCTGGTTCTGGGCTAGAAAATAATACCTGGGAGTCATTAAAAATTGCTGCTTTAATGTTGCAGGTATTGTTGCTATTACTTAACTGAAGTTGAGCACGTGTTCAAGAATATTCTAGAAATGTGGTTGCTACATTGGGTTCAAGACTGAAATGTTCCCTATAGGAACCCTCGGAAACGTGAAGCAGTGCTTATTTACTGTAGTAAACAAACTCTGTTTTACTGGAAAATACAATCCTGTCACTAATCACTGGCATTAAAGTCCTTAAAATGGTCAACATGGGTATAAACGATTGGCTGAACTTGACTTGATGTTCATGTTGTGGTCACCATTAGCCATTTTACAGAAATATGTGACCTTAAACATCAATAAATAACTAAATAACCAGCACCTTGGGTTGAAGTCGTCCCTAAAGTGGGCAGTACAGGTATCTACAAGTAGCTCAACTTGACTTCATACCAATATTGTAGTCATAGCCATAGATGCTGTGACCTTAAATGCCAAAAAATAAATGGCACTGTTTTTTTTTTTTAGCCTTCACCTAACATGATCTGCAGATGACACGTGTGCCCAAAAAATCCCGAATAATTGAAAATTGTGATTTTTTTTATCTCCAAAACAGCTTATGAACTCTCATTGGAACGAGCTGAACAAGCTTGTTCCAGTGAGGTGTCATAACCTATGTTTTTGAGCTAAAAAATTGATATTTTCTATGAATAGTGTTGGACCGATATGACCCTTACTTAAGTTAGATAGGTTAAATGTCTGAAGTGTAATTTGTGTATTACAGCAACATGACGTCATCACAGGTGATTCTTCTGGATGCTGTGGTTCTGGCTAAGGAGTTCAAATACTGATACAGTGGAATTATACTGTTAATTGAATAGGCAATTTGCCAATGAAAATTATTCAATTAACAGGAGTATTCAGTTAGTAGGGATTGTGTCACTTGCCTGTATTCTAGAGATAAACTTAGCATTTATTCTATTATATCTTGTTTGACAGAGCTCTATGAGCTCTGTCAAACAAGATATAAAAGATAAAATGGCTGTATCGAATATACAGAGTTCAAATAGATCTATAAACGAAGGAAAACTAGGGAGAGTCAAGGTAATTTCTCAACAGGTTACAAGATTAATTAATTCAATTAACAGGAGTACACTCTATAACCTAGAGTACTGGTGGTATGGTAAATGGTTTTGTGTTGGGAGATTATATTCACTTAACAGGGTTATTCAGTTAAAATATATCCAATTAAGTGGGCTCAACTGTACCTGATATCAGTTTTTTGGGGCAAAAAAACAATATTTTAATGCTTAGTTATAAGCATCTCACTTTAGCTGTGTATGGTAAGTAGATGTCAAGAGCTAGAGGTTTTTCTCAATGAAATAGTTACATGTGATGCTCTCATTAATACAATGTAACCTTTTTTCTATTCATGTGTCTATATTTCAGTGCTGTTGAGTTGTCATTTAGTGCTGGAATTGTCTTTAGACCTCTAGCATGTCACATCATAAAAACATCCATCAAAACACAAGTTTCATAATTCCATTCCTTACATCTTTGTGGAGAGCTAACTTGTCTTATAATAATTGGTTTCATTAGGATGGAAGGAAAGTTAAGAAAACTTGTTGAAGTATTTGTAATTTCCAGTGCAAGATGGGGTAGGCCCCTGATAAAAAAAGGTGTAAACAGCCACCTGCTTGCAATATTGTCTTGTTCCACGTATCATTCAAACAAAGGCACTCAGTGAAAATATCTCGCAACATGGCATTAGGAGATATGCGAGTGGTATGAAACAGGTTGAAACATTTAGCACAATGGAAATGAAGTGACTGTGAGTTGGACTGCAGTTATGTTGGGAAACATTGACTGATGTAGAAAGGTTTAAGACTTTAAAACAAAATATTTGCCAAGACAAGTTGACAAAACATAATTTTAGTGATATTCAGCTTGCCTCACAGAGTGATGAACAGTGATGGAATGGATCTTCTCTGTCAATAGAATGTCTGCATAAAAGTTAAAATGTTGAGACAAAATACAAATCTTTATTGAGGGTAAAAACCACATGCGTGATCATTTGATTCAGAAAGAGAGAATGTTTTTTGCCTGTACTTATTGAAAAATGATTACACATGTCAGGGTCTCCATTTTGATAAAAGTAATTAAATGATAAATAAATCCCCAACTCGGTAATATAAGAGTAGATAATTTTTTGCCTTGATAATATTTTTTGTAGGTCTACCAGATGTTAACCCTTTACCCAACGATTCGCCCGCATCCGCCCGCGTAATATGCAAATTCAGCAGTTGAAAAATTATTATTTTTCAAAAAATTTCAACAAAACCATATTATGTGACCCCTCGTTGGAATGAGCTCAACGAGCTTGTTCCAACGAGGGGTCACATGATATGGTTTTGTTGAAATTTTTTGAAAAATTTGAAAAAATGATATTTAAAATAATAAATTTTGATATCATCTGCGTTGGGTAAAGGGTTAAACCTGAAAAATAAAGAAGTAGACAGCCGAGACCCTACTATAAATTTCTGCAGTTATGGTACAAGTGGAATAATGATTATGAATAGGAATTATGTCATGCACAGCTCAAGAATGCAATATCATGATCTTCATTCATAAAAATCGATTCATAGTCCCTGAATGATTGTCAAGATATAAGCGAAAAAGATAAGAAAGGGCGGAATATTGTAAGATAAATTGATTATTACACATGTACCACCATGTGGTTTTCCGTGATGGTGTATTGAATTCTTAGTCTTGTCTCTGGATCATGTATAGGATCCTCCTAATTGACTTGTCGATATATGTCCAGAGACGAGGTCTTGACTTCAATACACCATCTCGGTGATAATACCGTATTTACTCTATGTATTGGGACAGCTAAAAATAATTATTTTCACAAGTGTCCCAATTCTTAGAAAATGGGGAAAGAACACAGCCTGGTCTTGATTTGATGCTGAATAAAGTTGTGTGTGATTCGTTTTCCATCACTATATACGAAAATTGCTGTCCAAAACATACCTTATGATCCCTCATTTGAACGAGCGCATTGTGCTCGTTCCAATGAGGGACCATAAGCTATGTTTTGGAAGCAAAAAACGAAAATTTTTAGTAACTCAAAAAAAATTTTTATGAGTGTCGTCTGCTACTAGCGACGGGCCAACTGGAAACAAATCTCCTGAATGTCCCAAACTTTGGAGCATAAAAAAAATATAGTTTTCTGGAAAAAATGTGTGTCCCAAATCATAGAGCGTCCCAATACATAGAGTAAATACGGTAACCTATATCTGAACCATGATTTAAGAGTGTGGATGTGAAATCGACTTTGAACCCAAGTAAATGACCCTAATGGAAAAGTGTTGTAATGATCGTGTGGCCCTGCACAATTGTTTGCCAAGTTGTTACACCACATGTAAAAGTGCAATTGTTACACCACATTGAAAAGCTTGCAGAATTCGAACAACATAAATTTGAAATATACTAAATAAGGTGGTACAATTCACTTTTTAGGTATTAAAATTTGTCCCAATTCACAGGAATCCGTTTTAGTTCTCGTGAACTCCCCCAAGAATCAATTATCAGTTCTTAAAATAGTTTTGAATTTGAAGGTACTGTCATATCCTTGTTTCAGCAACCAGTGCAAATTTCATAGTTACAAAAAATACCTTGCAGGGTTATTTGGTATGCGGGTGTGAGACACGATATACTTCATCAGAATTTTCTTTCTATGTGAAGTTTTTGAATGTTTATAAAATAAAAGGTTCCTTTAATGTTGTTCCTATGCTTTAAATGTTGTGGCTTTCAGATGCATTCTGTAATCTTTATGCACCTTTGGGTTTGCTCATGAAATGCTGTTTTGTGACCTGATGGAAAAAAGCTTTTCAAAACCTTCCCAGCAGTGTATCACAAAAATGCACTTCATCAGCTTTAGGAAAGAGCTTCAGGAATGACCCAGACATGCAGTCAGACCAGATTTGATAGAAAAAGTATCTGAATGTGTTGCAGAAATATCTCCCTTTTTCAAGAGAATAGAACCCAATTCGAGAGTATAATAGTTACTCGCCAATGCCGAGTTCTGTCTGGCCATTCATAAAACTGCCCAACACTGTGACCCTGGCAGTTGAACATGTTTTTAACTGGTTATGTTATAAGAGCTACTATCATGGTTCTATTGAAAAGTACTGGAAATCACTGTAGTAGCCTTACAGTCTATGTATTTCAAGTTTTGTTCTGAGCAGTAGAAACAAAAATGTTCAAATAAAACTGTTTTGTTAAAATTTATTAGAGTGTGGCAACAGGCAAATCGTAACAAAACATGAGCAAAATCTTGCTACCCCAAGGCTTCCCTTGCTGCTATCTCTGAAGAAAAATACTGCAGTTATAATTTACCTTTAAAATATAATTACACCCTCTTTCTTAAGGGTATACTGGATTAATGAGTTCACCCATCCATCCACAGAAATATCTCTGCAGTGAGTGGATGGATTTTGACGAAATTTGGTATGAGGGATACTTGTGACAGGCTGCTCCTGGACATTTTATTAAAAAAAGATGATCCGCGTATAATTTTTTTACCAGAGTTACAGTCCTTACTTTGTCGATTTTTCATGATTTTTTTTGGCCTTACTTTGTTTTTAATTAATTTGTTTATACCTTCATCAGTCCAGCAAGTGGGGGTATAATTGCCATCAGCAATAAGCTCTTGTTTAACCCTTTACCCGGGGGCGCAGTGGCTCAGTTGGTAGAGGTGCAGGCTGCAAGCCGAGAGGTCCTCGGTTCGAATCCCACCTGGGGCAACCGCGTTGTGTCCTTGGGCAAGACACTTCACCCCGATTGCCTACATGGGGGCACGATGACGCTGTGTACTGAGGCGTACTACACGTCGATGGTGCGCATGTCTTCAACCAATCTAACCCTGCCTGTGTTGCGGTGCAGAGTTCAGAGTTACGATGTTGGAGAGCTGACAGCTGCTCGTCGTTGCTCGGTGGTTCTCTCCGGGTACTCCGGCTTCCTCCACTCGTAAAACTGTCACGATTAGCCATTGTGCATACGTATGTGACCTTAAACACCAATAAATAAATAAATATAACCCTTTACCCAATGCAGACGATTTAAAAATTTATTATTTTAAATACCATTTTTTAAATTTTTTCCAAAAATTTCAACAAAACCATATCATGTGACCCCTCTTTGGAACGAGCTCGACGAGCTCGTTCCAAAGAGGGGTCACATGATATGGTTTTGTTGAAATTTTTCGAAAAATAATATTTTTTCAGCTGCTGAATTTGCATATTACGCGGGTGGATGCGGGCGATTCGTTGGGTAAAGGGTTAACACTGTACCAGTTAAATTCCTATGAACAAACATAAACAATAGAACCCTACACTCTCCGTATTGGAATTTGCACTGCATATTTTTCAATCATATTTTATTTCAGCTCAAGACAGATCCTGTTTCACCATTTTTTTTTAGATTTAAATATTTGATGTTAAATATATTTTTCTTCCTCTGTGTTTAGGTCTTGGTTAATTTGAACTGCCCAGAATGTGACAAAGCAATTCTCAGATCTTGTTTCTTTTACTTTTCCCTTTAGCTTACTGCAAAAACACACTTTATCATTAAGACAAAGGGAAGCCAACTTCCACATAGTTCATTCCCCACTTTTTAGTGAAATGGTCCAAGGCTATTTCTATTGGAAAATCTTGATTTGTAAAGAACTGAATTGGGAGTTTTTGTCAACATCTAGAAGACTGAAGTGGTGTTTACTCACCTTCAGTGTAAAATGAGCAGTGTGTTCTGCCACTGATGTTTTGAATAATAGAGAGAGGAAAAAGTCTTTAACCTAATGGTTGCTATGTGATAAATCTTTATAATTTGATATTCATTCAGTTTGTATGAGTTAACGCTCAAGTCCTCTGATTAATTTTATGATAATAACTACCGCAGGGGCTCGGTGACCTTGTGTACAAAGTGGTACTGCACGTCGATGGTGCACTTGTCTTCAATCAGTGCTAACCTTGCTTGAGCGGAGTTAGTACATTGGGGAGTCAGACAGTTGCTTGCTGCTGCTTGGTGGTTTTCTCTGCTTACTCCGGCTTCCTCCACCTGAAAAACTGTCTGACACAAGGTGATCCTGGCTGTCAGAAGTGTCTTGAAACCCCAATTAAAAAAAGAAATAACTACTGTGTATACAAGTACTGCAGGTGACTTAACAGTGTTTTTACATTATTTGTCCAAATTCATGATGTACATGCAGCAAACAATGATGTAATAACACTGAAAAGATAAATGCATCCTACCAGTAATGTTATCAAGGCAGAATACACTTGGAACAATGTTTTCAGAGCAATATAAATGTGGCTGTTTGTTGCTGTATGGGGACCTGAGGGTTAAGTAGTATCCAGAATGAACTTTGTGTTGTAGGCATCGTGTATAACCACGAAATCAAGGAAGCAAGATTTTTTTCGGGTCAGAATTTGGGAACATTTGCCACCCAGATTGATCTCTGTTCTGTCACTATTCATGAAGTAGTCTTGTGCTGTTACTGTTGATATTTCAATAAAATATATTATCTGAACTTTCCCGGTGTATGTTTCCATTGGAAACTCTTGAATACTTAGCATATTCCAGGCATGTGCAGATGGCATGGAATAATAAATAATCCGGTCGTTTTTTGCCCAACTTTCATTTTGGAATATAATTCCAAATCATTCATGTTGTTTTACCTTGTGAAGAAGTTGACATAGATAGAAGATTCATAGATGAGTATAGCTAAATTTAGCACAGTATCTCCATCAACTCAATACAGATGAGTTGGATAATCGTTGCTGGTACATTAAATCTGGCAGTTTTGAAGGAATAAAATTGTATTCGATTACATTGTACCTACATATACAAATAAGACAAGTTGGGAATCTGAGTTTCGTTGATGCCTAAATTTTAATTCAGCGTCACCACTCTGTTCTATAGGAACTCTCCAAATGATGAAGGGGTATCTAGTGGAGACCTCTGTCCATCTGTCAATTCGTTCATTTGTCCATCCGTACCAACATTTTCCCTTGTATCTCAGCCACTGCTACTTCGATTTGAATGATATTTGGTGTTGCGATAGAGTATCATGGGGGAGCGATACCTGTGTAGTGTGAGTTTCTTCCACACATTTTTTCCCGAGTTGGGCCCTTTTTCACTCTTTCGACTTGAAATTTTTTTGGGCGGACAGGGCATTAGTAGTGCTTTGCAATGCAGGCCTCTTGTTAGATCATATTAAAACTGCTGAAGACTTGTTCGAGCTCCATAATATAGGTTTATTTTGAGTAATATTTCTTTGGGAATACTAGTCTATAATGTGCATGTCACTCTCTTTGAAGTTTTCCAAAATGGCACACGGAAACATATAGCCCAAGTAGTATGCTCCCAGATTTTGTACCTAAGATGGGAATGATGTACAGGGTGAACTGGGTCGAGAAAATCGGCTTTATCAAGCACAGAGAGTGCTTTTTGAGCATGTGTTGGGTAATATTCTGTATCACTGAGAACAGTAGTGTATGCCTTGAATGATGTTGTGACAGGCTGAAGTTACGAGGTGTTTCTAGAAGAGTGCTGGATGCCCATATTTGGGCTTTAATTTGAAGTGCAGGTAACCCAACTACAAGACTTCATATTCTGTGGATGTATTTCATATTATCTTTGGGATAAAATTATTTAGTCTTTGAGGAATTGCCTTGTTGCAATTTATGGGAGAGTGCCTGGACACTCTCCCATAAATTTTAACACGGCAAAGATATGTCGACAAATTTTGATGACCAAAAATAATTTAGCACTCTACCAGTTAACAAACATGTATAGTTGATGACATTTGCAAAAGAAAGTTCTTAACTACAATAATTTTTTAGTTTTTTCCTCAAAAACAGCTTGTGACCCCTAATTGGTAAAGCTCAGCAAGCTTGTTCATGTGAGGGTCCATAAGCTTGTTTGTGAGGAAGAAATAAAGATTTGAATAGCAATTTTGTAAACAGTGCCATACTTTTTTGGCCCTTGGGTCAGGTAGAGGCTAAGGATAATTACATCCACTTTGTCTCCCTATAGGTCTAATTGAAAGTGGAACAACACCTGTTCACTGTAGGAGACAGTTTCCAACTTACCGATATTATCAGACCCAGTAATATATACCAATGGTGATAGGTGAAAATTGTGTAGGGGTTGAGTCATAGATGCTGAAAGTGTTCTTAAAACCCCTAATATACAACAAACATTCATTTCAATCATTCATTATAAGTTGTGTATATTTTTTGTAGGATATTTTTTGTCATTCTTAAAAAAAAAATGGTGCTTGTACATAGTGGGGAAATGAGTGGAGAATGGGTCTTTTTATTTGGGACAGATTTGTTTAAATTGTTTTGATGTAGATATTGTTTTTTGACTTAAATTCTGCTGTTTTGTAAAATATTTCATTTGGAAACAAGGTGGTTGGTCATAAGCGAGGTGTGAAAATGAATATTATATTTTCTTTATAAGTCATACTGAAAGAGGCAAGGTCAGATTAATCATGCAGCTACTTTCACTTACTGATCAACAGAGAAAAGCTGTACCCTATTTTGGGGTAGTTTTTTCTCTGTATTTTAGCAGCTTGTTTTTTTTACTAGTTCTTTGGAAAGAATGATATCGCCATTGCTTAAACTGGTAACAAAGAATTAAATATTATTGCGGGGTGCATGATATCTTTTCAAGTGAAATTATTGTGTTTGCCTTGCTACAATTTATGGAAGATGGCATGCAGGCACCTTCCCATAAATTGTAACAAGGCAAAGACATGAAGAAATTTTGACAACAAAAAATTATTTAGCACTTCACCGGTTTTATCATTACCACAGCACACCAGGTATTTCCTCTACTGAATGACCTCAAATCGCTTATTTACATGAGGTGGATTACCTGATGTACTTTACGAAAGAATATCCTCTTGACTGGTTTGGAGCAGGAAACCACTATCGTGGCTCTACTGAAAAGTGCTGAAAGCCACTACAGTGGCTTAACACTGTTTTCACAAATTTGTTGTTGTCTCAGCAGTAGAAGAAAAATATTAATAAAAGATTATTTTGTTACAATTTTTTTGAGAGTGCCACCTGACACTCTCCAATAAATTGCAACAGAACAATTAGAGCAATATCTTGCTAAATCAAGGTTCCTTTTGCTGGTAGTGTGATATCTGAAAAAAAAATACTCAAATGACTATTGAAAAGTAATTTAGCACACTACCAGTTAACCTTTTACCCAACGCAGACGATATCAAACTTTATTATTTTAAATATCGTTTTTTTTAATTTTTTCAAACAATATCAACAAAACCATATCATGTGACCTGGGGTCACATGATATGGTTTTGTTGAAATATTTTGAAAAATTTAATTTTTTCAACTGCGCAGTTTGCATATTATGGGGGGGGCGGTTCGTTAGGTAAAGAGTTAATGATACCTGAAGCCGTTGGTTTGAACTCCAGGCTGATATGGTCTGGTCATCTACACCTTGTCACTAAGCTTTCATTTCAAATGAAATGATTATGCAGAGAATTTAAATATGAACAGTGTTAAATTATATCTTCACATTGAGATGTAATTTGGTCTCAAGTTTTTTTCGATTTATTTGTTATAAAATATTTCATTGTTCACTTTTCTTGTATGTTTATTTCTCCAAGTACAGTTGATTTTATGTTATTTTTGTATGTATTTTTGTGAGATGAGATTTGTATATGTGCAGAATATATGTATTGTCAGAATGTTGATGTACATAATGTTGAAAAAGATGCTAAATTGTTGAAAAAAAAAGCTCCTGAATCAAGTTGAATGGAAAATGTGAATAAATGGACAGCCAGAAATAGAAATGGCTGGAAATAAAATAACTAAAAACAGTTTTTTGAGTTTTACTTATTTTTATGCTCACGTGACGAATAGTCGGGGGTGGCGGGGGGGGGATGATATTGTTTTACCCCTGTCCATCCACATCTAGGGTACTTGGTTTGTCCGGCTAACTTCTCTCAGTTTCCAAGCTAGGACTTTCTTGTTTCACAGGATGTTTTATGCATATACCAGAGGTGTGCTTATTGTCAGGATTATTATTTCCACCTAAAGTTTCCCACAGTTGGCATATTCCTTGTTGTGATGAAATCTGAAAATCGGAACATGATTTGCAAATCCTCTAAACTTGAAACCTCTTACCCATAAATGAACATGGCATAAATTCCATTCAGTTTTGCAATAATCCAAATAAGAATCCTGCTACGCCTCATTTTGGTGTGTCCAACAGATGGAAAGATTCTTAGAGAATCAGATTCTGGATTCTCACGGAATTATAAGCTCTGCTGTAAAATGAAGGATGTGTATACCCAAGTCAGTGGCTGTGTGTTGAGTATGTCTACCTGCATTTTGTTATTTTAGTTACGTGAAAGTTTTTAAAAAATATCTCCATGCATATTCAAGTTAACTTGTTGAGGGTTAGATTATTTTTGGTGTCCGAATTTATTTTAAAAAAATTTATTACAAATTATTGGAGAGTGCCCATGCTTTCATGTGCATTCCAATCAAAACACTGCAGATGTGTAACAAACAAGGCTTTCACTGATACCCAAATTCAGTAATGTACTCCACCCCTGCAATGTGACTAACATCTCGCCAATGTAGTGCTCTGTGAGGGTCCTACATTCTAATTAGGAATAGTCAACACCATACCACTAAAACTAAAACAATGGGATTCAGATCTCTTAAATTAACCATGCAGTTTATAATCTTATTTGTTTTACAAGGATTGGCGAACAAGTTATGCAACTTATATTAACGCCTCTTCTTGGCCCAATGGCGTAGGTGTGTGAGATGACCTTCATAGCGGCAATTTCGTGGCCTAGCTCTTCTCGAATACTACGAAGGGATCTTTAGCCTGCACGGAGTGTCTCTCTCCGCACAGAGGACAGCCATTTTACATCCCCACCCGATAGGACAGTACTCTGTGACAGCATCAACCCCACAATTGATGCTGTCACAGCGTACCGTCCTATGCAGTGAGGTGACTGCTGCTATTCTGTTCAGACTGGTTCAAAACGACTTGGGATAATATGACTGGGGGCAAAATGCCCTTATGAATGGAACAACCGGATATCCAATCCATCAATCCCATTACTGAACAATCTCTCTGAAACTCAAAGAAAAAACTAACTTGCATTCAGACAAATTCAGCATTGTATCAGTTGAAAAATTTTGAAATCAAGTGATTTTTTATGAATTTATTAAACATAATGAATCAGTACATGGTATAATAAAACAATTCTTTTATATAGAATAAATAATAAATCAAGTCGGTAATATATGTACATTCAAATATATTTATGTTTCCATAAACAAATTAACATTTTTATCCTCACCAAAAAATAACACGATTGTACGATGATTTTCATCTGAAATTTCATTCTTCATCCTACTGAGAAATACCAGTTTAACAAATCCAATTGATCCCACTCCTGCACAAGACAGAGCTTACACAATATTTTCTGTAGTAGAGAAAGATAAGTGCATATTCAGTAAAAGCTAACCTCGGCACTATGAATTTGTTTGGCAGTTTTTTTTCTTTTTTGACTATTAAAGCCTCAGATTATATTTTTTACAGAAATAACAACTGTTTTCTAGAAGTTATGATACGTTTAGTCGACAGATATGGTATCACATGAAGAGAAATGAGAACAATATTAGGTGAGGCTTTAGCCAAGCCTAATATTGTTCTCACTGAGCCTCATATCTCTGTATCTGCCAACTAAACATCCTGTAACATATTTAGCACACCAGACCACAAAGAGTTTACAAACCGTTTCATGTTTTCATTAAATTTCCCTATCGGCATTCATTTGTTTACAAAAGCAGATGAGTAGTGATGGAATGTAAGGAGAGAAATTTAAAATCTTAATGGTCACCAAAAAAAATTATTGGTTTAGTACATCCAACATTTTTGGATACATTTACAATAATTCTTCTTGTTTTCCAACAATGTGAACTGAAACTCGACTTTCTAAAGTGCCAATTAGCCGAATTCATGCATTTTGCATTAGAAGCAAAATGGAAGAGAGTGACAATTGATAATGTCAGTACATTTTAAGTTATGGGGCTTTCAGTGGGCGGATATGGTGTGATATAAGGTGAAGTGAGATCAATATTAGGCGAGGCCAAAGGCCGAGCCTAATATTGATCTTGCTGAGCCTTATATCACACCATATCCACCCACTGAAAGCCCCATAACAGATTTATTATGCCAGTCCTTTGAAAGAGACACAACCATAAGTGTACCCAGATTCCTAATGCAAATGTTCTGCTATCACTATCGGGGAATTTCCCGGTTTTACATCATGTGAAGGTCACGCTAGTAGCAGGCGCTGAAACAATGGAGTTTTCTTCTCAATAAACAGGAATTTATATCAATAATTCACAACTTTAATTCAGTGTTAAGTACTGGAAAAATAAAACTACTGGAGCAAATGGATTAACAATTCTTTCAAGAAGGTAAATGGGAACAGTTTCATTCATTACTTGTTAATGGTGATATTAATGTTTCCGACTCGGCAGTTTGCAAACACAGGCATATTTCCAGTAAGTTTACGCATGTCATTTCTTTTGGTTAACCACACAAGTTTCAGAATCTTCAAAGGGCTGGTTTGGCATTTTATTATAACAGTTTCATTCAATCGAATGCAATGTTTATACAACGAGGCTATTTTCCATGGTGGGTCTTCTGTATGACTGCGCTGCAGCATGTACGTACATGTAAATTAAAAGCTGAGGCGTGTGGATATAATGATGAAACAAAATGGCTGACGGGCACCTAATATTAAATTAATATTGGGTGCTTTTCAGCCGTCCTGAACCTAATATTGCCGAGTCTATGTCTCTTAGTAACTTCATTTGATTGGATAAACAAATTTACTAGCATAATAATGATTTAATACAGGGTCACTGTTGGCAATTATCGTTTCTGGTTTCTGTATTCCTCAGTCACAACTTATGCATGTTCTTTGGATAATCTTTCCAGCGCTGGCATAATAAAAATATATATTATTGTACACAGCTGCAGATAACTTAACAGTTTTTTACATCATTGATGGCTTCCTACACAGACAGCCAACAATGATGTAAAAACATTGTCAAAATAAATTCTTCCTACCGGTAAGTTCTTTTGGAAGAGTACATGTGAGGCAACTTTTTTCAAAGCAATATAAAACTCTGTTTGTATAGCTGTGTTTAGCTTGGACAATACCCACCAGCCCACAGCCTCGAAATGGCCAGTGGCTTAGCAGTGGTTTCTAGTCAAGTCTTGGCTGCCTTAACAGGCAGCCTTGACTTGACTAGAAACCACTACCTACCTAATTTATCTGTTGTCAACAGGACCTCCTCATGATGGCATGTTAAGGGCCCCTGTTCTGAGGCCGTAAAAGTCAGAAACAGACCTTTGAGGGCACATATTTCTGTACAAAGGCTAATCTTGAATGAAACAAAGATATAAACTCCAGTTCAGTCAATAGTTTATTCCCCTATTGCCTATTTTAGAGGACTTCCACCCCAAGCATTGGTGACTGGATCCTATTTTACCAATAAAACAGCTTGTTTACCACAGGAAACAAGTACTGCTTCACTTTCTGGGGTTCCCACTTGGGGTGGGTGGAGAGAATTAACCCTTCACGAGCAATAGATGACACTTGCAAAACATTTCTTGAATAACTATAACAAAACCGGCCAGTGCTATTCTAAAAAATTGCCAATTAATTTTTATTATTTTTTAATTTTTTGTCTCAAAAACATAAGTTATGACCCCTCGTTGGAATGAGCCTGTTTTTGAGACACCAAATGAAAAAAATTAGTTAACCCTTTACCCAATGAATTGCCCGCATCCAACACGTAATATGCAAATTCAGCAGCTGAAAAAAATATTTTTCGAAAAATTTCCATAAAACCATATCATCTGACCCCTCTTTGGAACGAGCTCATTGAGCTCGTTCCAAAGAGGGGTCACATGATATGGTTTTGTTGAATTTTTTTTTTTTAAATTTAGAAAATAATATTTAAAATAATAAATTTTGAAACCGTCTGCGTTGGGTAAAGGGTTAATCAAGAATTTTTTTTTGCAAGTGTCGTCTGCTTTTCATGTTAGGTAAAGGGTTAATAAAAATAACTGGATGTGAAAGAACGGCAGGCATTATAAAACCACTATTTAAGTCTAGTTCATTCATCCCAATACAATTTAAGGTATGCTAGTTTTCTGTGGTATTTCTTCTCTTCTTTTGTACTATATAACTACAAAACAATAAAAAAATAAATATAAGTGAGCAAAAATATCATTCAGTGACACATAACATGTAAACAATTGCCATTACATATCCCTAATGGGTGCACGGTGGGTCATCGTTAAGTACATTGGACTTCTGATTAGGATCCTGCAAAGCTTCAAAATTTTATTCAATTTTGAATCTTAAGTAGATATTTGGTTTGATTCGAAATCTGCTGCCCAATTTGTTTCCTCTCAAATCTTTTTTATAGGAATATAGCTTGGTATCAGTCATCTTCACCACCTCACAAAACATATAGTTTAGATGGAAATCGTACATAAATAATATTGAAATAAAAGACTGAGTGTA
This sequence comes from Pictodentalium vernedei, assembly GCA_031216915.1. Taxonomy (NCBI): domain Eukaryota; kingdom Metazoa; phylum Mollusca; class Scaphopoda; order Dentaliida; family Dentaliidae; genus Pictodentalium; species Pictodentalium vernedei. The sequence continues at coordinate 445,992,865 of CM062289.1, read as the reverse complement.
ACTTCTGATACATTAACATAACATATTCACTCATGTCACCAGCCATGCTAATTCCAATATCACTAGTACCTACCACTGTTAAATACAAATTTAAGGTTTCCATGTCAATGATGAACTATACTCCTTACAAGGTAATATTCCAACTACATTATCAAGGTATGCCTTCAGGCATGCCATTGATGAAAGCAAGCCTTGATGATGCAGTTGGATTATTTTATCAGTCAAGATATGAGCCATCACTGTCGGAACAAATCAGGTTTATAGTACCCCAACCCCCATTGGTCATCTTCAAAAATGACACTGATTCGATTTGTGGTTCTATTTGATTTCTAATATTGTAGACATGAATCGATTTGAAGTTTGATTTGACAAAAAAATGTGTTATTCACAGGTCCTACTTCTGATCAAAAGGGTGATGCTTCAATCCTATCCCACTTCATCTGTGTAGTACAGTGAAGCCCACTTAATTGGATATCTCTTAATTGTATATCCATGTTAATTGAATATAATTTCCAAACAGAAAACCATTTACCACACCTTCAGTACAAATTTGATCTGTTAATTGCATATGGGTTGTAGAGTAAATTCCTGTTAATTGTATATAAATTTGTGTAATATATCGAAAAAATTACTGTGACATGCACCAAATTCCCCTTATTTATCAACCTTTTTGGCCTCAATACAGGCATTTATTATATTATATCTTCTTTGACAGAGCTCTATGAGCTCTGTCAAACAAGATATAATAGAATAAATGCTCAGTTTACCTCCAGAACACAGGAAACTGACCAAATCCCGGTTAATTGTATACTCCTGTTAATTGAATAATTTTCACTGGCAAAATGGATATTCAATTAAGAGGATTCTACTGTATTCTTGGGAAAGACACATATCGGTAATCCTGAGTGCCCAGGCTTGTTGGCAGCATGTACAATGTGTAAAGCACATGAATAGTACACTTGCTTTAAACCAATGCAAACCCTCCTGGAGAGTCTGGCAGTTACTCATCACTGCTTATTGGTTCTCTCCAGGTACACCAATTTCCTCCACCTGTAAAACTCAGCTAGACACAATGTGACTCCAGCTTGTGGCAGGGACCAGCCTAGGGGGAATTTTAGGGAGACTTCATGTCTCCCTCCAGAAAAAATAGGGAGACTGCAAAGTCAAGTAGGGAGACTTCATAGGCAAGTGGGGAAAATTATGAATATTTATGTACCACCCCTGCCGACAATTCATATTTTCAGCTTGTGGTCCTCCATTAACGTCCGATTAATCCAGGTCCAGTTGTCCATGATGCATCTATGCCATGTCAAAAAAAGTAATTATTGACTGAAAATCCCACACTGCTACCCTCTCCTTCATGACCCCTCCCCTCTTCTTCGTTCCAATCCCACAGCACCCTCCTGTGGTTGCCTTTCACCAAAGTCCAACTAAGCTAATAATTTCCTAAGTCTGAAAGTGTGAACAGGACCACATGTAAGAAGGTTGCTTGGAGGGTACTTTGTTAGTTAATAAACAAAATACATTCTGGGATTGAGTATTTTGTAAAATAAATGTCATTCCGCATCATTTTTATAGCATTCCAGTGTCTTTCCGCGTCATTTTGTGTCATTCCGGTGTTTAGGAGGACCCCTTTTTCGAGATCCTTCACATGCACACTTGTGTCCTGTACAAAGCTTTTCTTGTCATCACTAAACCTTTTTTTTCATGTGTTTCAATTCCACTCGTGTTTTTCTGGGAATAGACGGCCCAACAGTTAACAGTCGTCAGCAAAATGAAATAAAAATTCAGTGTTAGAAAATACTTCTGTTGTCTATACATTTTCAGCATCCTAAGCGAGGTAACCTACTTTCAAACTGGGTTATTTTGTTGAGTCGCTTAAGTCACCTATTTTCGTTTCGACACTTGAAGCTCCGACTGAAATGGAACAAAATAGAAATAAAAAATCCGCCAAAAGCGACAATGGAAATTGATTGTCGTGTGATTTTAAATAAATGGTTGTTTATTTGACAAACGAAAATGCCCATTTATCACACTAAAGCACATTTGATTCTTGAAAATAATCGTTTTTATGTAAACCTTGGATCACTCAGTTCAGCCTTTCCTCATTTTGACCAATTTTTAGAGGGCGACCTGTAATCGCCCCGACTATTTTTCTAGGTGACTCTGGGCTTAGAAGGGCGACATAATCACCCTAGTCACCCCCACGGCTGGTCCCTGGCTTGTGGCATGTTTTGTTCAAGCTTATTTACTTCACAAGGATTGGAAAACACATTACATAATTTATATTAACCCATTTCCCAATGAAACAGCCACATCCACCTGCGTAATATGCAAATTCCACAGCTGAAAAAATATCATTTTTCAAAAAGAAGCCAGGCCTGATATACAGGTTTTATTAATGGAATTACAAATAGTAATGATACCTGTATTACTCACCAAAATATAGTCAGAACTGCTCCCTGTTTGCTTGACAGATTATTAATGGGGCTACCTCTCATCCTCACAATTTTTAGGGCAAGGTCGGATTTAACAGATCAAACTTTTGTAAAGGGTTTTGTGCAGTGGCGTAGATAGCTTTTCGCTGGCAGAAGGGCAAGCCCAAAATTTTCCGACAGACCGAAAATTTTCCGACAGTGTAACAACAACAAAAACCCAAACAAACAGAAAGAATCTGTTGTTTACAGCAAATGTACTGAAAATTGGTCTTTTTTACCCAAAATTTACCCCAAATGGCATGTTTTTTATCCCCAAAGCCAGCATTTTAATGTTATCAGGCATAAATTCACCTAAAAATGGTCCCAAAAAATTTCCGACAAAACTTCTGGTGGGGGGGGGGGGGGGGGGGGGGGGGTGGTCTCCGCCTCCCCCTTTATCTACGCCACTGGTTTTGTGCTGGAATAATATATGCAACTGGAGCACAGTACATGGCTCAATGGTTATCACACTGGATTTCTGATCAACAGTTCGATCCTGACCTGCATCATCTGTATCCAGTCACTGAACAAGGCACTTTATCTCAAGTGCCCAGGAGAGTGCATGATGGTGCCATGTATTAGAGCATAAAGCATGGCAATGTTACACTAGCCTTCAACCAATACTAAACTGCTCGTGCAGGTTCAGGGCTGGAAATAACCTATGAATGATCATTAAAGTTACCTGGGGGATATACCAATCAGAAAATACACATGTTATGACAAAATAATACAATATAAAGAAAATTCCTAATGAATAAAGTGGCATGTTGTTTATGTCTTAACCCTTTACCCAACGCAGACGATATCAAAATTTATTATTTCAAATATTTTTTTGAATTTTTCAAAAAATTTCAACAAAACCATATCATGTGACCCCAACGAGGAGTCACATGATATGGTTTTGTTGAAATATTTTGAAAAATAATATTTTTTCAACTGCTGAATTTGCATATTACGTGGGCGGAAATGGGCGATTCGTTGGGTAAAGGGTTAAGAGCTGAGCTTTTCCACCACAATAAATACCAACAACTAATATACACGATCAAGAATTTTCAGCACTTACCTTTTCAGTATTTTTATCGATCGTACTTTTAACTGTAACTTTAGGCAACAGTACAGGTGCTCCACCGAAAGATTGATGCCAATGTGCTCTCCTATTTCTTTTCACATTATGTTCATATGTTCCTGGCCTAGAAAAGAAAAAAAAAAATTCCTGTTTATTCAATTTATTTATTTATTGATGTTTAAGGTCACATATTTATGCACAATGGCTAATCACGACTGTGACAGTTTTACGGGTGGAGGAAGCCGGAGTACCCCGGAGAGAACCACCGAGCAACGACGAGCAGCTGCCAGCTCCCCAACATCGTAACTCCTCACTGCAGCACAGGCAGGGTTAGATTGTTTGAAGACATGCGTACCATCGACGTGTAGTACGCCTTAGTACATGGCGTCATCATGCCCCCACATGGGCAATGGAAGTGAAGTGTCTTGCCCAAGGACACAATGCGGTTGGTTTATTCAATAACACAGAAACTGTTGAGTCGTAACTTTTTGCCCAAATCAAATTGGACCAAAAATTTCACGTCGAATCATATTGCATTTCAAATGGTTAGATCTGTGGTCCTGATCATTGAGAATTATACTATATATACCAGTTGGCTTCATATAAATGTCTAATAATAATAATTTTAAAGCCTAGAATCCACACACGGTGCTCAATGGTTGTACAATAATTGCATGCATACATGTCCACACATACACGTACATTCTCTCACAGATACACCGATAACTATTACAGTGGAAGCCCATTAATTGAATAGCCACTCTGTCAGTGAAAATTATTCAATTAACAGGAGATATCAATTAGCAGGGATTGTGTCACTTTCCTGTATTCTAGACTTAAACTTAGTATTTATTCTATTATATCTTGTTTGACAGAGCTCTATGAGCTCTGTCAAACAAGATATAATAGATATTTATTTATTTATTTATTTATTTATTTATTTATTTATTTATTTATTGGTGTTTAAGGTCTCATATTTCTGCACAATGGCTAATCATGACCTCGACAGTTGTACGGGTGGAGGAAGCCGGAGTACCCAGAGAGAACCACCAAGCAACGGCGAGCAACTGTCAGCTCCCCAACATACTAACTCCACACAAGCAGGGTTAGCAATGGTTGAAGACAGGGGCATCATCGACGTGCAGTATGCCTTAGTACACAACGCCACCATGCCCCAAGTGGGCAATGAGGTGAAGTGCCTTGCCCAAGGACACAACGCGATTGCCGCAGGTGGGATTCAAACCGAGGACCTCTCGGCTTGCAGTCTGCACCTCTACCTACTGAGCCACCGCGCCCCCATATAATAGATTAAATGTCTATACTGGATACACTGAGGTGAAATAGGTCTATAAACAAAGAAAAACTGGGGAGAGTCAGGGTAATTTCTCGACAGACTGCAAGATATTTTATTCAACTAACAGGAGTTTATTCTATAACCTATATTCAATTAACAGGTCAAATTTGTACTGGAGGTATGGTAAATGGTTTTGTGTTGGGAAATTATATTCAATTAACAGGGTTATTCAGTTAAGAGATATCCAATTAAGTGGGCTCCCCTGTATCATTTATTGGTGCCCAATGCCACATCAGCAACCAAGGCTACATCATGGCAATAAAAGCGTCAGAACCTAAAAGAAAAAGGATATTGAATTAAAACAAAATAAAAACAAACAAAAACTTTACCAAAACAAGTATGTGAGTGTGACTTGACGAGGCAATCTCCACTGACTCAGTCACACTCACACACCTGGTAATGTCAGTTTGTGACCAAAATTAAAAGACCACTGAAGGAAATGCCTTACAAAAAAGGTAGGTTTTAGTTCCAGACTTGAATGTGATTTACTATTTTTTATGTCGATTGGAAGAGAATTCCAAAGCCTTGGGCCAGCAACCACAAAGGCCTTATCATCAGCACTAGTAAATTTAGATGCGGGCTGAACCATATTGAGATGACCTGATGACCTAAGAGACCTCAGTGGTTTGTGAATGGTTAGCAGATCGGACAGGTAGGATGGTGCAGATCCCGAGATACACTTTTAACCCTTTACCCAACGTAACGGCAAAAAACGGCCAGCGCTATTTGCATAAATCGCCAATTAATTTTCATTATTTCTTCATTTATTGTCTCAAAAACATAGGTTATGACCCCTCGATGGAACGAGCTCATTGAGCTCATTCCAAGGAGGGGTCATAACCTATGTTTTTGAGACAAAAAATGGAAAAAAATCAGTTATTCAGGAATTTTTTTGCAAGTGTCGTCTGCTTTTTGTGTAAAGGGTTAAACACCAAAAGAACAATTTTAAATTGCAAGCAACAGTCTAGTACGCATATCCTGTAACAAATATCACCCAGTTTATATGGAAGATTCTTCATTTTTAAGATACCATTACAATTTTGTAACTTACAAATATGCAAAGATTCGTATTCTTTCTGAATATATAGCACAATAGGTTTCAGATTTAATCAAATTAGTGAAGAGATCACAAATCAAATCAAATATCAAGGCATCACCATGGCCCACAGTGATGTCACTTTCAGCATCTATGGCTATATTATGACCACAGCATAAATGTAAAGTCAATTGTAACACCTGTGCAGTGATGTCATTAAAAATTGATTTATTCTGCCAAAAACTGTAGAGTGGTATTTACTATGACTTGCCAACGGCAGATTGTTCAACAAAATTTGATCGTTTACAGTTTTATACTTTTTATCAGGAAAGTTTTGCAAGCTGAATGTATTAACCCTTTACCTAACGAATCGCCCGCATCCTCTGCTTTGATTCTTTCAGACATTTGACTTGTGTGTATGGATTGACACAGCCTCTTCAGGTCGTTACAGTCGTGCATGTTCCGATGTACAGTTTCAACTGTAACCTGCATGGCTGTGTGACCAAATTTTTTTAGGCATGCATTTTTAGTACCCAACTTTTGAAAGCAGGAATGTGAAGGTGCACAAATGCAATTGCGAAACTCAAAATCGAAGGTCTGCCATCAGACCTGAAAATAAACAGTCTGACATTTGCAGAATGAGGCCCCCAGAGGGTGAATTTGATGATGCTATCCCATACAGTGGGCCAATTTATCCTCTGGGTACCAGTTTCTGTTTAGTTTTGAGACCCTGATTCAGAATGAGGTTCACAGAGGGTAAATTTAATGATGTCACCCTGCTGTGCAGGATAGCATCACTAAATTCCCCCTCTGGGGACCTCATTTTACAGATGACATTTTGCTTATTTTCTGACCTGTCTGACAAACTTTCTTTAACCTGTTCACGGCAGGTTAACCCATTGTACTCTGATGTTAAAATGGCAAAGTTTTCAGCAGCAAATATTTCCCATAATGCAGTTTGCTATTTAACCAAATATACCTTGTTTGACAGAGCTCATTGAGCTCTGTGAAACAAGATATTATTGGTTAAATTCATAGCTGAACAAAAAAAAACAAGTGATTGGAGAAAATTCTTTTACATCACCAGAGTGCAAAGGCTTAAACAAAGGTACAAGAACATTCCACAAGAGATATATATGGTTTGGGAGAAAAAAGGGCTGAGGGAATAGGACCCCATGCTCCCCTACCGGAAACCCTGAGCACTGTGGTATTTGAAGCTACTAGTAGCACTTCATGTCACTATTTTGTGATGTATACAGGCTTCTTATTCATACAAATGCTAACATCATTTAGTTAACCCTTTACCCAATGAATCGGCCACATCCGCCCACATAATGTGCAAATTCAGTAGCAGAAAAAACCCATTTTTCAGAAACTTTCAACAAAACCATAGCATGTGACCCCTCTTTGGAACGAGCTCATTGAGCTCGTTCCAAAGAGGGGTCACATGACATGGTTTTGTTGAAATTTTCTGAAAAATTATATTTAAGATAAAAAATTTTGATATCGTCTGCATTGGGTAAAGGGTTAAGATAACACCTACCCTGGTAACACATCTGTTATATCTCTTTTAAACACTGGAAAACGGTCTGCTCCAACTTCAAATGGCTTCTTTGAGGTTGTGAAGAGTTTGGGGTCTGTGCATGTTGTTTGATAAATTGTTGGACAGGGTGACTGAAACTAAAACAAAGATCTAAGATCAAACTTGATGTTAATTTGAGCAAATGAAAGCAGTTTCCCAATTTAGTGATATTTCGTATAGGGCCATGCGAGTCGGATATTTTAGTTCAAGTCGATTCTCGATTCGACTCTAGTTTAAAACTCGCTAGTCGAGTCATTTTTCGATTTGATTCTTTTAAAACCGCCGACCTGATTTGTTCTCAACAGAGAGGGATTTAACGTTCTTTCATCGCGTAAATGCTAGGGCTGAAACGGTTGGCTCATTTTCATAACCGACTAACCGAGAGCTATAACCGGATAATATCTAGTCATCCATGGCCATTATTTTACCGAAAATGGGACCAAAATTATAGAAATTGGAAAGCAGTATTCTCAAACTATTCCGTAGTGTGTATACAAATGAACGTTGTCGAGTACTTGACAACGTTCGTTTGTATACACCTTCGAAATAGTTTCTACAATTTCTCATTATTCTTGAAAACTGCCGATCATTAACGAAGTCTTGAACACCAAAGTCGACTATTTCTCAATAAAAACAACGCGGCTTCGATGTGTAATCTATCACAAAGGAGACGCGGCAGATTTACTACGTTTTAAACATGGAATGGCGATCATTATCGATATTTTGGATAACCGGTTGATGGTTTTTCTAATCGGTTAGGTAGCTAACTGGTTTCAAACCAATTATCCGGCTAACCATTTCAGTACTAGTAAATGCAACTTTCAATCAGCTAACTATTCCATGTAAACATATTTTGGTACAAGCTACTGACTTTTCTTGCCTGTTAGAACCTCCAAGTAACAATTTTGACAAGTTTTAACACGTTTTCCAAATTAGGCATGGCATATTGGGTTGTTTATGCAGTCAAAACACCAATAACAGATTAAGTGCACTCCAAGGACTCGAGTCTGTACATTTCGTTAAACGGAAGTATACAGACTCGAGTGCTCTGAGTGCACTTCATTCTACACAAATAGAATTATCTACCATCTATTGGGCATTTCACCTTCCGAGCAAAGCCTTATCCTCAGGTGATGAATGCTGTTACAACTTGCGTATAATTCCGACTTTACTTAGGCCGCGATGAGGCGTCAGTAAATCGTGTTGGTATCATTTAACAGTGATACGAATAGGGTTTTGTATCATATTTTCCTGTTTCTTTCGTGGCCAAACTGGATTATTGCATCGTTTAACCCTTTACCGAACGTAACAGCCAAAACCGGCCAGCGCTATTCACAAAAAAACGCCAATTAATTTTCATTATCCTTCGTCTCAAAAATATAGGTTATGACCCCTCTTTGGAATGAGCTCATGTTTCATTATTCTTTTCATTTTTTGTCTCAAAAACATAGGTTATGACCCCTCTTTGGAATGAGCTATGTTTTTGAGACAAAAAATTAGTTATTCAGGAATTTTGTTTGCAAGTGTCGTCTGCTTTTCAGGTTACGCAAAGGGTTAAAGAAAGAACTCACAGTGAAAACTCTGTCGTTTATTGGGATCAAATCGACTTGAGAAAAAGGACATCGGCACACTGGAGATGAGGCGAGTCGATTTTGCATTCCAACTCTAGATTCAACTCGAAATTTGAGTAAACGCAGAGCCCTAATTTCGTACTGAATATATTATCGAATAGTCAGTAAGAGTGAGTCTGTGGTGATCTCTGAGAGGATGGTATATATATTCTTGTGCAGGATGCTACTTGTTCATGTCCCTATTGATCACAAGCAAGGGTTTCATGTGGGTGTCCAGAGTACAGTGAAGCCTAATCCGTCAAGAGAGCATGTGCAATAAAAGGCACACACCCAGGGGCATCATGAAGATGATTGACTGGGATGGTGTATACCACACGGTTAGTCACACTTTCAGGTTATAAAAATAAATTTCAGGATTAAATGGTAGAGTGCTGGAAGCCCATATTTGGGCTTTATTCTGAAGTGCAGGTGCCACAACTTAATCGCTTCAAATTCTGTGGATGTGCTTCATATTATTTTTGAACTGAAATTATTTAGTGTGTGAGGATTTGCCTTGTTAAAATTTATGGGAGAGTGCCACTAGGCACTCTCCCATAAATTGTAACAAGGCAAAGAGACATGGACAAATCCAGATGACCAAAAATAATTTAGCACTATACCAGTTAACTGAGTAACTAACCCTGTGCAATGGCACTGTACAGACTTGGTGTAAATCTCATTTCATTCCCACTAGACCAATTCTCTTTAGACCAACTCCCAAAAGACCAATTCCCCTTAGACCAACTGATACATTCTACTTTTAAAATAATTTTATATCAATAGTTTGATATATTTATAAATGTATATAATGTTATTGATATTTTATAGATGTTGGGCTGATTTTTCATAACAATTTCTATAGTAATCACACACTTTCAAAGGATGCTATTCTTTTTACTGTTTTGTGGTTAACAGATGTTGGGTGCATTTTCATAACAAAACATACACAAGCCTTTGTGTTATATGTGATTTTAGTGAATGTGTGGCCAACAGTGGTTTATAGATAACTATATTTTTTGTATGTTATATGCATATAAATATTTTTTTTTTTATCAAATAAAGTGTTTCAGAAAATAAATTTCCTAGTTATCCTTAATGAACCCTCAATTAATAACAGTAATGGGAATTGGTCTTCTGGGAATTGGCCTGGTAGGAATTGGTCTTAAGGAAATTGGTCTAGTGGGAAGACACCATCAGAAGGCCCCAGAAAACCAATAGTTTTCTTGGGCCTTATGACTACCCAGTTCAGGACACCAATTGTACATTACATGTTATTCAAGTGGGGACTGAGATTGGGAAGTTTGGGGATAGGAATTGGGAAAAATCATGCCCAAATGTCATGGGGAAAGGGTCCCTTATTCAGCCTTTGCAGACACTCAAAAGAAAGCCTGTGATGATGTTCAGTATCATCTGATATATAAAGTCAGACCTTTAGATCAGTCTAATTTGGGCACAATGGTAAATATGGATCAGCCGTTTTGTGGCCTGCATGGTTGGAGAAAAAGCAAAAGTATTTTCATCTTCTTGGGGTCTGTTTTAGGTTTCAGTTTCCCATCTTAAAATGATAGTTTACAACCCCTTGTTATAGGTCTTCACCATTATCACTGGTTCCCACCACCCCTTGACGTAAGTTTACTCAAGAAGGCTTCTTAGTTTCGCAGTGTCGAGCCATAGTCCTATTTGAGTGTAAATTATGCAGGATGTTTAATAGGAAAAGCCACAAACCTGAATATAAAAGATCTCCAGCTTTAAGTGCATGATTTTATAAAAATTGCCAGGGAAAAGCAATCAGCTTGTCAATGGTGAATTCTGTGGGGTTTTTTTAAATTATATATCTGTTGCATTGTTTGATTCGAAGGTAAGTGCTAAGCTCTATTGCAAGCATCAAGAAAACCTGGCCAAACTATATATTGCCGAAACACTGCAAAACTCTGGAAAAAGTTTCAAACTTTGCATAATTTGGCCGCAAAGTATCTTATTTGGGCACAGCATTTACTGCCGCTATTTGAGAAGAATTTAAAGGCCTGTATATAGTACTGTATAACCTCCAGAATATTTCACTCACATTTGTTTTCTGGTGGTCCTAATAGAGTTGTTCCTAGAAAGGCTTTAGCCGAATGGGTTATCGCAAACATTTTCAAGTATTTTTAAAGACCTTCAGGGTTTCATTTTCAAGTACTTTCAAGAACCTTTGGGGGTTTCATTTTTCAGTACCTTCATGGACCTCTAGGGTTTCATTTTTAAGTAATTTCAAGGACCTTCAGGGTTTCATTTTCAAGTACTTTCAAGGATCTTTGGTGGTTTCATTTTCAAGTACCTTCAAGGACCTTTGGGGTTTCATTTTCAAGTACTTTCAAGGACCTTCGGGGTTTCATTTTCAAGTACTTTCAAGAACCTTCAGGGTTTCATTTTCAAGTACTTTCAGAAACCTTCAGGGGTTTCATTTTCAAGTACTTTCATGGACCTTCAGGGTTTCAATTTTAAGTACTTTCAAGGCCTTGAAAATAACTTTTTTGAATTCAAGGATCTTCCACGACTTTCAAAGACTCATGGCTATCACTGAAACACCCACAGTTAAATCTCATTCAATAATTTATCAGAACATAAGCAAGAACTGAGCTTATATAATTTTAAGAATTTTATATTGCATACAATAAAATACATTATACAAATCAATACAAACCACTTGTTCTTTGGGAATTCTTGGTCCAGTTCTGGCTCCCAGAGTATATCCTTTTGAACTCTGTATTTTATGTTCTATGTCGTACATAAAATTTGTTTTCTGAAATAAAGAAGAATACAATTTGAGTTTCCTCATAATTGAAACTTAGAAAGGTTTTTTCATGATAGAGGAATGAGGTGGGGTGGCATTTGGTCCAACATCTACTGTAAGTTTTACAAAGTAAAGCTGTCACTATCAGAGTTGAAGCTGCTCTTAGTTCACTAAATATGAACTAAAATGAAATCAGGAAATTTAGGTCATTGAAAATTTACCTAAAGACGAACTGAAAAAATGTCAGTACAATAATTCAAACATTTAATCGATCTGGTTAAAGCATGACCAACCCATCTATTTTGGGTCTGTGGTGTAGCCTGTCTGCAACTTTCACAAAACATATTAAGCCCTAAAATGGGTTCCAACATAGGGCTACACACTCTATAAAATGACACAGATTCACTCTTAGAGCACTGAATTTTGCAAAATTTTCTTGGGGTGGCAGGCCTGGTCCTAACTAGGACGCTGCAGGTGTTACCCCCTCCTCCCACTAAAAAAAAAAATATAAAAATGGCTAGAGCAACTCCTATTCTAGAATCCTGGTTACATGTCTGTTTTGGGCTAAGTAAGACACAACAAGTACAAATGAATACAAGTTGCAAAAAAAAAACATTCAAATAATAATAATAAACCACTGAAATAATGATGCCCTGAACCAAATGAACAAATTCCAGCACAAAATTTAACTCTCTATACACCGATGTCAAAATACAGAGATTTCAAACCACAAATTTCTGCTATTTTAAATGGCATGAAGTAGTGTGAATAGGGTTAAACGGGCCAATGTGCAATGATATGAACTGCTATTAGGAGGTGAGGTCAACAAATTCTATTTGCAGCATCGAGAATATTTCAACTGACTATCTGGTGCTATATGGCTGTTTATTTGAAACTAAAGGATAACATTTTCAGTTATATCAGTTTCTTGTATTGGTTTTTTATAACATATTGTGAAGTTCATTTTTCACCCACAGATGGAAAAGGAGTCCATTGGAAATGAAACGATATAATTAACCCATATAGACATGACTGACTGAAATTAATGTCTTAACCCTTTACCCACGTAATATGCAAATTCAGCAGTTGAAAAAATATGATTTTTCAAAAAATGTCAACAAAGCTATATCGTGTGGCCCCTCATTGGAACGAGCTCATTGAGCTCGTTCCAACGAGGGGTCATATGATATGATTTTGTTGACATTTTTTGAAAAATTGGAAAAAATGATATTTAAAATAATAAATATTGGTATCGTCTGCTTTGGATAAAGGGTTAATGTGTTTTCACCCCAGTCCTCTACTTTGGCCTTCAAGTATGGAAACCTGAAGCCCCCCCCCCCCCCCCCCCCCCCCCATCCCCTGTGACACTCTCTGGAGTGAGCTGACATTACACATGTCAGTTGTGATGGCGATTTGATCAATGGTGCAGAAGTTATATGGAATAAGAAAACTAAGAATGTTTTTCAACCCTCCCCACACACACACACCATTAACTCCATCCCACACATTCAGCCTACACAAACACTCCCTGCACTATGCTGAACAGACAGTGCAAGTTTGGTAGTGACCCAATGCATGGATGGTGTAGGTGTAGTCAAGGAAAAATCATGCATACATACAATTGCAAATGATAGTTTAAATTATAATGCCCCTTGAGTGGAATAAGATGACATCTAGCATTGCAGATGGCATCTTATTCAACTTAAGGGACAATAAAATTCTATGGACTTTTGACGCAGATAAAATATGTTAGTTTAAGTACAATCTGATGTTTTCCATTCTTGTTTTCTCTTGATATTTCCATGATCACCTCTGCTATATACAGCCCATTCAATAAATTTTATTGTTTTTTTAGTTTCTGAACACATCCAAATCTAAGTAGTTTTTGCCAGACTTATAAATAAATTGAGCGAATTTTGTGGGGAAGGGGGAACAGGTAGAACATGCCGATACATATGCAACATTTTCTTAAGCATATTGAATTTATTTATTTATTGGTGTTTTTAAGGTCACATATTTCTGCACAATGGCTAATCATGACCTAGACAGTTTTACAAGTAGAGGAAGAGAGAACCACCGAGAAACAGTCAGCTTCCCAACATACTAACTCCACACAAGCAGGGTTAGCATTGGTTGAAGACAGGTGTACCTTCGACATGCAGTATGCCTTAGTACACAACGTCACCGTGCCCCCCTCCCCCCACATGGGCAATGGGCTGAAGTGTCTTATCCGCGGACACAATGTTGTTGTCGCAGGAAAGAGTATTGAATGAAAAATGAAAAAAATATACAAAATGAAAAAATCTGCGTGTAGTTTTTGTTTACTGCTGATGCAGGCAACATAAGCCAAAACTTGTCCAGAACCTAATGCTGCAAAAGTTCTATAACTCTTTACCCAACGCAGACGATATCAAAATTTATTAATTTAACTGTCGATTTTCATTTTTTACGAAAAATTTCAACAAAACCATATCATGTGACCCCTCATTGGAACGAGCTCAACGAGCTCATTCCAACAAGGGGTCACATGATATGGTTTTGTTAAAATTTTTCGAAAAATAATATTTTTTCAGCTGCTGAATCTGCATATTACGCGGGCGGATGCGGGCGATTTGTTGGGTAAAGGGTTAATTTTCAAGATTCTCCAGAAAGTTCATCAACTAAAATATGCAAATTAGTCAATGGAAGAATTAAACATATAAAATTTCATGACTGTCAATTACTGATATTCATGAACAAGTTGACACAAACTAGCTGTAGTTTATATTTAGAAAATCTACGCTTACCTCTTCATTTTCGTAATATCCTGGTCCTCTATGTGGAGCACCTCTCAATGGTGAAATTTCATTTCCAAATCTGTTATGTGGCATCTTGGTAGGGAATAGTTCCCTATCAAGGGTGGTCATAAAGGCCACATTCTCTTTCTTCTCAACTGCAAACACAAAAATGTCTTTCTCAATCAATACTTTATAGAAGATTGTACAAATTGGGATTATAATTGTTTCATTCACATCATTTGGCATAAAAGTGGTAAGATAAACAATTTTTCATCTGCCTGCATTACTGCCTTGGTCCAAGAAAAACTAGATAGCACACTACAGTATATCCCTGCATTTGCATTCTTGATTATTGGTTAATGGCCAATTCCATCGTGACGGACGGGACAAAAGATAAAAAAACAAATTTTAACATTAACATATTTCTAATGTGTGAGTGGAACAGCTTATGTATACTACTATTTCTCAAAGATTACAACTGCTAGAATAAAGAAATACCAAGTTAAACTTACTGGAACAGGGAATATTTTTGTGCTGATCAATCAAACACAGCGTGACAGACGGGACAGGATAAATGTACTTTTTGACGGTACCTTCAGATGTTTGAACAATTCTATCTCATGAAGCCTGATACAGTAAAGATGTTTTATGTGCTTTTGACTAAGATATGTCTTGCTGTATTACCCTTATTTTCATTGCATTTGCTCAAACCATATATTGGTTAACTAAGTTAAAGTAGTGTGACGGACAGGACAGAGAATTGTGACGGACGGGACATTATCTAAAAAAAACATACTTTTGACACTCCATGTTTTATAAAAATGACTTATAGTTGTTTCCTTGTGTTTTTAATTAATTCAGATGGTTTTTTAAAGTAATTTTATGGAGGAGCATTAACCTCATTAAAAAACTATAGTTTTCTGTTTGAGTATGCCTACTATTATATGATCTCCACATAGCTATAAGACAGTTACAATTTCACATTCAGCTATTTATTGCAAATAAATTTCGAAATAAAAAAGAGTGCTAATTTTTTACATTTAGCAATTTATTCCAAATAGATTTGATATAATAATTTGCTATAATTAACACGATAATCTTAGTATTCTTAATTTGATTTTGATTTTAACCCTTTTCTAATTTTTAACTGTGTTTTCGTTGAATTCATACTGTTCTCAATTAAGTATCGAAAAGATTGCCAGCTAAAATGAATTTTTTAGTGACTAAGTTCCAACTGACATGAGATGCTAATAGAAATTTTTTTTGGCTATATAAATATAATAAATGGCTTAATTAGGCACTTTCTTTATTGGATAAGGGCTATTTGATGTTTAACCCCTACACTCTGATGACGAAACGCCTGATTTGTCATCCATGGTTATCCCCCCTGTGTTGTCAGAAATTCAGCAATTTAGATTTTGGTTGACAGAGCTCCAATTGAGCTCTGTCAACCAAATTCTAAATTGCTGAGTTTCTGACAACACAGGGGGCAGATATTATCCATGGATGACAGGGAGGTGTGGTGGGCTTAGAGTGGGGGAGGTGTCAAGTATTCTTGACATCAGAGTGCAGGGGGTTAACTGCATGCACTCTGATTATCAAAGCCCCAGATTTGTTATTCATTGCTATCGTCCCTTGTGTTGTCAGAACTTTAGCAATTTAGATTTTGGTTGACTGAGCTCCATTTGAGCTGTCAACTAAATTCTAAATTGCTGAATTTCTGACAACACAAGGGGAGATAACCATGAATGACAAATCAGGAATGCCAAATATTTTCAACATCAGAGTGCAGGGAGTTAATACCAAATAGAATATTGTGGATTTAAAAAATATTTTGTCATTTAATTTCACTGCATTTCATTTTGTGACGGATGGGACAAATTTGCGTGACGGACGGGACAAAGTTGCTTCATGCTTAAAGATGTGAAGGGCTCATGATATTATCTATTTTTATTTTGTTCCTACATTGAGAAACAATAGTGAAGATAATAAAATGAAAGATGTATGGAAAGTTTATAACATAAAAGTGTGCAAAAACTGAATGTGCTTAAATTGTGACGGACGAGACATTGCTCGGCCAGGTATTGTCAGTGCTATTTTTACCTCTATTTCTTTCACGGCTTTGTATATAATAGTGGAAATAAATATAGCAGAAACTTCTTGTTTAGGAGGAAAATAAATACTTATCTGAAACAGCTAATTATATTTTAATTACTGTTGGTGGAACCTAGTTTAAATTTTGCGCATTTTATGTGGCAAAAAACATGAAAATGTTGATGAATGTAACTTTAGACTGAAAAAAGATGAGCACAAAATTTAAAAAGTGTTATAAACTTCGACCATTCAGCTTCCAAATTATTTGTGTTAAGACTAGATATAATAAAGAGGATATTTTTCAAAAAGTGAAACCTTTGCATGGAATTGGCCTAATGCATGATACAGACAGAAATGAAAAGTTACTATATAAAATCTGAAACCTTTGTCCACATCTAGAGACCCTACCTGAACATATATGAACACACTTTCAATGTTTTGAATTAAACCAACGAGCCTGTCACAGGAAACTGATTCTCTAATGACAAAAGTGTTGCTAAGGGTGCTAAATCAAAACTCTTCATACACATCTAGAGACCCTAACGGAACATATGAATGCACTTTCAATATTTTAAATTAAACCCCCTAGGAGCCTTTCGCCGACAGTAATGTTCGGATTGATAAATGACACTAAATTCTCATGAATTAGATTCTCTGCCGACAAAAGTGACACTGTAGGGTCAAATCAAAAATCTGAAACCTTTATGCACATCCAGAGACCCTACTGGAACTTATGAACACCTTTTCAACATTTCGAATTAAAACCCATATGAGTCTTTGCCAGAAACCGATTCTCTAACGGCAAAAGAGGCACTGAGGGCACCTCATGGGGCCGAATTACTGTTTGGATCAATTTACTCTGCACAAATGTAAGGAAATATGTGTACTTTCGAATGCAACTGGTGATAAAGGTGAAAGCTTGATATATATTCCTATTTTCGAGTTTTAAGTTCCCATTAAAACTTGTTGGGGAATTTTACTACAGATTTAAATGGGAGGAATCTGAACGTATCTACAGGGGTAGCCCATAAGTTCAGACACTAAGTTATTTCCAGACTAGAGGAGAGTCCAGAGTCTCTACTCTAGTCATTATTTTGATATAATATGCCTTTATAAAGAACACAGTCAGGCCTCAATATTTCAAAAATCATGGGAAACCGTTTCCGTCATTTTACATCATGGGAAACGACCAATAACGATTTTCCCGTTCCATCATTATTATACAGGTGTGTAAAAATACAGCAAAAGTCACTCGCCCTGTAGGACTAGTAGATTTTAAAATGCACTCGCCTCGCTCTTCTTTTCTACTCGACCCACTTTTTGTCACACACTCGCAGTTTCAATTATATTTCTTTCGTCTGAAAAAAGAATAAATTAAGCCACAGTTAAGTGACTGCGAGGGGGACGTTTTAAGACTGGAACCCCAAACCAGCAATCCGCCAGAGAGACTGCAATACTGCAATGGTTACCAGTGTGACCTTATAGGTTTTAATGACCAAAACTCAATAAAAAATTGAAAATATTTGTGATATCAAAGTCTGAGATCACTTATATTATTTAAAATCAGCCATGGAATGATGATGCAATCTGGGCCTGATAGCCAAATCCGTGCAAAGCGTGGCTCACGAAATGCGTTCCATGTGTATGTTGAGAAATCTGCAATTTCCAATGCACCAATATAGCTAACAAACAGAAAATCCGGTCTTCCAGTTTGCCCATTGGGGGGTAGGGAGGGGGGGGGGGGAATTCTGGGATACTTGAAAATAAAAACAGCAACAAAAACAAGGGAACACACCCTGCCGCATCAGTCTTCCTGAATAAATGACGTTATTATTTAACCTGAACACTGGCTTCCTAGAATTCAGTATTAAATTGATTTTTGAATCCTACTTTTTACAACAAATTTGTTTCTCTTTAGGTTTACTGTCAGTAACGAAAGTTGACAATACTAACGGCAGTAGCAAGAATCATTTTCTTCCAATTTTACGATACAATCGAGTCCTTTGCAGATACGTTCTCTAGTCTAAGACTGAGTTCTAGGTCAAACCTAGACTACGCTAAAGACAGTAAAGTCCAATAAATAATTCATATTAGTTTATTTACTTTTATTTTAACTTAAGGCACTGTAGTCGAATAATATTAGCCTTCGCCTGTGCTCCGAATTTATTATTTTTTGATTTTTAATATGTCGCACCGTCGAAGTCTAATCTGATCTTTCGTTTTTCCAGCAGCAAAGTACGAAATTAGGCGACATAACACTAATATGATGAATACTCATTCTCCATACATGTTCCCACATTCGACAAGAATAATATGCCTTCACATTCATATTAGATGTATAAATTTCCTATACTTACTGTCGAATTACGTATTAAATACCAATAATTAAATAAAAACATTTTTTCAAGCGGTAATGTTACAGCGGTTGGAAAATTGTTAAAAATCGTATCCCATTTCCGGGAATGGACCTCAGCGGTTTCGAACAAATCGAGATGCATTGCAACGACTGCTGCGTCGTTTGACTTGGTGTGCACAACATTATCGGTATTCCGTTTTTCACTCCGCGTTTTCCTATCAACCCATCTTCCGTTTCAACAGTTTGTTTCGAGTTGAAAAAATTGCAGTGCAAATGACGCCTAAATAATTCAAAATACCGATTTATTTGCAAGAAAATGACCACCAGAATGAAGAAAAATGTGTTTTACACAACTGTCAATCGGAAGTAGGAACCAGGTGGGGAAATTTGATCTTTAATCGAGGTCCAACCGTTCAGCGAGAGTCTCTCGCTGAACTTTGCTGCTGGAAAAACGAAAGATCAGATTAGACTTCGACGGTGCGACATATTAAAAATCAAAAAATAATAAATTCGGAGCACAGGCGAAGGCTAATATTATTGGACAAAAGTAAAGGCACTGGTGAAAATATAAAAAAAAATAATGTTTCCAACAGAATTTTAAATTGTCTAAATGCTCTCTTGCAGCATAGGTTGGATTCTAATGAAAACCAACATTTTCCCCAAAAACCAGAACTTGGAGGTCTCATTCTCAACTGAGTGTGAGGGCACTGAGTCTGAGGTCATGAGGACAACACTTCCAAGTTCCAAATATTGAAAATAGCGACAGTAATGTAGTAATGACTAATGTTCGGATTGATAAATGACAATAAATTCTCATCAATTAAGGTTACCTTCCATCTTTGCGTTTCGTCTTTACGGTTGGGCGCGATAGGATTTATGTTGCCACCCGAATGCTTCGAGTCCTGCGCTAGTTATTTACGTATCCTCCATTTATAATCAGAAAGTGGTTGCTAGGTTATCGCAGGAAAACACTCAGGTGCACACTATTTTTCGGCAAGGCTAAATGTCGTAATCGGACTCCATTGTTCTTTCGGTTCACGAGTAGAATTTTAATTGGATCTGAAAACTTCAAACGCGATACTTCTTGGACACCGATAACGTATTCTCTCAGCAAGAAGGATTTGAACACGACACGAGGGAAATGTTCAAAATGAAACAAAACACGTGGGACAAAAAGAAAAGAAAACATACAAAGCGTTCGCATGAATGTACCTGAGCTGTTGGCGGGAACTGGAAGAATCGACCTCGGGAAGATTCGGCCTTGTCTTTTCGGCCTCAGGAAGATTCGGCTCCAGTATTTGATGTCTTAATTAAGCTTATCTGGTAGGGGTTTATAATAATAATAATAATTTATTTTCTAGAGCGTAAAACCACAAATAGTGCTCTAAAACGCTTGACAGAAATAAATACACTTTTCTGAAATAAAGAGTCACATTTGTTTTGGTTGCCTCTTCCCTTATAAAAAAGTACCATGGTAAACCATGGTAAATCCCAAAATACCCTGGTAATACCATGGTATTACCAGGGTATTTTGGGATTTACCATGGTTTACCACGGTACTTTTTATAAGGGTTACAGAGGTTCAGGAGAATCCTTCAGTGAACAGGAAAGTTTTAAGATTTCTTTTGAAGACATCGAGAGTTTCTGAAATTCTGACACTAATTGGCAGGGAATTCCACAATCTGGGACCCACGATGGAGAACACACGATCATGAGCCTGGTACAACTAGTTGAAGTTGTTTTTTAGATCTGAGACTGCGTGATGGTTTATATCAGTACAGTGAGGAGCTCTTCCATGTAAACTGGAGCCAGTTTGTTGATACATTTGAATACTAAGATCAATATTTTGAAATCAATTCTCTGTTTAACTGAAGGCCAATGTAGTTGTCTTAAAACAGGTGTTATGTGTTCAGAGCGTTTGGTACTAATTATCCTAGCAGAAGTATTCTGAACCTTTTGAAGCTTCTGAATCAGGCACTGGGACAGCCCCACTAACACTGAATTACAATAGTCTAGTTGTGAGGTGATGAAGGAGTGCACAAGTTTTTCAAGTGCTGACTGGTTAAGATCAGGTCACAGTCTTGCAACATTACGAAGCTGCCTGTAGCATTTTTGACATATTTTATTGATGTGGATGTCTAGTTTTAAATTTGAGTCCATAATCAGTCCAATATTACTGGCCGATTCACTTTTCACAGTGATGTTGTTTCCAACCAGAATTGATGTAACAGAGGGTGTAGGCATGCGGACCCCGGATATCACTCTAAGAATTAAATTTTAGAGTAATTCATTTTCAGTTTGAAGTCTATCATCCATTCCCGCACAAGATTTATGCAAGTTTCCATGTTATTGACTGCGGTGAATGAGTCACTTGGAGCAGATGGGTTGAATGTGATGTACAGTTGGGTGTCGTCTGCATACAGATGATATGATATGCTTTACTTTTTAAGAAGGCGACCCAGAGAAGAAGTGTACAGAGTAAACAAGAGCGGTCCAAGGACTGAGCCCTGAGGAACACCACACTTTAACGTCCTGCTTGCTGAACCGATCTTATTGATATATATTTGTTGACTTTCGACCTTCTAGATATGATACAAACCACGATAAGACAGTTCCACTTATGCCATGCTGTGTCAATGTCTGCATGAAAATTCCATGGTCGACTGTGTAGAATGCTGCTGACAAATCCAAGAGAACAGGCAGTGCAACCTTACCCTCAGACACTGATTTAACAATGTCATTGTTGACTCGAAGTGAGGCTGTTTCTGTACTGTGGTTGACTTTATATGCAGACTGGAAGGGCTCTAAAAGATCATTTTAATGCAGATGATTTCCAACAATTTAGACAGAAAAGAGAGGTTCGATACTGGTCGATAATTCTTCAGGTTGTCAGGATCAATAGATGGTTTCTTGATGAGTGGTGTAACAAGTGCTTTTTTCAATGGGTTTGGAACAAACCCCTCATGAAGGGATGCAGATATAATAGATGTTATGGCTGGCAGAAGATAATCAATTGTCTCTTTCAAAAGGAATGTTGGAATTTGATCTAGATCATTGGATTTATTGGATGATGATAAAATCATTTTTGGAATGTCGTCTTCTGAGACAGAGTGAAAATTAGAAAAATCACTTTTTTATGTCAAGATGATCAAACTCTGGTGGTTCATATGGTGGTATACTATCCAGAATTACTTGAATTTTCGTTATGAAATAATCGCTGAATTTTTCCAGAATTTTTTCAGTATTTAGGTGATCTGGGAGAATGACTTTTTGTTCTTTACCAAGGAGACTATTGGTTAGAGAGAACAGCACCCTTGTATTAGATGACTCCTCTATTAGCGAATTGTAGTACTCCCTCTTCGCCTTTTTGATGATCTTATATATTAGTTGTATTTTTTTGGTGGCAGAACATCTGCCGGTGAACCTCAAGCTTCGTTTTATTGTAAAGACGCTCAAGTCTGCGACGCTCAGGGGTTACTATAAAATCTGTTTTTTGAACCGCTAAAAGTTCTTGCCTTCGTCCGATTTTTTCAATAAACTACCTGCATTTGTATATACATGTATGTTGCCCATTTCCATTTTCGTAGAATTTTTACTATTATCGCTGCCATAAAAATGCCATAAAATTGGCTAAACTGGTGCTGTCTGTATATTTTCCAAAAAATGTATATAAGAGCTGAGCATACAGATCTCACGAAGGCCAAGCTTTCATTTTTCCATCTCCCCAGTACTTGTTCTACTGTACTTTACACCTCTCTACAGTCGTCTCTTAGTATGACGTTTTAACCCTTTACCTAACGTGAAAAGCAGACGACACTTGCCAAAAAAATTCTTGAATAACTAAATTTTTTCATTTTTTGTCTCAAAAACATAGGTTATGACCCCTCGTTGGAACGAGCTCGACGAGCTCGTTCCAACGAGGGGTCATAACCTATGTTTTTGAGACAAAAAATGAAAATATTTTGAAAATTAATTGGCGATTTTTGAGAATAGCGCTGGCCGGTTTTGGCCGTTACGTTGGGTAAAGGGTTAACCGATACGTTTACGTGGTTTGCGTGTTCCATGGGGTCCCACTAATTACCGACCGAAACAGCCCGAAGCCGTCCCAAACCTACCCAAACCGTCTAAAATTGTTAGTTACCAACCAAAAGCACGTCCAATACCGACCAAAAGCTTGGATGATTCCGATCAATAAAAATAATCAAGTCTTTGGAACCTCATATAATCTCTGGGTGATTTGGGGAGACTCAGAACAAGAAATGATCGACGCGATGTGCCAATGAATACACTAAAATAAGCCCATCAAAGTCGACCACGAGAAAATTTTGCAAAATTCAGTGAGCGTATCTAAGGTATTTGTAGCAAAACGAAATCGACTCTCAGAAGTAGGCAGAAGTAGACCGACTCAGTCTGTGGTGATGCGGATTATTTATCAATTTCGGATTCGCCGCCAAACCGAGAAGAGACTACTTGCCGAGAACAAAACCCATTTTTTTTTTTTTGAGGGGGGGGGGGGCATTGATTCACTATCCTGGAGTATGTGGAGGGTTTTCTAATATAGGTCTTATTAAATGCATTTCAATCGCGCTTCAGCAGAGTTGAGAGGCAGTCCTCACAGACTCTATCCTAAAGTTCTCAATGAGTAGCGAGGCAATCCTCACTGACTCCTCGCAATTTAGTTATATTGTATAATTTGTTTTTATTTTCTGAAAACTTTTTTTTTGTTGTTGTTGTTAAGGGATCGGTGTTCATTCTGAATATTGGCTTTGCTCAGGACTGAATGAATGAAAGGTTTTAGCGCGACGAAGGCGCGCAGGGACGATGCGGGATTTACAAATCCCTTGCGATCCGGTTAACCTTATTTTATTTCACTTGGATCACACAGGCCTAGCTTTCCTATTGCCTCAAATGGGGTCTGAGGGGGTATGCACGCGGTTAGAATTCCCGGCAGTTTACGTTGGAGTGATAGACTGTCAATACTCAATCCCTCAACGCCATTAAGACTTTTAGAGAGTGGGTTGTATTCGGTTCCAGCTCGGCGATTGTAGAGGTTTGAGTCCCACCATGGTGGCGAGCCAGAATATAATGTTGTACGATGGCAAATTTAAGGGAAGAAGAGAAAAGAAAACCAAACAGCAACGGCGGTTTGGTAGCGGCCTCGGTATATGACCATAGCGGCTACCAAAAAAGGAGTGGAGAAAGCTCCAACAGTTTGTTTTGAAAAACCGGGAGTCATCCATCAAGCCTTCTGGGAGATAGGATGCCGTATGTGATTATTAGGTATCTGGTTATCCTTCGGGAATTACAAATGACCTCCCCCACCCCCACCCCCCAAAAAACAAAAAAACACACCCTCTCACAGACACACACCCTCAAGCCCTTGTTGCATTTCACAACACTGCCATATGCTATGTCGGTAAAAAAAAAAGAATGTGCCGTCAGTGTTAATTGGCATTTTGGCTTGTCGGCGGAAAAAAACATTGTGTTCAGTTAAACGTTCATTTCAATTTAGAATTTCATCCTCAGTGGACCGGTTTTAACCTGTTGAACGGATTTTAAAAAATGGGTATGTCATATTTAAAATTTTAAAATCTTTTCGGCGAACTATCCAATTTTAAAAATTTAAGTTTCGGCGAAATGTCTTTTCCGGCGAACTGTCTTTCCGGCGAAAAGTCCAGTATTCGCAGGGACAGCTGGCACCACTGATCACTACACAGAAATGCGCACCGGTCGGTATGCATGACAAAAGAACAACAATTTTAAACCAGCCAAGTCTACATGTATGACTTGCAGGTCCAAAGCCCTGGTAAATGGTGATGGGAATTGTATGTACCAGTATAGGCGACAAACGAACAAACAATTTTAAACCAGCCAAGTCTACATGTATGACTTGCAGGCCCAAAGCCCTGGTAAATGGGGATGGGAATTGTATGTACCAGTATAGGCGACAAAAGAACAAACAATTTTAAACCAGCCAAGTCTACATGTATGACTTGCAGGCCCAAAGCCCTGGTAAATGATGATGGGAATTGTATGTACCGGTACCAGTATAGGTGACAAAATAACAGACAAATTTAAATTTGTATTTACACCGAGAACAGACTACTTACCGAGAACAAATGAAACTAGACGCAGTCACTGTTAATTAACAGTCTTGTTCTCGGCGAGTAGTCTCTTCTCGGTGTCAATTAACAGTCACAATCTTGTTCTCGGTAAGTAGCCTCTTCTCGGTTTGGCGGCGAATCCGAAATTGATAAATAATCCCCATCTCCACAGAGTGAGTCGGTCTAAAAGCTTTAAATTTGTTTTTTCTTATTTTATATACAACATAGGGCACCTATATGCTAACAACTAATATTTATTTTTGCCTTTATTTATTATTTTAATTTGGTCTCGGTTGTTCTCGGTAAGTAGACCTACCCGTGAAACAAGGGGCGGATCCAGAGCCTCCCTCATATTTTCGCCAGCTATGTTTCTCTCGTATTGGTTCAGTTTCGATGGATTTCGGATCATTTTTTGCAGTAGGCCTAAGTAGCAGCAAACGCTAAAATGTATACAGTCTGTCAAAAAATCGATTAACTGAAATAGAGCGTAATCTTACAGACAGACAAATACTAAATCCACCCCCAGACAAGATAATACACAGACAGTATAATTGCTCTTAACGTCTGGTAAAGCATACAGGTGAGGTCTATTTATCAGCTTTGGTCGTTACGACCAAAGCTGATAAACAGACCTCACCTGTATGCTTTACCGACGTTTTTTTAACAGCTCTCAAGGTGTGAAATCCTTCAAATATATCTCCTGAAAAATCTCAAAATATCCACTCATATGCACGGAAATGGGGGTTTTGGGACCCTGGAGTTTAAAATTTTCATACCGACGACCATCCATCGCCCGATCCATCCCCCTCCCCCACTTTGAAAATCGTTCCTCCGCTCCTGCTATAGAATATTGATTTTCATATTACTTTGCAGTTATTTACTGAAAAGTACTGGTCAGTTCGTACAGTCACATTCATCAGAACATCTTTTATTCTGTTTAAAATTTAATGAAAATAAAGGATAAAGCCCAACAAGCGTGTTCCAATGTTCAGCGTAACAAGCCACTGGCAGAATAAAACTACAGTCATCACAGTAAATGCTATGATCGTCACTCAACTTATTTAGTAATCGGATTATTACAAAGCATAACCAATTATATTGTTTGTCGTTGAAGAAACAACTGATGTATCAATATGCTCAACAAAACCCACTATACAAAAGTCAATGAAGACAGCAATCTAAAATAAAGCTGAATGTTTTATTCTTTCAAATAAAACAACATGATCGGAACTGACAATTTTAGGGCAATGTTTCTGCGCGCAAATCATTCCCTCATCATTAGTAGATATGATGCGTAAATAAATTATTGGACCGCATTAATCGACTCTGTTACCCACGAATTAAAAATTAATGCTATAGTCTAACAAAACGTTCAAATGTTCGAAATATTTCATTATTTTTCTTTTGGGCAGAATCATTCAAGATTTTGGTCGGTAATTGGCACTTCTGGATCGATTCGGACGGCTTTGGTCGATTTCAGACGTTATGGGTTGGTAATTAGTAGGACTGTGTTCCCTGAGAACTGAAACGAATAGCTTCACTTTCACGCATGTTGTTGTTTTCGAATGACGATTTTTTTCAGAAAAGAATCAGCTGAAACAACCATTCCGAATTTCCCTTATTATTTCATTGTTGTGAAATATTGACGAAATTGGATTTGAATAATGTCACGACTCAAATATATTTTTGTGTTTTAGTAAAAATTTTATAATGTTCTATCATGGGTCACAAAGGTAGAACTCCCTGAAAGATTGAACGAATTTAGGTGAACAATTTGCATCACATTAGCCCAAGCGTAAGCAATTTACTCAAATTCTTCGCGTGCCATTTTACTGTTTTCACAAAGATCTGTATTTGTTAGTAAAGGTGTGGTACTGCGGTTTATATAAAGAATAACAGTTCTCCACAACTATTTTTTTTTTTTATTTCTCTATTCTTTTTTCTTCATATTTTCAATAAATTTGGTGAAAACAATGTCAGATTTACCTTTTAGTTTTATTTTCTTTCACACTTCGTTTTTGGGGAGGGAGGGGGCTGTGACATGTGGGACACTAAACACTCATCACCTGCCAATGCTCATGCATTGTAAATCACCAGGCTAGATGTCACTTGGAAAAAACTTAAAAACCAAACAGAAATCATCATCATAGGCCAGTGCACAGGTTCTTGTAGTTCAGCGATCCGAATGTAGTGGCTACCCCTCTATGTTCAGATTCTTACCATTCAATCCTATAGAAAAGTTCCCATCAAGTTTTTATGGGATCTCTAAACTTGGAAATTAGGAAAAGATATCAAGCTTCCGCTCTTATTACCTACCGACTGCACTCGATAGTACACATATTTCCTTACATTTGTGCAGAGTCTCTTGATCCAAACTATGTTTTATCCTTTAATTATCGATAAATGAATACTGACAAAGCGTCAACGAATATTTCGAAATCATCCATGTCTTTGCACAGGTACTCGGCACAAGCCGTGGAATCGAAAGAAAAATGATATTTGATAGCATTTTTGAATCAGTGCTGATGTGCACCCAAAATGGTATATAAATATTAACAAGGAAGACAACTCGCTTTTCGAAAACGATAGCACTCATCTTCGTTATATACCCCTCAAATTTGATTCACACAACCTATCCAACAGTATCCGGTATCAGTGGAAAGGGAAATGAATAAGATTTACAGTGGTGTATTGCATGACCGTTGGGTGTTCTTGGATTGTTCCTGATAACTGGGACTGGGAGAAGTCCCAGAAAAGGACGAAAACCGTTTAGTCGGACAAGATAGTGCACCGTGGAAAGTGTGTTGCGAGCGACAATTATCCGATTTATTACAAATAATTCGAGGTCCCATTGTCTATAGATGTCAGATTCAAATATTAACCGAAAACCTTTATCAATTACTAATCTTGGATCCACATTTATTCATTTCTGGCGATCACATTTGCCGTTGATACATTTTTTAATCTTCCTTTGGAAACAAAACAAGCTAACGGCATCCATAGAAGCGAAGATGGTCACGAAAACATCCCATTGGCTACTCTTTATGTCGAGAAAATCATCAATGAAAATAAGCCAATGGGGAAAATTTTTTGCGTAAGTCACGTATCTATAGACGCCATCAAGTTGGAAAATATTTCAAAGTTATGGCTAAAAAGTGTATAAACAGTAAATATGAACTCCAGAAATGGATAAATGTCAACCCAACATTGAAAATTGATCAAGGTATACGGTTAATATTTGAATCTGCCATCCATAGACAATGAGACCTCAAATTATTTGTAATAATTTGGGATAAAGTGCCTTGCTCAAGGACACAACGCGGGTGATAAAAAAAAATACGGAAGTATTAAAACGTTTCTCAGATCTCAGAATGACCACCGTTTTTGTTATATCTGAAAATGCGTGTTTGTTTAGGAGTAAGGTCTGGGCGAGTTGTCAATGTACAACCCTCTTACTGTTAGCGTGTTGTGTGTGGATGTATAAGAGAACTACTGTTGTGTCATGTTCATAACGACGAAAAGGAAATTCTTTGGAATTGTACTTTAAATGCATCAAATTGTGAGTGACTAAAAATTTCCTAACATCAAAAATTAATTGAATGTTTCTGTTGACACAACTCAAATGGATAAAAGACACCCAAGAACAGAGGCGAGCGATTATTCGCGCACTTTGAACAATTTTTACGTGAGCGATGGTGCGCGAGAACGATCGCGCGCCTTTCCCATGCGTCACTGAATGTAAGAGTGATATATAAGAAAGAGAAATTTGTTTACTTTGAAATTCCCATCTCTGGTATTCCATAAATTTGAATTAAATATACACAAATTATACATCAGAATGAATGTTGTGGTGTACAGAACACGAAAAATATATCCATTCAACTCCCCGATTTGACAGCAGGCACCAATGGTTCCTGGAATCCTGCTCCTGTATTCATACCAGAACTGATAATAAAATAATATTTCAGGTGAACAACTCATGGCCAAATGTGTTTGAAAATAATTGGATTAAAAATAATCATAAATTTGCAGTCACTAACATGATTCATATAGTAAACTCCCTAGTGTCAGATATGGCATTCTTAAAAATGCAGGAGGGCTAAAAATCGCGCCCCTCATATGGCCTACGGGAGCGATTAGCTCTCCTGAAGCTTACAGAAGCTAAAATTGACAAAATAAAGTTTTACTCTTAATGTATTCTGTCAAGTGGGATTTGTACAGTTTATTTTGTGTGACTTCCAGGGTAGTCTCTGTGAGATGGCTACACTTTCCCTCCCATACCTCAGGGCCTTGCCAAGGCCCAGAGGTGTGGGAGGGGCAGTGTGGCCATCTTATGGAGACCACATAGCAGAGGTCTTAAAAGATGTGTGTTTCAGGAATAGGATGTTATGGTAATCATTATTTCCTAATGCTGAGAGGGCTAGTTTTCACCTGCTTTAATTATTTTATGGCAAGCAGTAAGCAAGCGAATAAATAGGTTTCCTGAAAATGACAAGCCTGTAGTGTAAAACCAATGATCGGAATTGGTCAACCCAATCGGCTGATTGTGGGCAATTGGATGAAAACAGCCCCGGCTCCTGGAACATCAGTCCAGCCGATTGTTGGAAAGCATTTTTTGTGATGATTCATTATTCATTAACCACATTTTATTATCTTCTGCAATTGTTGAATTGTTAATGTAAAATGATGTCAATGATTCCATTCAATAAAGTTGGGAAACAACCACAATGTGTATTCTTAATTTCTTTAGACACTCCTTTATGGGATATACATGTTAAATGACATGTAAAGCTTTCAATTGAGCATACTCGCAGAAATCGCTAGTTCATACCGTAAAAAGTGAAGATTGCTCTTCATTCACTCAGGTCACAGTAAAATGACCAGTCGCGAACACATGGTTCTGAGAGCCAGGTGCATCTGGTCATTTTACTGCGACCTGAATCAACAACATTTAACACTGTGAAATATGTTAAATTTAATGGAGTTCTTTCAAGCCTTGCCTCAACTCCTCTGGGGGTGCACAGTATTACAATCAGAATTGACCGAGTGTGAGCTCAAATAAATGGTAAACGGTCAGCGACCATGTTTGGAAATCGGTTGAACATTAAAGCTCCCTTGATAGGCACAGGCATATAGAGCAGAAGTTTACCATTTGGTGGTCAAAAGGACGGAACATTTGTAATTGTTTTAGTGTTTGTGACCTAAGCAATGTCGAGCCCGGTTAGTCCTCGGATGGGTGACCGCCTGAGCGATCGATCCGGACTCCCGAGTTGTCTCCATGGGCAAGGCACTTAACCCCATTTGTCCACGTGGGGGCACGATGACCCCGTGTACTAAGGCATACTGCACGTCGATGGTGCTCATGTCTTCAAGACTTCAACCAATCTAACCCTGCCTGTTCTGCAGTGCGGAGTTACAATGTTGGGGAGCTGGCAGCTGCTCGTCGTTGCTTGGTGGTTCTCTCCGGATACTCCGACTTCCTCCACCCAAATAACTGCCACGGTCATGATTAGCCATTGTGCATAAGTATGTGACTTTAAACACCAATAAATAAATAAATAAATAAATAGTGTTTGTGACCAGTTGACCATAAATAATTAAAAGATAGCTTGATAATGTTTTTACACAATTGGTTAGCTAAGTATGAATGACTATACTGTACATTTGCACATCATCTTTTTGGCGAAATGACGATGGCATAAATTCTCCATATTCCTTTTCCATTCATATTTGGCAAACAATAGCATAAGCACTGCCCATCATACTACCATTACTGGTTATCATAATTTCTAAGTAGGAATTAATAAAAGAATGATCAAATTCACTGATAATGCATTTGTGTATGCCCTGATTGATTTCCTGCGTCTGCCAGGGGTGGAACAGGGGAGCTCCAACCCTCCCAGATGATGCCTGTAGAAATTCAAGTATGTGTATGTTGGTGAACGTGTACTTCTGTACTTCTCTTGTATCTTAGTTGCCCTTCATTGTCCCTGTCATCCCTGGATGTGTTATTAGGCGTTTACTTCAAAAAGTCCTTGTATACCACTACACCTAATACATTAACAGAGGTCCTCTGTAAACACATTATATTTATGTTATGGATTCTTCTGCCCTCTTTGGAAAAGGGTCCAGGGCCCATCTCATCAGGAAAATTTGTGTCATGGGGGTTCCCAGGGCTTATATTTCGTCTAAATTTGTGAGAATCCATTTGGATTCTCGTGAAAATGGTTGCGAGAATCCATACCTACTATGAGTGTCCCAGGATCGCATGACACCACCGTGGTTGAACCACTGTTGTATACTGATAACACATGTTAAACTTTTACCCGACACACTTTTTTAATTTTTAAAACTAAGTTTGATAATTTTTTAAACAATAAATTATAAATAAATGATAAAATAATTAAATGAACAATATTTACCAATAAAATCTTTCAAATATGGCTGTCAGAACCGGCTCAATGAGCCGGTTCCAATGACAGCCATATTTGTAAGGTTTTATTGACAAAGTGTCAGGATATTTCAGGTCATGTCAGCCTTCTATTGGTTAATTTGTTGCCGCTGTGTTAGTTCAAGGGATAAACTGACTCAATTTTTTTCACGTGAATTCTAGCAGAGGTGCAGCGAGAATCTACATGGATTGTCGCCAGTTTTATTGTGCGAATCGATTCTCGGATTCTCGTCGAAATATAAGCCCTGGGTTCCAATTGGAAATTTGAAAAACATACAAAGACAAAGAAATTTTACATATGAACAATAACCCTCTGCACACTGATGTCGAAATATCTAAAGTTGAAGGTGCAAATCTTTCCCATAATGCAACTAGAAATTTAACCAATTCAATCTTGTTTGACAGAGCTTATTGAGCTCTGTCAAACAAGATTGAATTGGTTAAATTCCCAGTTGCATTATGGGAAAAATGGCTACTTGAAATTTGGATATTTTGACATCAGAGTGAAGGGAGT
This sequence comes from Pictodentalium vernedei, assembly GCA_031216915.1. NCBI lineage: Eukaryota > Metazoa > Mollusca > Scaphopoda > Dentaliida > Dentaliidae > Pictodentalium > Pictodentalium vernedei. Next base: position 445,960,671 of record CM062289.1, on the reverse strand, counting down.
TAAGATCGATACCTGAGCAACTGTTGTATACTACAACGTAAAGTAACAGGCCTGGATATTTCACGGTAATGATCGTTCCGTGTCATTACCGTCATAGCAAAAACACGGAAACTATTTTTTGTTACCCACGCATTTTATGCACACTCAGACTCCATGACGTGTTCATAATTTTATAGAAATATGGTGTCCGGTTCAAAATCATACTGTCCCCCACCAGAGGTCAAAATAATGCATGTCTACTTGTCGCTGACTACCAGCGACAACCAAAAAATAGAATCGCTTGTCCTGGGCGACATGTGCTATTTTTGGCTCGAGTTTCATATTAAACTTGAAAAGCTATGAATGTGCTGTTAAAATACTTTTTTACCACGAGGGCGAATCCAGGCATCGACGCACTTGGTGTGCTCCCCCTTTCCCAACTAGTTTTTCCCGGAGATTGGTTGTGCATTGTGGATATCTGCATCGGGTGCGAGGTAATTGCATCTTTTTGGATTAAATTTCAAAATTTGGTTGACAGTACACACCGGTAAACTTGAGCCTAGGTGTGCCTCCCCCCTGCCCCGGCCCCACAGTTTTTCGTAAATTCCTTCATCCGCCACTCAACCAACTCTGAACCGGTATTGGGATGTAACGACTGTGCGAATGAACTCACCAGAAACATAAAAATGTCTGAAATACAGAAAGGTAATTCTGGTCTAGTGAGGGAGGTAATCAAATTAGCTATCAAAGAACTCAGCTATTTTCGAAATTGCTGACAGGGCTTTCGCCATACGTGATGCACCATATCTCTCACCAAATTTAATTTGATGGCTGCTTTTAAATAATATAAGTGATCTCAGACTTGGATATCATGAACCTTTTCAATTTTTTATTGGGTTTTGGTCATTGAAGCCTTTAAGGTCACGCTGGTCACCATTGCAGTGTCGTTAAGCTGACAAGTCACAACAACAGAACAAACCTTTTCACCTCAAACGAAGTTCAAGATGCCAGTATTGCAGTCTCTCTTACGGATTGCTGGTTTGGGGGTTCCAGCCTTAAAACGTCCCCCACACAGTCACTTAACTGTGGCTTAATTTTTTTTTTCAGACGAAAGAAATATAGTTTTCCCATGATGCAAAATGACGGAAACAAAATATGGTTTCCCATGATTTTTGAAATATTGAGGCCTGAGTAAGTTTTTAGCTTAACTTGAGGTCAAGATAAGCTATTGCCATCACGTGTGCGGAAGTATGTTGGTCTGTGAGTCTGTTCACATTTTCATTTAGCACAGGCTACACCCCATAGTTTTTATCCGCTCATCACAAAATTTCATATGCAGGTTTGAGGTCATGTCTAGATGAGAACATCCCCTTTTGGTCGTGATCGGTCAACCATGGTGGCTGCCCGAGCCCAAAGCCCGAAACTCCAAAACTTTTAGCACAGTCTACAGGTCATATTTCATATGAAGGGATTTCATTGTAACTTGGTAGGATGACTTCGGATGATGTCTAAATGAGAACTTCCCCATTTGGTCGCGATCTTGCTTTTGCTGAAGGAAGCATTGTCAAAGCTGCCAAACATTTGTGGATTTACAACGATGTGTACTCGATGTAACATGAAAGGGTTACAGTGTTAGAATGTTCAATGAACAGTTATTTCGGTTGCTTGGCCTGTCAAGTAGCAGATAAATGTTTGTAACAAACTGCCAACAGTCGACTGAGTTGAGTGCACAGCAGGTTGTTTTCTTGCGTGGGCAGCAGTGAGCATGTGCCTGTCAATGTAAAAATCTTCTACAGGCAAATTTGACATTCTTCTCTTTGATGAGGTGTTGTTAATTGCAGATTATAATGCTGAAAAAATCCCCCAGTGCAAGTAACGGTGCTTCCAAAATAAATTTACTGTTTGGTTCTTTACCAACGTATTTCAGAAAAAACATGTTTTGATTTTATTGAACTGTTTAAAAGTATGAACATATTTCATAAGGCTGCACAAAGTAGATCGTCTGTTTCTCAGGCCATTATTTGTGAAATTGCATGCGGGCGAGCGTTTTTTTTTTTTATTTCAGTAAATTCTTCTTTGCCATCAAAAGTTCATGTTCTTGGTTCAAGTTTTAGGCCTCATAATCTACAGAATAACATGGGTGGTGGTGTATTTCATCCCTTGAGTACAAGAAGGCTTTGCAATGCTAAAGCATTGCAAAGCCTTCTTGCACTCAAGGGACAAATTCATCAATTTTTTTAACTTGGGTAAAATATCAGACAGAAACCATTTAATTTTTATTTTTTTTCAAGTTTAAATTGGTTATAAAAAGAGAGCATGCGGCAGCCAAAAGGACCATGCGGGAGGGCCTGAGAAACAGATTTTTTATTTTTTTAGGCCTAAAAAAACTATTTTAAAATCTTGCATTTTAAAATTTGTTTTTCAATGGTCAATGTCAGACAGCGAGGGGCTCTCAGACGGATTAGTGTCATTTAGTACACAGGCGTTTCGTACACTGACTGTTTTGTATAGAAACGAAGACTTTTCATACATATATCAAAGGAAAATTCTATAGGGTTTTTATGTATTTTTTATATGAAATAATAGACTACTTACTTTTATAAGGTATTAAAATCCAATATAAAAAAAATCCACATTTGAAATATCAGGGAACAGAATTTAATACATCCAACACCATGACAGTATGTCGTACATTTGAAAATATTGTTAGGAAATAAAATGAACGCAGACTGTAAAAACATCTTTCTTTGATGAAAAATCAAAACTTTATGATGTGAGTTCATTGATGATTAATCAGTGTTATATAGCCCCCATATTATATCGAGATTGATATATCCTTAATTGATAATTTTACAAGATTGATATTTTTTTTTTTTTGCATTTTCTGACTGGTCTGTCGCATTTGCACTGAGTGGCCTTTGTTCACATCTTTGTTACGCTGATCTATTGTACACATAGCTGTTGATTGTTTAAGTAGGTCAAGGACCTTGTTTACTTGAATTATGACAGAATCACCTAGAAACTGTTAGAACTTTGTAGAATTTTCATCTTCTGGAACATTCTATCTGGTTACTATATAAAGGTTTGTCAACAGAATTCAAAAACTCATTTTTTAGAAAGCCATTTCAGAAGAACTTATTTTCACAGCAGTTGTTTCCATTGGAGATTATTTTTGTTTCAGAACAGTGCATTTATTATAGAAGCAGTGCTTCTTTGTGAATTTGGAAGATTGATTCCAAAAGAGAATTTTGAAGAGATTTTGTTCGTCTTGGAAAAGAGAATTTATACTTTCTATGAAACAGAATAATATTATTTTGTGAAAAGCCAGGATTCTACTGGATTATTTGGAAATTACCTGTGGCGCCAATACTTCTTGGATTTTTTACTCCATTTGAATTTTACAGAGCATTTTATTATATTTTATTGGAGACTGCTGAAATTTTCAAAGTGAAAATTTTATTACAAATCTACGGGATACTGTTTCTGAAGGGACATTCTTATTTAATACTACCAGCTGGTAACTTTGTTCACAAGATTCCTCACCACTGGATTCTGTCAAACTGTACTTTGGACTAATTCAATAATTGATAAGTACCACTGTTTTTATTTTCTGTAAACCAATTAGTGTAAAAGATCTTTGTATCGTTTTTTTTTTATATTAATTGTTTTTAAATTAAATTTCAGAATAGTTAAATTCATAGTTATTGTTGCTGATTCTCAGATTTCTTTTTGTTACCAATATCAATAATATTTCCATGCCGTAACAATCAGCTTTGATCAGTTCTTCTGATATGTAATCACAGCATTGTTATTACACTAGAATCATAATTAGCACATGAACACATTAAAATGATTAGTTTTCAGTACATGTACAACACTTTTTTATTACTGCAATGTTAAATACCAAGTATATCATCATTCAGCTCCCCCCACCCGACCTTACCCGTAGTTTAAGTAAGACAACTTACTGAGATGTCATGTAAGGATTACACCACATATGCTAACGAGACGACCTGGGAATTCAAAGTCCTAAGTCCCATCCATAGAATAGACCTACTTATAATTATAATAAATATTTTCCAACTGCTATGTTCTATTTGTATACTACACAAAGTCAGACATATCTTTGTAGAACTTCATATTGATTTTGTATCATTCCAGTATGTTTTGGATTTATATACAGTACGTGGAGAGTGGATTGTAACAAAATCACCTGTGGAGTGGAGTTATCACTGAAAGTATCACTTTCAAATTCTGTACATATGGGCAAAAAACACTAGCAATGTTTCAGCCAATGGACCTCCGGGTTTAACCCGGAGGTCCATTGGTTGGAACTTTGCTTGTGATCGTTATGCTTTGCAACAAATTCGCAATTATTGTTTGGGTGGAATCTCCACTCTGCATGTGATTTGGTGGTAATACACTCTCCACGTACTGTAAACATGTTATTGCAATAAATTTTGTTATTTTTACTCACAGGTTGTTATCTTTACTTGGGTCACCGTTAAGACAGTTTGTGTACGAAATGTCCTAGCTGGTGTACGAAACGTCCTAAACAGTTTGTGTACGAAACATCCTCTCGGACAATGGGACATATAATAATTTCTTAACACACCCCTTTCATGACTCACAACATTTTCCCGACAGAATTTCATTGCGAGCAATAGGTAGATGTAAACGTTTGACTGTTTGTAACATTTGTCTTAGCAGAGAACAGAAAAATATACTAAAAAAATTAGGAGTACATATTCACTCTGTGATGAAATGATTTCATCAAATTCAAGCCACTCAATGTAAGAAGCACTTTGCTAATACAGTTAATTATGCCTAACTACAATTTACAAACTTGTTGGAAATTTTTTAAGTAATATCATTAACAATCATTCCTCACTTCAAATGCACGCACATGGGAACAAATTGCACACATAAACTTTGTTTTAGGTGTGCGGCATGTCGCGTGCCTTTGACTTTCAAATGACAAGGCTTGGTTTTTTGACCGGGCAATGCAGGGTGACCACAGTTACGAAGTGTTAACGATCATTTTCACATCGACGATTTCTGTTGGCACTTTATGGTTTTCATTTGTTTACTTTTTGCGGGAGTCTACTGGCAGTGTTTTGAACTGTTTTCTCGCCATTCCTTACGGTACTGATTTTGCGCCGTAGACAATACAATAATACCAGCGGTTGAAATTAAGGGATATCCGGTTGAAATCCGGTTATGCCCGGCGGTTAGCTGGTTACAAAAATGGGCCTACCGTTTCGGCACTATGCCCGAGCCCAAAACTCAAAGCACAGTCTACAGGTCGTATTTAAGGAGGGATTTCATTGTAACTTGGTAGGTTGATTCCATATAATGCCTAGATGATAACATCCCCTTTTGGTCACGATTGGCAACTGTGATGGCTACAGGGGCCCAAAAACCTTTAGCACTATCTGCAGGTCATATTTATGAAGGCATTTCATTGTAACTTGGTAGGGTGACTCCAGATAATGCCTAGCTAAGAATGTCCCCATTTGGTCGCGATCATACAACCATGACTGCTGCCCGAGCCCAAAACCCGAAAAACTTGAGCACCGACTGTAGGTCATATTTAGGAATTGATTTTATTGTAACTTTGTAGGATGACTCACTCAGTATAATGTCTAGATGAGGACGTCCCCTTTTGGTTGCGATCGGTCAACTGTGGTGGCTACACAAGCCTGAAGCCCAAATATCTTTAGCACAATCTACAGGCCGTATTTATGAAGGGATTTCATTGTAACTTGAAAGGATGTCTTGTTTTGGAATAATGTCACTGTATATTGGTAACTTTCGTTGATATACATTAACTGTGAGGGCCACATTAACCCACCCCTTTAGTATAGTCTACACCTCATATTATTTTTATCGAAAACATAGCATGCGGGGAACAGAAATTAACATATTCCCAATTATCAGAATTCTTGTCTTATTTCATAATCCTTTCATAAACATTGAACATTATCCTTTTCATCAAACATAACACAGACAAGTTAAGCTACAGTGTCATTGACACTTTCATTATAACAAAGACTCGCACAGGGGCCGACCTAGCTGTTGATATACAGTATGTGGTGTGGAGTTAGCGCAGACCCTGGAGCTGAGGGGGAATATTGGGAAAAACAGTGAAATGGAGTGCCAGATGTGTAATTAGGGGTGGTGGAGACACTGGAACACTTTCTTCTAGAATGCCCAAAATACCAGTCAAAGAGAATAAGATTCACTGGGATTACATGTATAATGGGGAAGTGGGATGGGATAATGAAGGACATGTGTTTAGTGAGTGACTCAAAGGATTAATAGGGTTAATATGCTAATCAGAGAGATTGGGAAGAATGGGCAAGGGTTGTCATCAAGCAGTTCATCTCCGAGTGTTGGGAGGAGAGAAGAAGCGTGGGAATAGGGAAGCAGTTAGGAGCACAGGGGTAGCCAAGGACTTCTCACCAGAGAACCGTGACAAATCAAGTCCAGCCAAAGTGTTGTTATTATTACCCAATGTATCACTTTCAAATTCTGAACATGTGGACAAAGACACAAGCGATGTTCCAGCCAATGGACCTCCGTGTTTCACCCGGAGGTCCATTGGCTGGAACTTTGTTTGCGCTTGTTATACATTGCAACAAATTTGCAATTATTAATTGGGTCGAACCTCCACTCTACAGGTGATGTAGTAGTAATATACTCTGCAAGTACTGTATGAGAGCCAAATAAGGTAACTGTATTGAAGATTTGGGATCCAGATTAAAAAATTTGGGAGTCAGTTGTGTGGCTTCATACATTCAGCCAAATGTCCAAAAGATAGGGCTAAAACGGTTATGGGATTTTCACAACTGGTTAAGCGTTCTCCAGAATCTTGGTTAATCAGTTAATGATGGTCAATTCTCAAGTATTTGTGTAGACAGTTAAGTAAAAGATAAATTGTTAAACATCAATGATAATCTACATAAACAGATCTTTTTCAGTATTTCTAGCAATACCACTGGTCATGACGTAACATGCCTGTGTCAAATTTTGTCTCATTTTAAAGTAGTCTAAACTAGTGTGTCATACATGGGCATTAAAATATCAAAAAAGATTTGTTTCTATATATCAACTTACGAATAAACAACTACAGTAAAACCTGTTTTGAGAGACCACTGTTGTGAGTGATCATCTGCCTTGAGAGACCAGTGTGGCCAAGTACGTATTGGTTTCACTCTGTAATGGACCTGCCATGATTGACCACCTATCTTGAGAGACCACCTGTCTTGAAAGACTGCAAAACTGTGGCAAGAACTCAGTTTTTCACCTGTTTTGAGAGAATGAAATGCGGTGGCATTGTGGTTTGTGGTAACCGGTTCTTGTCAGATCACTGAAGTTAAGCAACGTTGAGCCCGGTACTCCTTGGATGGGTGACCACCTGAGTGATCGATTCGGACTCCCGCGTTGTGTCCTTGGGCAAGGCATTTCACCCCCGATTGTCCACGTGGGGGCACGATGACACCGTATACTAAGGCATACTGCACGTCGATAGTGTGCATGTCTTCAACCAATCTAACCCTGCCTGTGCTGCAGTGCGGAGTTACGATGTTGGGGAGCTTGCAGCTGCTTGTCGTTGCTCGGTGGTTCTCTCCGGGTACTCCAGCTTCCTCCACTCGTAAAACTGTCACCAACGTGATGTCTGGCCTTGGCTGTTAAAGTGTTGTTACACCCTAATAAATAAATAAGTATATATAAAAAATCAGAAAATGGCAATAATTCATGTCTCTGGACATCACAAATAGTGATTATGGATACCCTACTCTTCTGTAGCATGCTAGCCCATGCCAAGCTTGAGCAATATTTCCAACTAATTTGAATAAGAATGCTGAAACACAGCCTTATATTATTGTTCCTAAGGGTTCATGTCTATTCGTCAGGATATTGCCCATAGGAGCAAGAACTTGGTTTTGATACAACAGTTCATATATCAGCATAGTTGTGATACATATATATAACAGATTACGTAAATCAAGTACAGGAGAACGAATGATAGGTTACCAAAGCTCGGACCAGGTGAACGATAAATGGGTTATGCAAAATTCTGAAAACAACAGGACTGTACAAGTGATGAAATGATATACAGTAGAATCCTCTTAATTGAATTTTGCCAGTGAAAATTATTCAATTAACAGGAGTATACAATTAACAGGGATTTGGTCAGTTTCCTGTCTTCTGGAGGTAAACTGAGCATTTATTCTATTATATCTTGTTTGACAGAGCTCTTAGAGCTCTGTCAAACAAGATATGATAGAATAAATGTCTGTATTGGATGTATGAGGCCAAAAAGGTTGATAAATAAGGGGAATTTGGTGCGTGTCACAGCAATTTTTTTGACATATTACAAAAATTTATATACAATTAACAGGAGTTTACTCTACAACCCATATGCAATTAACAGATCAAATTTGTACTGAAGGTATGGTAAATGGTTTTGTGTTTGAAAATTATATTCAATTAACAGGGATATACAATTAAGAGATGTCCAATTAAGTGGGCTCCACTGTATAATCATGTGTGGTGTTATATTCAGTGGCTGGAGTTGCTTACTCTAACAGCCAGATAAAGAGGATTTAGAACATTTTTAACTTTACATTTATAATTGTTGTTCTTTTGGTATGTAAGAATCATATCTACCAACGCATCAACAATAATAATAATATCACGGTGGGCATCTGTACGTCAGAGATATTCATTTTCTGATGTAGGTGCCAATTTGTGCATCATGGTCTAAATGAATCTAGTGAGTACCAAATCTGTTTTTAGTACTACCGTATTTACTCTATGTATTGGGACACTCTATGATTTGGGACACACATTTTTTCCAGAAAACTATATTTTTTTTATGCTCCAAAGTGTGGGACATTCAGGAGATTCGTTACCAGTTGGCCCGTCTCTTGTAGCAGACGACTCTCATAAAAAAAATTCTTGGGTAACTACAAATTTTCATTTTTTGCTTCCAAAACATAGCTTATGATCCCTCATTGGAACGGGCGCAATACGCTCGTTCCAATGAGGGATCATAAGCTATGTTTTGGAAGCAAAAAATGAAAATATAAAAAAAAATTGGACGGCGATTTTTGTATATAGTGATGGAAAATGAATCACAGACAACTTGATTCAGCATCAAATCAAGACCAGGCTCTGTTCTTTCCCCATTTTCTAAGAATTGGGACACCTGCGAAAATAATTATTTTTAGCTGTCCCAATACATAGAGTAAGTAACCAAATTTTAATTCCAATGTATCTTTTTCAGTGTATTGATTGTCAATATGTCCAAGTCATCTGAAGAAGTACTATTAATTATTGGCGGTGTTCGGAATAAAAAGATTAATGGAACATTGTACCTCATGGGAGAAAGGCTGGCATGGATGCAGGAGAGCAAAAAAAGTTTTTCCATCAGTCACCTGTATGCTGATATAAAGCGTAAGAATAAACGTTTGTCTCTATATTTTTTCATTTTAGGATAATCAAGCCTCTCTTTTCAATCACCTTTCAGCTTTTCAATTTTGAGGAGAGCTGTCGCTCTTGTGAGTCATCGCACCTGCAATTTTTAGCTCACTTGACCGAAAATCAGGATGAGCTATAGTGATCACTCACCATCCATCGTCTGTCGTCCGTTGATCATGGTGTTTACACCTGCTCCTCCTAAACCGCTGAACCAATTTTAGTTAAATTTCAGGTGATTGCTTGTTCTGACATCGCATTTTGTTTTTGTTCAAATCAACATGCCCATTCCCATAGGGAGGGGGTGGGAGAAAATGCTCCAAAATTCTTAAAAAGTCTTCTCATGAACCAGTGGCTACAATGACTTGATATTTGGTATGGAGCTTCCTTGTGAGGTGTAGAATCAAGTTTGTCCAAACGAAGTTTGTGGATCAATATTTGCCTTTGTAAAGGGAGGGGAAAGTTTTTTGGCCCCACCTGAAATTTCTATTTTCTGAACCAATGGTCCAATTTGAACCCAAATTTGATATGTGATAAGTACTTGATTCATGCCCCCCCCCCCCCCCCCCCCCCCAAAAAAAAAAAATAAATAAATGTCCCCGTGGGAACCCCAGAAGCTAAAATCAGATTCAAGTTTGTTCAATACGCAGTATGAGGATATTTCTTTAAAAATCTTCTTCTTATCCACGATTGAGAATCCTTTCATATTTGGTGTACAGCATCTCTAGGTGGGTCAGATTCAAGTTTGCTCAAATCAGGTCCCTGGGTTAATATTTGGGCTCCCTATAAGAGTCCAAATCTTAAGTTTGTGCAATATGAGAAAATTTATTTAAAAATTTTCTTCTTCAGATCCACCAGTTACAATGCTTTCATATTTGGTATACATCTTTAAGGGGGCAGATTCAAGTTTGTTCATTCAAGTTCAAATCGAGTACCTGGATTAATATTTGGGCTCCCTACGGTAGCCCAAATTTTAACTTAGTGCAATATGAGGAAATTTCTTTAAAACACTTCTTTTCCAGAACCGTCTCTTAGAATGTTTTGATATTTAGTATACAACATCTCTGGGGGGGGGGGGGGAGGGGGGGGGGATGAGATATGAGATTCAAGTTCAAATTGGGTCCCTGAGTTAATATTTGGGCTTCGTATAGTAGCCCGAATTTCAACTTAGTGCAGTATGAGGAAATTTTTTTAAGAATATTCTTCAGATCCACCAGTCAGAATGCTTTCATATTTGGTACACAACATCTCTAGGGGGTCACATTCAAATTTGTTGAAATTGAGTCCCTGAGTTCATATTTGGGCTTACTACATGAGGCCAAATTTTAACTTTGTGAAATAAAAGCGAATTTCTTTAAAAATATTCTTCTTCAGATTCACCAGTTAGAATCCTTTCATATTTGGTATACAACATCTCTAGATGGTTCAGATTCAAGTTTGTTCAAATCGGGTCCCTGGGTTGAAATTTGGGCTCCCTGTGGGACCCGGATTTTAACTTAGTGCAATCTGAGGGAAGTGCAATCTGAGGGAATTTCTTAAAAACTCTTCTTCTCCAGAACCATCTCTTAGAATGTTTTGATATTTAGTGTACAACATCTCTAGGGAGGTGAGATTCAAATTTGTTCAAATTGGGTAACTGGGTTAATATTTGGGCTCCCTATGGTAGCCCGAATTTCAACTTAGTGCAGTATGAGGAAGTTTCTTTAAAAATCTTCATCAGATCCACCAGTCAGAATGCTTTCAAATTTGGTACACAGCATCTTGGTGGTGGAAGGGAAAGGCTTAGACTCAAGTTTGTTCAAGTTAAGTTCCAAGGTTGATATTTGGACTCCTAAGTTTTTGCATTACTGGAAATCTGGGCATTATTTCTGTAGTAGCTTCCCAGAAAAAAATCATCTGGAATGGACAAGAGAGTTATAAATAATTAAATAATTCCTCTGTAGTGTTAGCTAGTTGTAGATGCTAATTAAATGCTTCTTTAAACAACTATTGTGTGGGGGCATGTTGGCGGTGTGTACTAAGGCGCACTGCACATCGATGGTGCACTTGTCTTCAACCAAAGCTAAACCTGCCCCCACCCCCAGATACCGAATTCCGAACCAATACTGAGATATAGCCCCCTAAACATACCAAAACTGATCCTGAACTCAAAATTCCAACATGGCACATCTCTACAAAGGGACAAATAAAAAATTACTAATTTGTGCACAAAGAACTTCTACAAAGAAAATAACTTTAGTGTAAGTAGTAAGTAGAGGTACAGGCTGCAAGCCGAGAGGTCCTCGCTTGGAATCCCACCTGCTGCAACCTCGTTGTCTCCTTGGGCAAGACACTTCACCAGGCCTGGCCTTTAGAAAAATGTAGGGGAGCTACTACGGCTCCCCTAAACCTGAGCCAGGAGAGCTATTCTATACTTTAGTTTGTTATTAATAAGGGGATTAAAGGTTTAAGGAGAGCTATTACAGCTCTTAAGGAGAGCAATTACGGCTCTCCTTAAATTGATTTTGCAGGAGCCATGGAGGGCGGGAGCTATAGCTCTCCTCAAAAGACCAGGCCTGCTTCACCCCCGTTGCCTATGTGGGGGCATTGTGGCGCTGTGTACTAAGGTGTACTGCACGTCCAAGGTGCACCTGTCTTCAACCAATGCTAATCCTGCTTGTGTGGAGTTAGTATATTGGGGAGCTGACAGCTGCTCAGGTGTTCTGTTCGGGTACTCCAACTTCCTCCTCCCGTAAAACTGTCGGTGTCATGATTAGCCATTGTGAAAAAATATGTGACCTTAAACACCAATTAAATAAATAAATAAATAATAATTCGGTATCTGACTTGACTTAGATTTGTTGATGGTATCAAAGGGGATTTCACATTAGGAAAGTTGTTCTCATTCTGCACTGCACCACAAATGCCACTGCCAATAAGCTCAACATTGGCATTCTGTTGCCAACATAAATCATATCTACAGCAATTTTGTGACTTTTTCCAAACACACCCTTACCTTCAAAGGCCTACTTCAGGCTTTTGTGATCTCAGGACATGTGCCATTAATTAACACACCATCATTAGGAGGTACTGCTGACAATAGATAAATCACTGCCAAGCAACTGGAAATGTACAGGTTGTAGTCTGGTTGGAATTAGTGATGGGTGGTATTGATATTTTGGGTACAGTATCAGTTTCAATATTCTTAGAGGGGTCTGGTATACTGTGGTATCAGTTCGGTATTCCGTATCTGACTTAACATATTTGCTGATAGTACCAAAAGGGAATTCACACCAGCAAAATGAAGAATACGTTTCCCGTGTATTATTCTCCCACAGCGTCACAAATGCAACTGCCAATGAGCTCAACATGCCCTTTTTTGCCAATATAAATCACATCTACAGTCACTTTGTGACCTGTTCCGAACATACCTTAAACCTCAAAGGCCCATGCCAGGCTTCTGCGATCTCAGAACATATGCTATTAACATGCCATCATTAGGAGGTCTGGTGACAATAGATAACTCACCTGAGCAGTGATTCCTAGTCAAGTCTTGGCTGCCTGTTAAGGCAGCCAAGACTTGACTAGAAATCACTGCTAAGCAACTGGACCTGTACAGATTGTTGTCTAGTGGGAATTCAGGACAATTTCCCAGGCCCTGAAGGGTTAACCAGGATTCGCAAATGGGTCCTGGAACCTTAAAAGTTCTGGACTTTGACTGTTTTAAATTCCAGGTCTGGAAAGTCATGGAAAACAAACGTTTTTTTAGGCCGGTCCTTGAAAGCTCTGGAAAACCCAGTCAAAATCTTAGGGGCACTGTCGAACACGCTCCAATTCACTGCTTTCTTTTTCTGTTTTTTGTCTCGCACAAAATGGTAGATGATTCATTTGTACCCAGGCCTGAAAATAAGCAGGCTGACATTTGCAAAATGAGGCCCCAGATGGTGAATTTGATGGTGCTATCCCATACAGTGGGTCAGTTTATCCTCTGGGTACCTCTTTCTGTTTAGTTTTGAGACCCTAATTCAGATTGAGGTTCACAGAGGGTAAATTTAGTGATGCTACCCTGCTTAACAGGATAGCATCACTACATTCACCCTCTGGGGACCTCATTTTGCAGATTACAGTCTGCTTATTTTCTGGCTTGTTTGCACCCACAGTAACTGTAAAAATATATGTCCGAGTGCCATATGATGTGTTCCATTTCTGCTCAATGTCGACAAGGACCTGGAGCTATACTTTGAACAGTAAACTTTATGTCAGGTAACACAAATAACATATATATCGCATATTTTTATGTTATTACAGATGCAAATTAAGATCATGGAAATTCACTTTTTTGGTCCTTGAAAGTCCGGGAAAAGTCTTTGTATTTCAATCTTGATTTGGTGTACGAACCCTGGTTAACAAAACTGAAAAGAAAATTTGTCAATTCTTTCATGAAAATGAACATCTCAACTGCCATCAAGCCTCTACAAAGGCCTTAATACAAATGTAGGAAAATATGAAAAAATGGCGGACAGTTTCGGTATTCAGTGATGGATTGGGTTTGGTGTTTCAGTATCCCCTATGATATCAGTATCAGTTCAGCTTTTTGGTATACAGTATTTGAAGAGTGTATTATCACCAAATCACCCACCTAGTGGAGATTCCACACAAAGCAATAATTGCAACTTTGTTGCAAAGCATAACGAGTCCAAGAAAAGTTCCAGCCAATGGATCTCCGGGTTGAACCCGGAGGTCCATTGGCTGAAACATTTCTTCGTTTTTACCTGCGTCGCCAGTGGCAGAGCAGGTCTAGTAACCGCACGACTCCATCCGTCAGTCCGTCCGTCCGTCCGTCCGTCCGTCCGTCCGTCAATCCATCTGAAACACTTTTTCCGTCAAGGTTTTCTCGGCTTCTCTGCAAGGGATTGATTTTATATTTGGTCTGCTGCTTCATAATGATGAGTTGTATCGTGTAAGCAATTTTCAGATCTGCCGTGCAGCCTCTTCCTGTTTGCCGATACTTTGAAATTTTACTGTACCCACTGAACACTGAAATTTTTTGTCAAACTTTTCTCGGCTTCTATGCAAGGGATTGATTTTATATTTCATCTGGAGCCTGATAATGATCAATTGTATCATGTATGCAATTTTCAGATCTGCCGTGCAGCCACTTCCTGTTTGCCGATTCAATTGCATGCAGCGGCGCAGGTCCAGACCCGGTATTGGTCTTGGCTTGTTTGTCTGCATGCACAGAATTTGAAAGCTATAGTTTGGGTGATGACTCCACTCTGTGGCTGATTTTGTTACAATCCACTCTCCATTTCCCGTATATTGCCCATCTCTATCCCTTTATGTTTTCCAGTTCAGAAAATCTCACCAGATTCGAAAGAAAAAATCCAGCTTCAGCTGCAAATGTATGATGGCAGTGCAAACACATTCCATTTCAACAATCCTGTTGGACGCTCAGCTCAGATTCAAGATAGAGATAGCTGTAAAGAATTGTTACAACAGTTACTGCCTAAGTTTAAACAAAAGATAAGCAGTGAACTCGAAGAGAAGAATAGGTAATATTATTTGTCTTACAACAGCCTGGGTCGCGGTAAATCACTATGTTTTTCTCAAATCGAATCTCAAATCAAGCAAAAGGTTTGAAACCCAATAGAATCCCAAATCAAATCCACTTTTCCATTGTTATGATACTATGACTTACTGGTGCTGTCTCTGTCATGAACCTAACATCATCCCTTTACCCAAAGAATCGGCCGCATCCGCCCGTGTAATATGCAAATTCAGCAGTTGAAAAAATATTATTTTTAAAAAAATTTCAACAAAACCATATCATGTGACCCTTCGTTGGAACGAGCTCCTCGAGCTTGTTCCAACGAGGGGTCACATGATATGGTTTTGTTGAAATATTTTGAAAAATTTGAAGAAATTATATTTAAAATAATAAATTTTGATATCGTCTGCGTTAGGTATAGGGTTAATCGGCATATTAGACTTTTAGAAAATTGACAGATATCACAAAGGCGGTCGAAAAAAAGCTATTTATTGTCCTTTGAGTGCATCGAATAGAAACAATATGACAAGACTCGAAATCGAATTGATTCTCAAAACATTTGCCGGATCCCACAATAGCCATACATTTTCTGGTATTCAAATTTTTTTTTTGTTTGTTTATTGGTACTGTAACATCATCATTCAAGTAAAAACGACCCTGCAACACTCCATGCCTATTTATTATAATATATATAGAATAGACAATTTTTCTTCTGGAATCTTTGTTTGTGTAGGGGGGGGGGGGGGGGGGGTGGAAAGTGTTTTTCCAAGATATCCCTACAGTAGATGGTCATTTTTAAGTCTCATGACACTGAAGATCATTATTTTTTGTAAAACTACCCCCAACAGATTGAAGGATTTCCTTATATTATTCTTAAAGATGAGGATGATGTCACACAGGAAATGTGTGTAATCGTAACACATTATATTGAAAAAGAATGAATGAGGGTTATATTATAGTCCTGTTTCAAATTGTGTATGCATCATGTCCCTTTTCTAATTTCTATGTTCTTTGAAGTAAGAGAATGATGTCACACCATATCAATTTACTATAGATCACATTTTGGTACAGATTTGCTATGCTTGATATGTAAAACAAGCTTCCAAGAAAATCAAAGTATTTGATTTTGGAACTCAAGATTTGTTTGGGGAAGTGATAGGACATCAAGTAAGCCTATACACCTTTGGCTGATTTAAAAGTAAGAGTAAGTATTGGATTAAAAATCCTGCAAACCATCAAGTTTCAAGTTCAGTCAAAAATGAGTGTTTTTTTCCCAACTTGATATAAATTGGTTATCATTTGTTGATGAAGTACTGATTCAAATCAGTTGTGGACTTGTGGTAATTTGGAAGAAAAGGGGGGAAAAACTTTAGATTTACAACTTAATAAGGAAGTTTTGAAAAGAATTTGCATTTGATGAACTGTTTTTAATAATGCAGGTCCAAATATAAAACTTTCATTTCTACTACAATCTTCCATTTATTCCCACTTGTTCCATGCCCCTTGGAATATAATCAACAGAGTCTAATATAGGCCCTTTTTGGGGCAAAATAAGGCCCCATTTCCAATGGAGTACATGGTATAAAATTCCCAATTTTGAGCATAAAGCTCTCTTATCTCCAAACTTTTTTAACGTCCATTTTCTTTGGTAAAAGAGCTTCGAGGTGGATTTATGTTTCATGACCAATTGACTAGTTTTTCCAAGACCAGGAAAAAAGGTCCCTTTTTCAATCTACTTGGATCAAACCCTGATTGCCAAATGCCATGATGACAGACCATCAAATTTTATTGTTTCTCAACACAGTTCAAATAATAAAATTTGAGGGTCCGTCATCATGTGCACATCCTTGAAAGGTCCTTGAATTTCATTCTTACTCCTTGAATTTTGAAAATTCAGAAAATTTACTTGAAAAGTACTTGAAAATCCATCAGACTCCTTGAAAGTCCTTGAATTTTGCCGTATATCATTTTTATCTGTGTAATAGTGGACAGTTGAAACATCTCTTTTGCACTTGTTTTACCATTAGTTGAAAAAGGAAAAAAAAATGAACATAAATAATGGATAAAAAATTGATAAATGAGGAATTAAAGTTCAGGCATTATTTAACTGGGTGTCATTTTTAATCCTTTACCCAGTGTAATGGCCAAAATCGGCCACCGCTATTCTCAAAAATGGTCAATTAATTTCAATTATTTTTTTCATTAGCTCAACTTTGACGAAGCCAAATTTGAGCTTTTGTCATGGCCGCCGTCCGTCTGGCCGTCTGTCCGTACGTCAACAATTGGATACGGCTCGGGCTAGAGGCCGTATTTATGAACCGATCTTTACGAAACTTCTTGGGTACCTTTTTTATGACCGTGGGACGAGAACGAGTGTTTTTGGGTGTGGTCCGAAATTCAAGATGGCTGCCAGCCGCCATTTTGTACCGACGATGCAGAAATCTGTTTTTTGTACAGAACTTCCATATGAAAGCTCTGATTTGAATAATTTTTTGTATGAATGTTTAGTACCATGGGATACATCACATATAATACGGGTTTTTTTTCTCGTGCGTAAATTGTGCAAATTAGACTAATTTTGATGTTTTTTTTGGTTACTTTCAGCACTGTAAGTGCAAATGCCAATACGGCTCGGGCTAGAGGCCGTATTTATGAACCGATCTTTACGAAACTTCTTGGGTACCTTTGGTATCACCGTGGGACAAGAACGAGTGTTTTGGGGTCCGGTCCGAAATTCAAGATGGCCGATGGCAGCCATTTTGTACAAAATTAGGTGCAATCAGATTTCTGCACAGAACTTCCATATGAAAGCGCTAATTTGAATAATTTTTTGTGTGAATGTTTAGTACCATGGGATACATCACATATAATACAGGTTTTTTTCTCGTGCAGAAATTATGCAAATTAGACGAACTTTGATTTTTTCAGTGCGACTTACACACAGTAAGTACACATGTCAATATGGCTCAGACTAGAGTCTGTATTTATGAACTGATCTTCACGAAATGTCTTGGGTGCCTTTGTTATCACCTTGGGACGAGAACGAGTGTTTCTGGGTGCGGTCTAAAATTCAAGATGGCTGCCAGTGGCCATTTTGTACCGGAATTAGGTCTAATCAGTTTATTGTACACAACTTCTATACAGCTCAGACTAGAGGCCATATTTATGAACCAATCTTTACGAAACTTCTTGGGTACCTTTGTTATCACCGTGGGATGAGAGCGAGTGTTTTTGGGTGCGGTCCGAAATTCAAGGTGGCCACCAGCAGCCATTTTGTACCAAAATTAGTGCAATCAGTCTTTTGTACAGAACTTCTGTATGAAAGTTCTGATTTGAATAAATTTTTGTATGAATGTTTAGTAACATGGAATACATCACATATTCTAAGGGGGTTTTTTTTGTGCAGAAATTATGCAAATTAGATGAACTTTGATTTATTCAGTGCTACTTACACAATGTAAGCACACATGTCAATACGGCTCAGGGTAGAGGCTGTATTTATGAACCGATCTTCACAAAACTTCTTGGGTACCTTTGTTATCACCTTGGGATGAGAATGAGTGTTTCTGGGTATGGTCCAAAATTCAAGATGGCTGCCAGTGGCCATTTTGTACCGAAATTAGGTCCAATCAGTTTTTTGTCACAAGTTCTATACAGCTCGTATTTATGAACTGATCTTCACAAAACTTCTTGGGTACTTTTGTCTTCACCTTGGGACAGGAACGAGTGTGTTTTGGGGTGCCTTTGTTATCACTGTGCTATGAGAACAAATATTTTGGGGTTCAGTCAGACCCACTCTGGGACTCAAAGATTTTTTTCTAGTTTAGCTTCTGACTGTCACCCACCTTTACAATACTTTACCTATACATTTGTTACAGGCAACGGTCAGTATTTATGTACAGACCGTTACAATACTTTATATGTACCTTTGTTATCAGGTCATTACCAAGATGTTTGTCATTGCTGTGTCACATACTATACATGTATATGTC
This sequence comes from Pictodentalium vernedei, assembly GCA_031216915.1. Lineage (NCBI taxonomy): Eukaryota > Metazoa > Mollusca > Scaphopoda > Dentaliida > Dentaliidae > Pictodentalium > Pictodentalium vernedei. The sequence goes on along the minus strand of CM062289.1, from coordinate 445,941,687 downwards.
TTTGTCTTGACAAGTTGAGCTACAGTGTCATTGACACTTTCATTTTTGTCTCAAAAACATAGGTTATGACCCCCCCTCCCCCCCCCCCCCCCCCCCCCCCCCCCCCCCGCTCGTTCCAATGAGGGATCATAACCTATGTTTTTGAGACAAAAAATTAGTTATTCAAGAATTGTTTTGCAAGTGTCGTCTGCTTTTCATGTGCGGTATAGGGTTAAAGTAGGTAAGGCTTCTAAAATGGTTATATTCCAAACGTACATTTTAAAAAACATCCTTGGGAAATGCTGATATGTCCTTGAAAAGTCCTCATTTTTTTGGTCCTTGATTGTAAGAACCCTCAGAAGCATGCACAAACAACATTTATCCCAGTGACAGAGCCCGAGAGCCTGGTCTCTCATATGGACTCTTGTTACTTAGTCTGTTCGGTGAAGGGGAGAATACATTCTCATTGTCACATTTTCTCCCTTATTGACTTGTACACCGGATGATTCAATAAGCAGGCCTGGCATTCTTTAGGAGTGCAGGAGTGCTGCATGCCTAGAAAAAAATGAGGGCAATTTTTTGCACCCCATGATTTTCTGGAATCCCAGACCTGTTTGGGACTGCTTTTAAAGTCTATTATCATTTCGTACCCTGAGTTCCAATGTGTTCTCTGTGCCTACTGGAACAGAGAACACTTTGGAACTCAGGGGACGATTTGTCAATGTTGCACTAATTCGCAGTAATTCATGACCCATTCTGTGTCACATTTCGATACATTTTGAGTGTAGAAGACAGTCATATAAGAATCGAATGCAACGTTTTGAATAATGAGATGTGCACAATATTAATACCTTGAAGCGAATATAACCAAAATAGCATATAAGTTTTTGCATTGAAAATATCTGGTGCAATTGCACTTCCAAGCAATCTGAGGAGGGTAACTGTTTTGCACCCCTTAATTTTCCAAATTGCCATGCCTGAATAAGGTAGAAAATGTGATAAAATGGCATTATTAGATGAACTTTATTCATTTGTTACCATTGGTTATGTATTTTTCTGACTTGGTAGGTTTTGCGACTGATCCCGTAAGAATAATCAAACTTAATTTAGGCTGAACCCAATGCAGATACTTACAGACAGGGATTTTTGTAGTGAGTGATGTCGCAAAAACTATTGCTGATTTTTTTCCAAGTTATGGACCCTGAAATGTTATTTTTTAATTTTTATATGTTCCTTATGCATAGAAACGCATAGAAAAACTGAATAAAAAACCAAGGTTTTCTCCTGGAACTGAACTGAAACCAAACCGAATCTGAAAACTCATAAGCTCCCAGCTCTTACAACTATGTTCTTTTCAGATTGCTTCAAGAAGATCCACAGTTGTTTCAGCTCTATAAAGATTTGGTAGTCAGTGGGGTTGTCTCAGCAGAAGAGTTCTGGGAATCCAAATCCAAGGTGAGGAATTTTAGATGTTCAAATGTTGTACAATAGAGAATCTGAACAGTACTAACTGGTACAGTTAAAACTAGAAGTCCTGTCATGAAATGCGCACAAATAGCACGTTGATCTTTGCATTAATCTACGCGTTATGACTGTAGTAAGGCAATCAAATTATGTGCATATGGCCTGTGTTCAAGCAATGTTTCAGCCAATGGACCTCCGGGTAACCCAGAGGTCCATTGGCAGAAACATTGCCTGTATTTGCTATGAATAACCAGGAGAACCTGGCGTGCTTTGGATGCCATTCGATGTGGCAATTGTGCGCAATTCCTATGCGCAATTGGACCAAGATAAGCGCACATTTCGTGACAGGACTTCTAGTTTTAACTGTAAAGTGCAAAATTATTTTTGACCATCAAAATTTGTTCAGTTGTCTTTGTCATGTTTCTATTCATGGGAGAGTGCCTGGGGCATTCCTGTGGGCACTCTCCCATGAATTATATATAACAAGTCAAATCCTAACAGACTAAATAATATCACTTCAAAGATAATATGAAGCCTTCAGGTTGTGGTATCAGCACTTCAAAATAAAACCAAAGTATGGGCTTCCATCACTCTATCAGTCAAGCTTGAAAATAAGCAAGCTGTCATTTGCAGAATGAGGTCCCCAGAGGGTGAATTTGTTGATGCTGACCCATACAGTGGGCTAGAGTCCCTCAGTTTATCCTCTGGGTACTTCTTTCTGTTTAGGCCCAAGACCTTGATTCAAACTGAGATTCACAGAGGATAAATTTGGTAATGCTGCCATGCTGTGGAAGGTAGCATCACCAAATCCACCCTCTGGGGACATCATTCTGCAGGTGACAGTCTGCTTATTTTCAGTCTTGCTACCAGTTAACAGCCAAAAGTTATAAGTTGCTTGGGCTATTTTAATGCTGAAAATTTTAAGTGGTTTTATCTACTAGTAAATATGCTGCTTTTAGGAACATATATACAAGTAGATAAAACTGTTTGCTGAGTCGTCAGGCCTGTCATTTTCAAAATTGAAGGAGGACCATAACTACCTTCCATAATTAGGCCCAGGAGGGCTATAATTGGCCCGCCTTTACTGAGCTAAGGAGGGCTATTGATGTCTGTTCTATCATATCATTTACATGTGTATAACATCTGTCATGAATCATATAATAATATTATATCTACATTAAGATTGGCATCATTACATCTTCAGTATCACATTTAAATGTGGGGCTATACATTAAAATATTAACAACATTGAATATGGAGGTGTGCATGGGTTTGCTTGGCTCGTGGTTTGACAACGTTCAGTTCTGTGACCTTTCAACTCTGGAGCAAATTTGTGTGCTTTGTAAGTGAGGTGTCTGTCTACATTAGAATCTCTCACAAAAGTTGTTCTTCGCAAAAAAGTAGTTCCCAAAGCATATTTGTCAATTTCATTTACAGCCTTCCCCTGGAGTCTAGGATCAATTCATACCGGTAGTTTGTTGGAATGCTTCACACACAGCTTTCACCATAATTTGGTTACAAATTCTGTAGCCCTTTCTCTAGTTGTTTTGATTTTGAAGGCCCCATTCCAGGTGTTCCAAGTCAGAAACGACTAGTATTTAACTCGTTCCCCCTTTATAGCAATGACAGCCATTGTTTACATTATACACATGTCGTCTGCACATGTACAGAAATCGGGTGATGTAATTGTGTGAAATTAGGAATGTGTATAGTCTGTATCAAATAAGCCTGAATTTACTCAGCTGTACAGTATTACTCTCTGTTCGCACATTACAGTGGAGCCCACTTAATTGGATATCTCTTAACTGAATAACACTGTTAATTGAATATAATTTCCCAACACAAACCATTTACCATACCTCCTATACAAATTTGACCTGTTAATTGAATATAGGTTATAGAGTAAACTCCTGTTAAATGAATAAAAAATCTTGTAACCTGTCGTGAAATTACCCCGACTCTCCCCAGTTTTCCTTTGTTTATAGTCACATTTGGTCTCAGGACATGCAATACTGGCATTTAATCTATTATATTTTATTTGACAGAGCTCATGGAGCTCTGTCAAACAAGATATAATAGAATAAATGCTAAGTTTATCTCTAGAATCCAGAAAAGTGACAATTCCTGTTAATTGAATACTCCTGTTGATTGAATATTTTTTATTGGCAAAATGGCTATTCAGTTAACTGGTTCCAATGTATAATCATTAGTACTGATATGGTTAAATGGATAATCGGTTAGTTACCTAACCCATTAGTAAAACCGTCAACTGGTTATCCAAAATATCGGTAGTGATCGGCATTCCACATTTAAAACGTAGTAAATCTGCCGCTTCTCCTTTGTGAAAGATTACACATCGAAGCCGCGTTGTGTATATTGAGAAAAAATCGACTTTGGCATTCAAGACCTCGTTAATGATCAGCAGTTTCCATGATTAATGAGTAATCGCAGAAACTATTCCGTAGTGTGTATACAAATGAACGTTGTCAAGTAATCGACAACTTTCATTTGTATACACTCTACGGAATAGTTTGAGAATACTACTTTTCAATTCCTGTAGTTTTGATCCCATATTCGGTGAAATAATGGCCACATATAACCGGATATTATCTGGTTATAGCTCTCGGTTAGTCGGTTACGAAAATTAGCCAACCGTTTCAGCCCTAATAATCATGTTGTCTCCCTGCTGAAACAATAGTATGATCCCATTCTGTCGATTGTACAATATGTGGTGAGGCAGGCGATTACCATCTGCAGAATTTTCCCGTTCAGGTGGGTGGGCGAGGGTGATCGCCCTCCTCGGAATGATAAGCCTGAGTGGTAATTTGTATGTTAGAGGGCTCTAGTCACTGCATCTTACTTTAGCAATTCATTAGTATCTGAAAAGGTTCTCCTAGATAGACTTGGCCATGGTTTCCTCTCAGGAAAATTATGTTTGACACTGTTGGAGAGGAAAACCAAAGTTTTAAATTTTACTAGTCCAAAACTAATGATGGGCATATTTGGCATTGACCATTGGCCATATTTTGGTAGGTGGAATATCCTAAATACTGTTCTGTAAAAGTACCTATAGCAATTAAAACAATTGTTTTTTTTGTCTTTTCAATTTTAGATCTTTCAGAGTAACAGTAAAGTCAATGATAAACAAACCATTGGAATCTCTGCAGCTTTCTTGGTAAGCCAATTTATTGTTTAAAAAGCAATTTAGGTAGTATTAAAGGAAGAAATGTTTCACATTTATGTCTCTAAATGTTACTGACTTTCTTACAAAAAAAAAAATGAAAATTTGGAAATTAGGCCAAAATAGAAAAAATGCTAGCTTTTCATCATGGGGCTGATGGGTGAATTTCATTTATTTATTTATTTATTTATTTTTTTTATTATTAAAAGTACAGTGGAGCCCAATTAATAGGATATCTCTTAATTGAATAACTTTGATAAATGAATAAAACATTCATTTACCAAGCCCTTCACCATATATACCATAATCACAAATTGGACCTTTCAATTGAATATTAGTTGTAGAATGATCTCCTTCTAATTGAGTAAAAATCTTGTAATCTGTTGAAAAATTTCTCTTGACTTCTACTGATCTTCCCATGTTTAACCCTTAAAGGCCTATTTACGACCTCAGACCAGGTGCCCTTAATAGGCTATCATCAAGAGGTCCTGCTGACAATAGACAAATTAGCAAGGCAGTGATTTCTAGTCAAGTCTTACCCGCCTTAGCAGGCAGCCAAGACTTGACTAGAAATCACTGCTTAGCCACTGGATATAGAAAGACAAATGGTATGGTAGGTTTTAAGGACATTTATCTAAGCCCTTAAGGGTTAACCATCTATTTGGCATCAACACATCCAATTTAAGCATTTAATCTATTGTATCTTGTTTGACACAGCTCCATGAGCACATTTTACAAAACTTTCCCCTGCAAACTCTATCCACATTTGACCAGTGATTGGAAGTGAAGCAGTGCTTGTTTACTGTGGTAAACAAGCTCCGATTTCCTGGTAAAATAGGACCCACTCACCAATGCTAGGGGTGGAAATCATCTACAATTGGCAACATGGGTATAAACAATTGATTAGGCATAAAAAAAATAAAAAATCTGTTTCTCAGGCCCTCCCGCATGGTCCTTTTGGCTGCCGCATGCTCTCTTTTTATAACCAATTTAAACTTTAAAAAAATAAAAATTAAATGGTTTATGTCTGATATTTTACCCAAGTTAAAAAAATTGATGAATTTTTTAATAAAAATATTGCACTCAAGGGATGAAATACACCATCACCCATGCTATTCTGTAGATTATGATGCCTAAAACTTGAACCAAGAACATGAACTTTTGATGGCAAAGAAAAAATTACTGAAATAAAAAATAAAATAAAAAACTGCTCGCCCACATGCTATTTCTCAAATAATGGCCTGAGAAACAGAAGATCTACTTTGTGTGGCCTTAAACTTGGCTTTTTCTCCATGTTGTGATCATGATTACCCATTGTTCACAGATATGTGACCTTAAACGCCAATAAATATATAAATAAATATTTGACCAGTATTTTTCTTGCATCAGGATTTCACAAATTTTTTATTAAATCTTGTCATGGCTGCTTCACAGCAGCCATGACTAGATTCAATAAAAACTATTTTAAAACTGCTCAGCAGGTTAAGGGGTAATCCAAATGGCCCAAATGAAAGCATGGTGGTCAATGTGCTCAGGCACACTGTACGTGGATGGTACATATGCCTTCAATCGATGCAGATCTTGCTTCTGCAGAGTTAGCATGTTGTAGACTGACATTTGGACAGTTACTTGCAATTCTATGGTGGTTCTGCCTGGGTACTCCGACTCACTGCACCCATAAAACTGACCCACACTATATGACCTTGGCTGTTGAAAATGTCAGTAGAACCTCAATAAATAAATCTATAAATAAATGAATCAACGAATATACAAATCTTTTATTTGGGATATTAGAAATGTGAAAAGGCCACACAAAGTAGATCTTCTGTTTCTCAGGCCATTATTTGTAAAATTGCATGCGGGTGAGCGTTTTTTTATTTTATTTTTTATTTCAGTAATTACTTCTTTGCCAACAAAAATTTCATGTTCTTGGTTCAAGTTTTAGGCCTCATAATCTACAGAATAGCACAGGTGGTGGTGTATTTCATCCCTTGAGTGCAAGAAGGCTTTGCAATGCTGAAGCATTGCAATGCCTTCTTGCACTCGAGGGACAAATTCATCAAATTTTTTAACTTGGCTAAAATATCAGACATAAACCATTTAATTTTTATATTTTTATACTGTACCAATGACCCAGACTTAGCTGGTGCTAACTCTAACAAAACCAGGGCCAAACACAAATTTTGCCCCCCAATCCCCAAAATTTGCATCCAAAACCAAAAGAAATCATGTCCTAAAGGACCTCCATACTACGCCTCTACTGCGCATGCGCAGTGACGCAGTCGTCCCGAAATTGGCACCAATTATCATTCTCTGTTTGGCCCTTCATCAGTCAACATCTCACTGATCTTTGTGCTTGTCAATCTCAGTTTAAAGGATGCCAGACACGTAATTTTTGGAGAAAATGTGATTCTAAGGAGGATAGAAGGAGGAGAGGAAAAAGAAGTGACAAAAAATAATCAGGGCTGTACTTAAAATTTTTTGATGAAATTATGTTAAGTTGCCTATATTTTTATACTGTACCAATGACCCAGACATAGCTGGTGCTAACTCTTAAAATATAGGGCCAAACACAAATTTTGCCCCCCAATCCCCAAAATTTGCATCTAAAACCAAAGAAAACATGTCCTGAAAGGCCCTCCACACTTCGCCCCTACTGCGCATGCGCAGTGTCAAGGACGTTCCGAAATTGGCGCCATTAATCATTCTAAGTTTGGCCCTTCATCAGTTAACATCTGACTGATCTTTGTGCTTATAAATCTCAGTTTAAATGATGCCAGACACATAAATATTAGTGAAATGGTGATTCTAAGGAGGATAGAGAAGGAGGAGAGGAAAAAAATGTGTGACAGAATATTATCAGGGCTGTAACTTAAAATTTTTTAATGAAATTATGTTAAGTTACCTATTTTCGAGGCAGCAGCCATTTTGTTGTCATTCTGATTATTTAGTTTCACTGTTTTTTAAGTGTTTTCCTCTCTCCCTGCCCTTTAAGTCCCCCCTTGCTATTCACCCATGCTTTTGGCATAGTTTTTGTAATTATTATTACTAAATTTTCTTGGGAGTTTTAGCTGAATAACAGAATGAATTCTGTTCTTTTCCCCATGTTTACGTCTTCACCTACGGGTGGTTAGGCGTTGTGTTCTGCATCTACCATCTGATGTTCTGCAGTTTCTTCCCTGGAAGTCTCTGTTTTGCATCAGATAGTGTATTTTTGGTAACTGATTTCGGGCCTGGGTGCCTGGAGTCTTATTTTAGTGTTTTTACACTCATTGTTTACATTTACAACAGCCCTCTGTGTGAGGGGGGGATTTCTAAAAAATAATATCTTGATGTTATTTTAATCATAACTAGATACATTATTATTGTTCGTAAGTGTTGAATAAATTGTTTAAAATATTTTTAAAATTTTTGTCCACACTTAGGCTTGGGATCCATTGGGGCTCAACGTTACTTTTCAGAAACTTGGGCTGTTCTGAAAAAATATTTTTTCAAAATATTTTGATTTCAATTATTTTTTCTATATTAATGGATCATATTATTATTATGTATTTTGATTGCCAGGGGTTAGTGCGAGTACCAGGACTTGTTTTCTTTTCACATTGAAAGGATATTGATCAATTGTTTTAAGAGGAAGTCTTCCTCTGACTTTATTATCATTCTATATCTAGTCAGTGTACTCGCATTAACTCCTGTTCTGTATCGTATGATTTCGATGACAATATGGGAAGCGTATGTCACGGTATGTTATTGGGGATTTGGACACTCCGGTCCTTTCCCCGCAGGGTCACTCTACTTTATCAATTTCTATTTCAGACGATCAAGATTAGGGTGATGTATCTGTGATGTCTTCCAACAGTGTGCCTCCGTCGTCACAATTAATGAAGGGCTAGCGGAAAAGTGCTCATGTAAATACGCCTATTGCCTAAGAGGACCCTAGTAGGTTTGACGGCCTTTGACGTCCGCTAGCTCGCCCGGTGTAGCGTCCATTCACCGAATGGTTCGGCAGCCGGGTTCGTCCTTTGCGGTCTGGAAGGAATTTTGGGGTGATGCGAGCACTATAAATTAACCTAATGCACACCCAGTGACGGCGGATCGGAGGGAGAACGGAGGAAGCCTTTTAGTCCGGTTCATAGCTCGTTCCGGTCCATCCGGACGGCAAGCGAGAGAGGCCCCTCTCTCTTTCAACAACATCTGGCCCCAGATGTTGTGGTACAAAATGTGTCGCAAGCGGAGCATACGTCCGTCGCTCGGGACGCTCTGTTGTATAGGCAGTCCGCGGAGACTGCTAAGGCTTCCTCTTCTCTTCAGCGCACACGACCGCACCTTGGCTGCGTGACCGCCGATATATTACCAGCTTCGCCGATCAAGGATTCTTCGGCGACCAGGTCACACCATCCGGTAGCCAGGGACACGAGGCCTGCAGACTCCGGACGTTCGCATAGGAAGTGTGCGGGAGTCAACGTACACGGAGCTTCCGGCGGCAATGCATCGTAAGACCGCTACTGCACAGGCCTCGGGAACGGACGTGCTTTCCTTAATAGCACAGTTTATCGCAGCATCCCAGCATCAACTGAATCTGTCGCATATATTTTATCCGACGATGCTGGGTCGGGACGCTCCGCGGAAGCGGGTACGGACGTCCGAAAGTTTCATCCGGTCCGACGGGATACCGAAAGGGATTTGAAGGATTTCGAACTTTCCCTTTCGGAACAACATATGCTGTTGTGTATGTCATCTGACTTGGTCTTCTACAGCTTCTTTCATCGGACCAGAATGCTGCGATGCCGGATAAGAAACTGATAGCGTCGGTGGACTTAGAAATTTTTGGTTCGGTTCAGGGACATCGTCCCTCAGTTCCGACATAGTCCAATAATGTCACACAAACTTTCGAATTATTGAACGACGCTATATATATATTATTATTTTATGCTTGCTAACCAAGCATTTCTGGTTTCTTGTTCGCAGAGTTATGGAGATGTCTTTCAAAAGTGTGCCTCTGTCGTCATAGTTAATGAAGAGCTAGCGGCAATAAGTGCTCATGGAATATGTCTATCGCCTACGGAGTGACATTCGCTAGCTCACCCGGTGTAGCGTACATTCATTGAATGGTTCGGCTGCCGGGTTCGTCCGTTGCGGTCTAGGAAGGAGATTTGGGTGATGCGAGCACTTTAATTACTTTAGTACTCACCCAGTGACGGCAGATTGAGGACAGATCGGAGGAAGCCTGTTAGTCCGGTTCCTGGCTTGTCCAGGTCCGTCCGGGCTGTGAGCGAGAGAGGTCCCTCTCTCGTCCAACAGCATAGGGGACCGCATGTTGTGGTTCAGATATTTTACATTCGGAGCATATGTCCGTCGGTCGGGACGCTCCGTTATATGGACAGTCCGAGAGACTGTCCTTAATGCTTCCTCATCCTCACAGCAGGGCACACGACCGCACATTGGCTACGTGACCTCGATTATCCGATCAGTTTCGTCATTCAGTGATTCTACGGCGAATAGGTCGCGCCATCCGGTAGCCAAGGGACACGAGGCCTATACACTCCGTTCGCTCGTATATTGGTAGTATGCACGGGGTAACGATCACGGAGCTTCCAGCGGCAATGCATCGTAAGACCGCTTCTCCTCAGGCCTCAGTGACGGACGTGCTATCCGAGTTAGCACAGTTGTTTCGCAGCATCCCAGCAATTGATAGTTTCTCGGTCCAATCAGGAATTATCCGACGGCGCTGGGTCGGTGCGGTCCGCGGTTGCATCAGGTACGGACGACCGAACGCTTTATAGGGTCCGACAGGATGGCGAAAGGGATTCGAAAGATTTCGAGTTTTCCCTTTAGTAGTATCGGAAGATGCCTTTCATATCTTCTGGCTTTATCTTCCAGTGATTGTTATTTCGGACTTCATTGCTGCGATCTTGGATAAGAGACTTATAGCGTCATTGGACTCGGATTTTTCGTTCGGTTCAGGGACATTGTCCCTGACTTACCGACGCAGTCCAATATTGTCATTACAACATGTGTTTTATTTTTCGACGCTATATATATATATATACAAGCCTGCTACCAAGCATGATAGTTTAGTTTCTTGTCCGCGTTGCTCATTTCTGCCATTTTATCATTTATATGAATAGTTTATTTTGGCAGAGCAGGGCATACCGAGAGTTCATATGCGTCTAGACGGTGTGATTAAAGACTGCATATATTCTTTTTCGCCGTTTATGTCTTTTCCAATTTCAATGTTGGAAACGACATGATGTATAGTAGACTTAACTTAGATGCTTTATCATACGTAATCCGCCTTACTGAGGCGTTATCATTACGTCTTCAAGAAAAGATTTACGGGATATTATTCTCAATGTAATTTCTTTTGAGGGCAGTAGTTAGTTCACGTATAACTCCGCCCTTCAGTGGCTGATTGGAGTTGGTTAGACGTGACGCAGCCCTAGCTACATCCACACGTGTGGATAGTAAGGTTAAGAACTCTCTCAGAGTCGCTTCGTTCTCGGAGGAGCTTCTCTTCGACGGCAACTTTTCGGCAATCCATGAATTGCTCGATTTACACGTTCTCTTGTCTATCTAGTCTTACAAGAGATTCAGACTGGGGCAAACATTCGGTGGTTGACTCAGAGAGTGCCACCGCAGTTGCCGGACCCGAGTGTGGCTGTTATGACGGTTGCCAGTCAAACAGATTGGGATATAATACTGATCCCTACGGATTCGAAGTGCCAGGGTCTTTGGGTTCCGCAGTCTCTTAGCAATCAGTTTTCTTCCGCGGAATAATGTTTTTTAGGCTTGCTTTATGTCATTGCATGAACATTATTCAGAAACGCATTCCCAAATTCCTGTCCTTTAATTCGACAGTAGTGGCGTATCTCCAGAACCAGGGAGGCACTCTTTCGTTTCCGTTATTCAATTTAATGGAAAGAATCCGTCTGTTGGTTATAGTACACCAAGTTCAGTTTTGGTCCGTCATATTCCGGGTCGTCTGATTGTTTTATCGGACTCCCGTTCTCTTACGGGTCGCTTGTTGCTGTCAGAATGGACTCTCAACAAACAAGTATTCAATCAGATTTGCTATCTATGGGAGCGCCCAATGATGATTTATTTATGACACAGCCTGCTAATCAATTGCAGACGTATGTGTTGGCTTGTCCAGATCTCTGAGCGAATGTTGTTAACGCTCTATTGATCTATAGGACGGAATGATAGGATACGCGTATCCTCCGGCGCTGTTGTTTCAGCAGGTATTGCTAAGATAAACAACCACAATACATTTCTGTTGATAGCATCTCTATCTTCACAGAGATCATGGGTAATTTACTCTCTTGTCTACTGTGGGTCTTAACGTGAAATCTTCCTCTATGTGAGGATCTTTTTTCACTGGGTAAATCGTGTCATCTTTATCACAACCCGCAAGGTCGCAACCTTCATGTATTCCGTTGTGTGGTCCGTATTGCATTGTAAGCACTGTACTGGACGAGCTTTGGACGCGATTTCTTACTATAAGAGATCCTCTTCTTCGCTATTCTATGCGGCTAAAGTGGAGGCTCTTCCGTCGTGGTGTAGGGATCATTACGTTCATATTGTTGATCCCTCCATACTACTCATTGCAATTTTTTAGTATACTTGTTTCACAAGATCTACTGCAGCCTGTTATTATTTAGGTTATAGGTTTATGTTACCTCATACCTATGCACTCTACGATAGTTTACAATTGAGTCTTTTGTCTTTTTATCTAAGTCAGTTAGTAACTTTTTGATAAATAGACTTAGAATCTTTAGATTAAATTCCTATATGGATTTTAACTTCGGTTCTTATTTAGCTAAGTAATCATTTGAGCCTCTGGAAACAGTAGTTTTCAAATTCTGACCTTTTAGACAGTAATTCTGTTGGTTTCTCTTTTACTGTAGAGTCAGTGAGTTTCATGCACTATCGATGGATGATTTTCACTTTCGTAGTTTCGGAATCACTACTTCTGTTACTATTTAGGTTGGATTGTTGCACAAGAGTTTGGCTCCTATTATCCGGAACCTATTATTTTAAGGTCCTTCCGTCTTCGTATGGGCATAGGCCTTTACTCTTTCCGGGTACAGTTTATGTATTTATAAACAGATATCTGTTTATTACTGTGGGCGTAAGCTTCTTCTGTCTTTGATGTCTAGTAGAAGGACGTTACGCTCCATTTTATTGTTAATGGATTCTATTAACTATCGGTACTGCTTATGGTATATCATTGACTTAGCAGTTGTGCTTAAGATTTCGGCTCATGAAGTAAGAGTTCTTCTACTTCTTGGGCTTACATTAATAGTGTCGCTATTATAGATTTTTGAAGGCCGCTCATTGCGCTCAGCCATCCACATTCATGAATTTTATCTCAGAAATATCAAGTCCATTTCTGGAGGCCTCTATTGTTAGGTCTATTATCTACTGCTCAGAATGTCATTCACTTAACAGTTGCTACTATAGCTAGGTAGGCTGTCTGTTTCGGCAGTGCCTCCGTTCGGCTGCCCTCTTCGCTCTGGGCTATTTGACCCAGGGCAAGAAAAAGGGGGGGGGGGGAGGGTGTTCCCTTGGGTCACCTGTTTTACTATGAAAACAAGGGGATACCTCCTCCGGAGTTAGTAATTCTGAGCTGTTATTGGGATGGTTGTTTAGTGAGAAGTTTAGGTTTTTAAAATTCATTCAAGTCTTAGTTTTTAAAGTATAGCTTTTGAATATTGCATATGTCAACGGACATGATTATGCAATCCTCAGACACTTTTAGGAGTATAAGAGTCTCTATTCTCTAGACTTACTTTATTTATTGGCTTACTTTAAAAATTATTAGTATAAGGATTATATTGGATATTAATAGAGTACATGGATGTATGAAGCTCAATTTTGGAAGGTGTTGTATCTTTCTAATTTATCATAAATAAGAAAGATACATGTAAGGCCTATTTCTTCTTTTTACCTACAGGGGATGACTCTATTTTATTTTATTGAGCGTATTCCATTTTGCTCTATGTCCTTGGCCCTCCAGCCTTTTTACTATTCAGCTATGTCTGGGTCATTGGTACAGTATAAAAATGTTAAAAAATTTATAGTAATTTATATATTTTTTATACTTACCAATGACCCAGACGGAGATGGCCCTCCCAGGAGTTGGAAACTCTTGCCTCCCCGCTGAGTACATAGCGCTTACCAGGCACTGGTTATTAGAATGATTAATGGCGCCAATTTCGGAACGTCCTTGACACTGCGCATGCGCAGTAGGGGCGAAGTGTGGAGGGCCTTTCAGGACATGTTTTCTTTGGTTTTAGATGCAAATTTTGGGGATTGGGGGGCAAAATTTGTGTTTGGCCCTATATTTTAAGAGTTAGCACCAGCTATGTCTGGGTCATTGGTAAGTATAAAAAATATATAAATTACTATAAATTTTTTAACTTTCGAGGCATGGGCCTCTTGTTGTCATTCTTGCTAATTGTTGCACTGCTTATTCAGTGTTTCCTCTCCCCTAGCCTTCTAAAGTCCCCCCTTGCAATTCTCCCATGCTTTTGGCATATTTTTGAGAAATTTCATTTCTAAAATTTCCTGGGAGAGTTGCTTGGTTACAGAATGTTTTCTGTTATTTTCCCCATAGTTACGTTTTCACCCATGGGTGTATAACGTTTGTGTTCTGCATCTTCCATCTGATGTTCTACAGATTCTCTCCTGGGAGTCTCTGTTTTGCATCAGATAGAGCGTAATTGATGACTGATTCCGGGCCAGTTTTTTCAGTGCCTGGAGTCATGTTTTCTGGTGTTTTTACACTGTTTGTTTTCATTGGCAACAGCCTTTTTTGAGGGGGGCTGTTTGCCTTTGCTGTAGTTTATCTCACTATAAGATACATTTATATTATCCGAAAGTGTCTCATTAATTATTTTATATAAATTTAAAATTTTTGACCACACTTTGCCATCGGATCCATCAGGGCTCAACGTTACTTTTCAGCAACTTGGGCTTCGCTGAAAAAATATTTTTTCAAAATTATTTTGTTTTGCAATTGTTTTTTTCATTTATTAATGGATCATGTTATGTATCTTTGTGTCAGGGGTTTTTGCGAGTAACTAGGACTTATTGTTGTTCTTTCACAATGAAGGGACGTTGTTCAAATTGTAATAGGAAGAAATCTTCCTCTGACTTTCATGATCATTGTATTAATTGTAGTCAGTGTTCTCGCATTAATCCCTGTCCTATATGTGAACATTGGGATGAGAAACATTGGAAACGTGTGTCACGATATGTTGTTTCTGGAGAAAGAGCGATGCCGGCTCTTTCTCCGCAAGGTCACTCTACTCTCTCAGTTTCTATTTCAGAGGAACCAGAACAGGGTGATGTTTCCATGTTATCTTCTTCAAGTGTGCGTCCGTCGTCACAAATGAATTCAGAGCTAGCGGCAAAAGTGCTCATGGAGATTAGACAAATGTCGTCCGCTAGCTCGCCAGGTGTAGCGTGCATTCACCGAATGGTTCGGCAGCCGGGTTCGTCCGATGCGGTCCAAGAGGAAATTTTGGGTGATGCGAGCACTATAAACATAATAGATGCACACCCAGTGACGGCGGATAGTAAGCGAGAACGGAGGAAGGAATACGCTCCGTTGTATAAGCAGTCCGCAGAGACTGTTAAGGCTTCCTCTTGTCAGCGCACACGACCGCACCTTGGCTGCGTGACCGCCGATATATTACCAGCTTCGCCGATGAAGGATTCTTCGGCGACCAGGTCACACCATCCGGCAGCCAGGGATTCGAGACCGATGGACTCTGGACGTTCGCATAGGAAAAGTATGTGGGAGCCATCTGATGCGGAGCTGCCGTCGGCGAAGCAGCGAAAGACTGCGCCTCCGCAGGTCTCGGCGCCGGACATTCTTGTGCAGATAGCACAGCTTATCGCAGCATCCCAGCAGCCGACAGAAACGGTGTCGGATCGAGAATTATCCGACGGCGCTGGGTCGGTATGCTCCGCTGAAGCATCGGGGGCAGACGACCGGGAACATCATGAGGTCCGACCGGATGGTGAAAGGGATACGGATGACTTGGAGCTATCCCTTTCGGAACAACATAAAGCTGCCGTGGACTTCATCCGGCACTTTCTCCCTCAAGTTGTTCCGTCGGGCCAGACTGCTGCGCTTCCGGACAAGAGAATTATAGCGTCATTGGACTCTGAATTTTTTGAGCGGTTCAGGGACATCGCTCCCGAGTTTCCGTCGCAGTTCAATAATGTTGCTAGAACATTTGAATTATTGAACGACGCTATATTTAAACTTGCTTCCAGGACGGGGAAAGCAGGTTTCTTGTCCGCTAATACTCTCAACCTGCATTTCATTAATGCAAGGAATAAATTCGATACGGCAGGACAGGGTTTTCCGAGAGTTCCTCTGCGTATGGACGACGAGGCGGAAGACTTAGAGCTATCATTACCGTCGTCAGCTTCTATTCCAACCGCGGTGTTGGAAACAGCTATTGCGTCTAACAGAGCCAATTTAGATGCCTTATCTTACGCAGATCACCTTACTAAGGCGTTATCACTGCGCCTTCAAGGGGAAGAGTTTCAGGATATACAATCCTCTTTAAGACTTCTTTCAAGGGCAGTAGCTTATTCCACGTGTAACTCCGCCCTTTCAGTGGCAAATCGGGAGTTGGTTAGACGTGACGCAGCCCTAGCTACATCCACTCTAGTGGATTCTAAGGTGAAGAACTCTCTTAGAGTCGCTTCGGTCTCAGGAGAACTTCTCTTTGACGGCAAGCTTTCCGCTATTTTTGATAAAATTAAAAAGAAAGCTAATGATTCTCTGTTGTTCAGATCTGCTCCTAAGAAGTCGGATACAGCAGACACGAATAAGACAGGCACTTCTGGGTCTAATGCGCCCAAGAGAGGTTCCTATAGAGGTTCTGGTGCGTCCTCTTGGTCTTATTCGAGAGACCGTCAGGATAGCGACTCTCGTTCGGGACGTCCTTCAGGCCGGGACAATCGGTCGGACGCCCCGAGGTCGACGAGGCGAGGTGCGGGTCGTGGAAGACGTGGTTTCTCCTACCGCAAGCCTCGCAGATCCAGGAGGTGATGGCTTAAACCTCTATCACGTTCCGGTTGGCGGAAGGTTGTCGAGTTTTCACAAGAGTGGGCGTCGATTACGGACGACCCTTGGGTGAGAGGAGTGACTTCGGAAGGTCTGAAGATATCCTTCAAACGAAAGCCTCCATTAACTCGAAGTCCAAAGTGGACTCATCTTCCGTCAAATCCACAGAAAAGAGACGCTCTGTTATCAGAGGTGCAGTCTCTTTTAATGAAGAACGCGGTAGAGGTCGTAGAAAACCAGGAATCTCTGGGATTCTACAGCCATCTGTTTCTGGTTCCGAAACCAGACGGCTCGTTCCGTCCAGTCATAGATTTGAGCTGGATAAACAAGCTGATCGTCGCTCCTAAGTTTTATATGGAGACGATTCGATCGGTCAGAGCGAGTATTCGGGTGAACGATTATGCAACGAGCATAGATCTCAAAGATGCGTACTTTCACGTCATGGTACATCCGACATTCCGAAAGTATCTACGCTTCGCAGTCCTTGGAGTGGTGTATCAATTCCGGGTGATGTGCTTCGGATTGAATCTAGCACCCTGGGCTTTCACTCGGGTAATGAACTCGGTAATGATCTACTTCCGAGCTCATTCGTCTGCGGTAACGTCGGCCTACCTGGACGACATTCTTCAGAGGTACGGCAACGAGTTAACGCTTCAGAACGATGTTCAGAATCTTCTTCTATTGCTCCGACGTCTCGGTTTTGTAGTAAACGAGGAGAAGTCGGATCTGGTGCCGTCCAAGTCATTCACTCATCTGGGAATGAGCTTCGAGACGCACAACAATCTCGTTCGTCTGCCGTTAACCAGAGCGAAATTAGTCAGTTGTTACGCTCGCTATTGTCTGTACGCAGACAAAGTCACGGCGAAAGAATTTATGAGACTGATAGGTCTGTGCGGAGCCGCCGCGGATCTCATTCCGATGGGGCGGTTACGCACACGTCCTCTTCAAATTTTCCTGACCCAGAATTGGAGTGTGAAAATTCATTCGCTCGATGTAGACGTTCTCTTGTCAGATCAAGTGAAACAAGAGATTCAGACTTGGGCAAACATTCAGTGGTTAACTCAAGGAGTTCCGCTGCAGTTGCCGGATCCGAGTTTTACCGTTATGACGGATGCCAGTCAAACAGGTTGGGGTGCATCATTAATCCCAACGGATTCGAGATGCCAGGGTCTTTGGGATCCGCAATTCCTGTGCAAGCACATAAACATCAAGGAAATGATGTCAATTTGGCTTGCGTTACGTCACTGGATGGACATTATTCACGATGCTCATGTCCAAATCCTATCCGACAATACGACAGTAGTGGCGTATATACGGAATCAGGGAGGCACTCATTCAGTTCCGTTGTTCAATCTAACGGAAAGAATCCTTCTGTTTGCGTTAGAACATCACTTTCTTCTTTCGGTCCGTCACATACCGGGTCGTCTGAATGTGCTAGCAGACTCCCTTTCACGAAAGGGTCGTTTGTTGCCGTCGGAGTGGACTCTCAACAAACAAGTATTCAATCAGATTTGCTACCAATGGGAACGGCCAATGATAGACTCAGACGTATGTGTCTCCGTGTCCGGATCCAAGAGCATTTGCAGTAGACGCTCTGTCGATCCCTTGGGACGGAATGATAGGATATGCATATCCTCCAGCGCCGTTAATACAACAAGTATTGCTAAAGATAAAACAATCTCAATGCAAGATTCTGTTGGTAGCATCTCTGTCGCCACAGAGACCGTGGATAAATCTACTCAGGTGTCTGTTGTGGGACCTACCGCGGAAGCTTCCTCCACGAGAGGATCTTCTTTCGCAAGGGAAATCGCGCCAACTCCATCACAACCCGCAAGGTCTCAACCTTCACGTTTTTCCGTTGTGCGGTCCTTCTTGCATGGCAAGCACTTTACAGGACGAGCAGTGGACGCGATTTCTAACTGTAGGAGGACCTCCTCTTCGCTAAACTATGCGGCTAAGTGGAAGGTTTTTCGTCGTTGGTGTAGGGATCATTCTGTAGATATATTTGATCCCTCTATACCAGACATTGCAAACTTTCTAGTATACTTGTTTGACGAAATCAAACTGCAGCCTGTTACTATAAAGGGTTATAGATCTATGTTATCTGATACCTATGCACATCATGATAGTTTACAAATTGGATCTAATGTCTCTTTATCGAAGTTGGTTAGAAACTTTTCGATAAATAGACCCAGAACTCTTAGATTAATTCCTAAGTGGAATTTAGCTTGGGTTCTCCTTAAATTGAAGGAAAAACCATTTGAACCTCTTGGGACAGTAGATTTCAAATTCTTATCTTATAAGACAGCTTTTCTCTTAGCTTTCTCTTCTGCCAGAAGAGTCAGTGAGCTTCATGCACTATCGGTGGATGATTCTCATTATCGTAGTGTTGGGAACACTATCACCTTCACTACTAATGTGGGTTTTTTAGCTAAGAATCAGGCTCCTAATAAATATCCGGAACCTATTGTTATTAAGGCTCTTCCGTCTTCAGACGGGCGTAGGCCTTTACTCTGTCCTGTTAGAGCACTACGTATCTATAAACAGAGATCTCAGTTTATCAGAAAGGGACGGAAACGTTTCTTTCTGTCTTTGATGCCTAATAGAAAGGACATTTCAGTCCATTCTATTGCTAGATGGATTCAGTTAACTATCCGTACTGCTTATGAAGATTTATCTTCTTCTCAGCAGTCTGTGCTTAAGATTTCTGCTCATGAAGTAAGAGCTCTTTCTACTTCCTGGGCTTATGCTAATAGTGTTGCTATTACAGATTTAATGAAGGCTGCTTATTGGTCTCAGCCATCCACATTTACGAATTTTTATCTCAGAAATATTGAGTCCATTTCTGGAGACCTGCATTGTTTAGGTCCGTTATCTGTTGCTCAGAATGTCGTCCACTAAACAGTTGCAACTATAGTTATGCAGGCTTTCTGTTCCGGCAGTGACTCCGTCCGGCTGCCCTCTTCGCTCTGGGCTATTTGACCCAGGGCAAGGGGAAGGGGGGGGGGGGGGGGCGGGTGTTCCCTTAGGTCACCTGCTTTATAGTGAAAAGCAAGGGAATGCCTCCTCCAAGTCAGTATTTCTGAGTCGCTTCCGGGATGGTTTTAAGTGTAATATTAATGTTTAAATTCATTCATGTCTTATTTTTAAAGTGTAGCTCGGTGTGAAGCATTTGTATATGTCAAGTGTCAAACGGGCTTTAATATACAATACTCGGACACTTTTAAATGACTATAAAGAGTCTCAATTCTCTGGACTACTTTATTTATTGGCTTGCTTTAAAAATAATTAGTATAAGGGTTATACTGGATGTTAATAGAGAACATGAATGTTATTGTGCTCAATTATTAAGGGTAGTGTATCTTTCTAATTTAATATTAAATAAGAAAGATACATGTAAAGCCTAATACTCCTTTTCTCCTTAAGGGGTTACCTCTTTACTATATAGTTGAGCTTATTGGATTTTCCTCTATGTCCTAGGCCCTCCAGCCTGTTTACTATTCAGCTAAGTCTGGGTCATTGGTACAGTATAAAAATGTTAAAAACTTTATAGTAATTTATATATTTTTTATACTTACCAATGACCCAGACGGGGATGGCCCTCCTTGGAGTTGGGAACTCTTGCCTCCCCGCTGAGTACATAGCGCTGACCAGGCACTGCCAGTAAGAATGATAATTGGCGCCAGTTTCGGGACGACTGCGTCACTGCGCATGCGCAGTAGAGGCGTAGTATGGAGGTCCTTTAGGACATGATTTCTTTTGGTTTTGGATGCAAATTTTGGGGATTGGGGGGCAAAATTTGTGTTTGGCCCTGGTTTTGTTAGAGTTAGCACCAGCTAAGTCTGGGTCATTGGTAAGTATAAAAAATATATAAATTACTATAAATTTTTTAACTTTTTTAGTTTAAATTGGTTATAAAAAGAAAGCATGCGGCGGCCAAAAGGACCATGCAGGAGGGCCTGAGAAACAGATTTTTTATTTTTTTAGGCCAAAGAGATATTTCTTCTACTTTATCTTCTACACTTATTTTTCCAGGCTGATATAAAACCACAAACAGACGGTTGTAACGGGTTGAAGTACAACCTCACAGCTGATATTATTGAGTCCATATTTAAGACATATCCAATGGGTAAGTGCAAAAAATATATAGAACCATGCAAATATTTGTTTCCTTTTGACAGGTGTGTTATATGGGAGCAAGAAAAGTGACCAAAATAAAGTTTGATTGAAAGTATTACTGTCAATTCTACCAATTTATAAAGATCTGCCAGTATTCAAAGTCTGTCAGTGGAAAGCTTTCGATGATTGAATAAATTGGACTCTTTACCCAACTTATTGGAAATTTTTCCAGCATTTTCTCAGTCTGTCAGTTTTGAAAATGGGAGATGTCCTGTATACTGCAGACTACTATTTGAAGTAAATCATGCAATTGTTGAGTCCCGGCATCCAGAAAAAAATGTTTTTAAGAAGAACATCTACGAACATCTGCACGAGTGTTCAACCGATTACTAAAAATGGTCGCTGACCGATTACCAGTTATTTGAGCTCACAACCGGCCGATTCTGATGCTGTTTTCGATTGTAATACTGTGCACTACTAGACAAGACAACAGGGCTCAAAGTAAGCGGTGTTGCATCGCTTTTTGCTATGCAAAACTTGCAAAAAGCTACACAATGTTCAATTATGTATAGCATTTTGCGATACAAGATAATCAACTGTAGCCTATAAGGCTGCAGTTGATTATCTTGTATCGCAAAATGTAAATGAAAATTTGCAAACAAACTTGAAAATTAGTTCACTGATTCTTTACGTCTGATTGTGGAACATTCCAGGCATAACTCAGATTAACTCTCCATCAAGCATCATCAGCAACTTCACATGTAGGATGAATTCTATTGGTTTAAATTCTTCCTGTTTTTACAACATTTTGCATAAAATGTCCATTAAAAATAACTTCAAGCCCATCAAATTAAAAATCCCAACTTCTATTTTGAGAACTCTATTGAACAACCAAGATGCCATTTGAAAATATCCAAGTCCATGCAACCCTTAAAGGCAGTTCAGTTAAAAAAAACATAGTAAATGTTTCATGTGTTGCAGATCATTTGGAAATGCCCAGAAATGGATGGAAACTATTCTATCCACTTAGAAGAATTCAATACAAAACAGCATAACATAAATCTGGTAATTTTTACAAAATGCTATTCATTTTTTGGAAATGTGTAGCATTTTGCTACGCAAAGAAAAAAGTTATTTTGAGCACTGCAAGTCAAGGCTCGAAAGAAGTACATGAAACTGAACATTTTTCAGAGTGTTAAACTTCGTTGACTAGGGTCGCAGTAAAATTACCAGTCGTGCACACTCTGGTGGTAAATGTGGCCACAATCAGCCGATCATCGGTTGAACACTAATCTGCACAGTGTTTACTCCACTGGTGGAGTAAGTGGCGATGCCAAAATTAATACCCTATTTTTTTAATAAGCTTTTCACAGCAATAATCAAATTTTATTATGCACTAAACAATAGATTATCGAAGAAACTGCGGAAAGATAGAAATCGTATCCCCCACTGTGAAGATATAGAAATTTTCACTTTCACGGTATCAATCAAAATGGCGGCTTTCAAAGCATCACTTCAAGTGATTACGAGTCAAATTATTGCTGGAAATGATCAATTTGTTCTAAAAACGTATAATGAAAAGTAAATTTTTATACTGTACCAATGACCCAGACTTAGCTGGTGTTAACTCTAACAAAACCAGGGCCAAACACAAATTTTGCCCCCCAATCCCCAAAATTTGCATCCAAAACAAAAAGAAATCATGTCCTAAAGGACCTCCATACTACGCCTCTACTGCGCACGCGCAGAGACGCAGACGTCCCGAAATTGGCGCCAAATATCATTCTCTGTTTGGCCCTTCATCAGTCAACATCTCACTGATCTTTGTGCTTGTAAATCTCAGTTTAAAGGATGCCAGACACGTAATTTTTGGAGAAAATGTGATTCTAAGGAGGATAGAAGGAGGAGAGGAAAAAGAAGTGACAAAAAATAATCAGGGCTGTACTTAAAATTTTTTGATGAAATTATGTTAAGTTGCCTATTTTCGAGGCATGGGCCTCTTGTTGTCATTCTTGCTAAATGTTGCACTGCTTATTCAGTGTTTCCTCTCCCCTAGCCTTCTAAAGTCCCCCCTGGCAATTCTCCCATGCTTTTGGCATATTTTTGAGAAATTTCATTTCTAAAATTTCCTGGGAGAGTTGCTTGGTTACAGAATGTTTTCTGTTGTTTTCCCCATAGTTACGTTTTCACCCATGGGTGTATAACGTTTGTGTTCTGCATCTTCCATCTGATGTTCTGCAGATTCTCCCCTGGGAGTCTCTGTTTTGCATCAGATAGAGTGTAATTTGATGACTGATTCCGGGCCAGTTTTTTCAGTGCCTGGAGTCATGTTTTCTGGTGTTTTTACACTGTTTGTTTACATTGGCAACAGCCTTTTTTGAGGGGGGCTGTTTGCCTTTGCTGTAGTTTATCTCACTATAAGATACATTTATATTATCCGTAAGTGTCTCATTAATTATTTAATATAAATTTAAAATTTTTGACCACACTTTGCCATCGGATCCATCGGGGCTCAACGTTACTTTTCAGCAACTTGGGCTTCGCTGAAAAAATATTTTTTCAAAATTATTTTGATTTGCAATTGTTTTTTCATTTATTAATGGATCATGTTATTATGTATCTTTGTGTCAGGGGTTTTTGCGAGTAACTAGGACTTATTGTTGTTCTTTCACAATGAAGGGACATTGTTCAAATTGTAATAGGAAGAAATCTTCCTCTGACTTTCATGATCATTGTATTAATTGTAGTCAGTGTTCTCGCATTAATCCCTGTCCTATATGTGAATATTGGGATGAGAAACATTGGAAACGTGTGTCACGATATGTTGTTTCTGGAGAAAGGGCTATGCCGGCTCTTTCTCCGCAAGGTCACTCCACTCTCTCAGTTTCTATTTCAGAGGAACCAGAACAGGGTGATGTTTACATGTTATCTTCTACAAGTGTGCGTCCGTCGTCACAAATGAATTCAGAGCTAGCGGCAAAAGTGCTCATGGAGATTAGACAAATGTCGTCCGCTAGCTCGCCCGGTGTAGCGTCCATTCACCGAATGGTTCGGCAGCTGGGTACGTCCGATGCGGTCCAGGAGGAAATTTTGGGTGATGCGAGCACTATAAACATAATAGATGCACACCCAGTGACGGCGGATAGTAAGCAAGAACGGAGGAAGCCTTTGAGTCCGGTTCCTAGCTCGTCCAGGTCCAGCTGGGCCGCGAGCGAGAGAGGCCCCTCTCTCGTACAACAACATCTGGGACCAGATGTTGTGGTACAAAATGTGTCTTTAGCGGAGCATACGTCCGTCGCTCGGGACGCTCCGTTGTATAAGCAGTCCGCGGAGACTGTTAAGGCTTCCTCTTCTCGTCAGCTGCGTGACCGCCGATATATTACCAGCTTCGCCGATGAAGGATTCTTCGGCGACCAGGTCACACCATCCTGCAGCCAGGGATTCGAGACCGATGGACTCCGGACGTTCGCATAGGAAAAGTATGCGGGAGCCATCTGATGCGGAGCTGCCCTCGGCGAAGCAGCGAAAGACTGCGCCTCCGCAGGTCTCGACGCCGGACATTCTTGTGCAGATAGCACAGCTTATCGCAGCATCCCAGCAGCCGACAGAAACGGTGTCGGATCGAGAATTATCCGACGGCGCTGGGTCGGTACGCTCCGCCGAAGCATCGGGGGCGGACGACCGGGAACATCATGAGGTCCGACCGGATGGTGAAAGGGATACGGATGACTTGGAGCTATCCCTTTCGGAACAACATAAAGCTGCCGTGGACTTCATCCGGCACTTTCTCCCTCAAGTTGTTCCGTCGGGCCAGACTGCTGCGGTTCCGGACAAGAGAATTATAGCGTCATTGGACTCTGAATTTTTTGAGCGTTTCAGGGACATCGCTCCCGAGTTTCCGTCGCAGTCCAATAATGTTGCAAGAACATTTTAATTATTGAACGACGCTATATTTAAACTTGCTTCCAGGACTGGGAAAGCAGGTTTCTTGTCCGCTAATACTCTCAACCTGCCTTTCATTAATGCAAGGAATAAATTCGATACGGCAGGACAGGGTATACCGAGAGTTCCTCTGCGTATGGACGACGAGGCGGAAGACTTAGAGCTATCATTACCGTCGTCGGCTTCTATTCCAACCGCGGTGTTGGAAACAGCTATTGCGTCTAACAGAGCCAATTTAGATGCCTTATCTTACGCAGATCACCTTACTAAGGCGTTATCACTGCGCCTTCAGGGGAAAGAATTTCAGGATATACAATCCTCTTTAAGACTTCTTTCAAGGGCAGTAGCTTATTCCACGTGTAACTCCGCCCTTTCAGTGGCAAATCTGGAGTTGGTTAGACGTGACGCAGCCCTAGCTACATCCACACTAGTGGATACTAAGGTGAAGAACTCTCTTAGAGTCGCTTCGGTCTCAGGAGAACTTCTCTTTGACGGCAAGCTTTCTGCTATTTATGATAAAATTACAAAGAAAGCTAAGGATTCTCTGTTGTTCAAATCTGCTCCTAAGAAGTCGGATACAGCAGACACGAATAAGACAGGCACTTCTGGGTCTAATGCGCCCAAGAGAAGTTCCTATAGAGGTTCCGGTGCGTCCTCTTGGTCTTATTTGAGAGACCGTCAGGGTAGCGACTCTCGTTCGGGACGTCCTTCAGGCCGGGACAATCGGTCCGACGCCCCGAGGTCGACGGGGCGAGGTGCGGGCCGTGGAGGACGTGGTTTCTCCTACCACAGGCCTTGCAGGTCCAGGAGGTGATGGCTTAAACCTCTATCGCGTACCGGTTGGCGGAAGGTTGTCGAGCTTTTCACAAGAATGGGCGTCGATTACGGACGACCCTTGGGTGAGAGGAGTGACTTCGGAAGGTCTAAAGATATCCTTCAAACGAAAGCCTCCATTAACTCGAAGTCCAAAGTGGACTCATCTTCCGTCAAATCCGCAGAAAAGAGACGATCTGTTATCAGAGGTGCAGTCTCTTTTAATGAAGAACGCGGTAGAGGTCGTAGAAAACCAGGAATCTCCGGGATTCTACAGCCATCTGTTTCTGGTTCCGAAACCAGACGGCTCGTTCTGTCCAGTCATAGATTTGAGCTGGATAAACAAGCTGATCGTCGCTCCGAAGTTTTATATGGAGACGATTCGATCGGTCAGAGCGAGTATTCGGGTGAACGATTATGCAACGAGCATAGATCTCAAAGATGCGTACTTTCACGTCATGGTACATCCGACATTCCGAAAGTACCTACGCTTCGCAGTCCTAGGAATGGTGTATCAATTCCGGGCGATGTGCTTCGGATTGAATCTAGCACCCTGGGCTTTCACTCGGGTAATGAACTCGGTAATGATCTATTTCCGAGCTCATTCGTCTGCGGTAACGTCGGCCTACCTGGACGACATTCTTCAGAGGTACGGCAACGAGTTAACGCTTCAGAACGATGTTCAGAATCTTCTTCTATTGCTCCGACGTCTCGGTTTTATAGTAAACGAGGAGAAGTCGGATCTGGTGCCGTCCAAGTCATTCACTCATCCGGGAATGAGCTTCGAGACGCACAACAATCTCGTTCGTCTGCCGTTAACCAGAGCGAAATTAGTCAGTTGTTACGCTCGCTATTGTCTGCACGCAGACAAAGTCACGGCGAGAGAATTTATGAGACTGATAGGTCTGTGCGGAGCCGCCGCGGATCTCATTCCGATGGGGCGGTTACGCACACGTCCTCTTCAAATTTTCTTGACTCTGAATTGGAGTGTGAAAATTCATTCGCTCGATGTAGACGTTCTCTTGTCAGAGCAAGTGAAACAGGAGATTCAGACTTGGGCAAACATTCAGTGGTTAACTCGGAGTTCCGCTGCAGTTGCCGGATCCGAGTTTTACCATTATGACGGATGCCAGTCAAACAGGTTGGGGTGCATCATTAATCCCAACGGATTCGAGATGCCAGGTTCTTTGGGATCCGCAATTCCTGTGCAAGCACATAAACATCAAGGAAATGATGTCAATTTGGCTTGCGTTACGTCACTGGATGGACATTATTCACAATGCTCATGTCCAAATCCTATCCGACAATACGACAGTAGTGGCGTATATACGGAATCAGGGAGGCACTCATTCAGTTCCGTTGTTCAATCTAACGGAAAGAATCCTTCTGTTTGCGCTAGAACATCACGTTCTTCTTTCGGTCCGTCACATACTGGGTCGTCTGAATGTGCTAGCAGACTCCCTTTCACGAAAGGGTCGCTTGTTGCCGTCGGAGTGGACTCTCAACAAACAAGTATTCAATCAGATTTGCTACCAATGGGAACGGCCAATGATAGACTTATTTGCGACACATCTCAACAATCAGTTGCAGACGTATGTGTCTCCGTGTCCGGATCCAAGAGCATTTGCAGTAGACGCTCTGTCGATCCCTTGAGACGGAATGATAGGATATGCGTATCCTCCAGCGCCGTTAATTCAACAAGTATTGCTAAAGATAAAACAATCTCAATGCAAGATTCTGTTGGTAGCATCTCTGTCGCCACAGAGACCGTGGATAAATCTACTCAGGTGTCTGTTGTGGGACCTACTGCGAAAGCTTCCTCCACGGGAGGATCTTCTTTCGCAGGGGAAATCACGCCAACTCCATCACAACCCGCAGGGTCTCAACCTTCACGTTTTTCCGTTGTGCAGTCCTTCTTGCATGGCAAACACTTTACAGGACGAGCAGTGGACGCGATTTCTAACTGTAGGAGGACCTCCTCTTCGCTAAACTATGCGGCTAAGTGGAAGGTTTTCCGTCGTTGGTGTAGGGATCATTCTGTAGATATATTCGATCCCTCTATACCAGACATTGCAAACTTTCTAGTATACTTGTTTGACGAAATCAAACTGCAGCCTGTTACTATAAAGGGTTATAGATCTATGTTATCTGATACCTATGCACATCATGATAGTTTACAAATTGGATCTAATGTCTCTTTATCTAAGTTGGTTAGAAACTTTTCGATAAATAGACCCAGAACTCTTAGATTAATTCCTAAGTGGAATTTAGCTTGGGTTCTTCTTAAATTGAAGGAAAAGCCATTTGAACCTCTTGGGACAGTAGATTTCAAATTCTTATCTTATAAGACAGCTTTTCTCTTAGCTTTCTCTTCTGCTAGAAGAGTCAGTGAGCTTCATGCACTGTCGGTGGATGATTCTCACTATCGTAGTGTTGGGAACACTATCACCTTCACTACTAATGTGGGTTTTTTAGCTAAGAATCAGGCTCCTAATAAATATCCGGAACCTATTGTTATTAAGGCTCTTCCGTCTTCAGACGGCCATAGGCCTTTACTCTGTCCTGTTAGAGCGTTACGTATCTATAAACAGAGATCTCAGTTTATCAGAAAGGGACGGAAACGTTTCTTTCTGTCTTTGATGCCTAATAGAAAGGACATTTCGGTCCATTCTATTGCTAGATGGATTCAATTAACTATCCGTACTGCTTATGAAGATTTATCTTCTTCTCAGCAGTCTGTGCTTAAGATTTCTGCTCATGAAGTAAGAGCTCTTTCTACTTCCTGGGCTTATGCTAATAGTGTTGCTATTACAGATTTAATGAAGGCTGCTTATTGGTCTCAGCCATCCACATTTACGAATTTCTATCTCAGAAATATTGAGTCCATTTCTGGAGACCTGCATTGTTTAGGTCCGTTATCTGTTGCTCAGAATGTCGTCCACTAAACAGTTGCAACTATAGTTATGCAGGCTTTCTGTTCCGGCAGTGACTCCGTCCAGCTGCCCTCTTCGCTCTGGGCTATTTGACCCAGGGCAAGGGGAAGGGGGGGGGGGGGGGGGCGGGTGTTCCCTTAGGTCACCTTCTTTATAGTGAAAAGCAAGGGAATGCCTCCTCCAAGTCAGTATTTCTGAGTCGCTTCCGGGATGGTTTTAAAGTGTAATATTAATGTTAAAATTCATTCATGTCTTATTTTTAAAGTGTAGCTCGGTGTGAAGCATTTGTATATGTCAAGTGTCAAACGGGCTTTAATATACAATACTCGGACACTTTTAAATGACTATAAAGAGTCTCAATTCTCTGGACTACTTTATTTACTGGCTTGCTTTAAAAATAATTTGTATAAGGGATATACTGGATGTTAATAGAGAACATGAATGTTATTGTGCTCAATTATTAAGGGTAGTGTATCTTTCTAATTTAATATTAAATAAGAAAGATACATGTAAAGCCTAATACTCCTTTTCTCCTTAAGGGGTTACCTCTTTACTATATAGTTGAGCTTATTGGATTTTCCTCTATGTCCTAGGCCCTCCAGCCTGTTTACTATTCAGCTAAGTCTGGGTCATTGGTACAGTATAAAAATGTTAAAAAATTTATAGTAATTTATATATTTTTTATACTTACCAATGACCCGGACGGGGATGGCCCTCCCTGGAGTTGGGAACTCTTGCCTCCCCGCTGAGTACATAGCGCTGACCAGGCACTGCCAGTAAGAATGATATTTGGCGCCAATTTCGGGACGTCTGCGTCTCTGTGCATGCGCAGTAGAGGCGTAGTATGGAGGTCCTTTAGGACATGATTTCTTTTTGTTTTGGATGCAAATTTTGGGGATTGGGGGGCAAAATTTGTGTTTGGCCCTGGTTTTGTTAGAGTTACCTGGGTCATTGGTAAGTATAAAAAATATATAAATTACTATAAATTTTTTAACATTTAGTGTTTTTGAGTGGATACCGATCATTTCCACCAATAATTTAACATGTATTCACCTTGAATTGATGCATGAAACCTGCCAGTCCAAACATCACAGAAAGTCTGTAAAATAAATTTTTGGTTTGGTACATCCTTTTAAAGGATGTACCAAACCAAAGACTTATATTACAGACTGTCAGGCCATGGTTGGACTAGAAACCCACCAGCTGAATCAGATTGCAAGACACTATCCGTTCGGAGTATCAATCAAATCACTTGCACGTTTTAATGATTCAATGCGCTGTTTATACCTTCATGCATCAATTAAATGTTGAAACGAGTGGAATTATCAGATTCTTATAAAAAGCGTATAATAAAAAGAAAATCTAGTGTTTTTGAGTGGATAACGAAAGTTATCTCACTTGTGACCGAGACAAATGGTCTTGGTTTAGTCAGATCTCAATATTTCCCTTAGGCACACCCTACAGGGCACATTTATGATCGGATTGCTTTGAAACCTGGCATGCTTGTTTGGGGTGACCTCCAGAGACCAGCCTAGAGGTTAAATTTAGGGAGAAGTCACTTCTCCCTCCCAAGGTTTTAAGGAGAAGTGAGGTGAAAATAGGGAGAAGTGAGCAAAACATATTATTTCTCAAAAAACTACATCAAGTAAAGGGTTAAATTCAGTTTATCAAATTACTTTTGACAACCAAAAATTCTCAAGAACCTGTGTTAGGTAAAGGGTTAAATTCAGTTTATCAAATTTACTTTTGCCAACCAAATGTTATTTCTCAAAAAGCTGCTTCAGGTAAAGGGTTAAATTCCATTTAGCAAATTATTTTTTTTGTCAGCCAAATATTATTCTCAAAAAAACTATGTTAGGTAAAGGGTTAAATTCAATTTAGCAAATTATATTTGCCAACCAAATTGTTCTCAAAAAGCCGTGTTAGGTAAAGGGTTACATTCAGTTTAGCAAATTGTTTTTGCTGACCAAATATTACTTCACAAAAAGCTGTTTAGGTAAGCGTTCAATTCAGTTTAAAAGCTATTAGTGGTGGGTTAAATTCAGTTTAGTGAATTATTTTTGCCAACCAAATATCATTTCAATTCACTTTAGAGAATCATTTCTTCCAGGCAAATGTTCTGTTATCAAGAAAAATAATTGAATTTGTCAGTTTGCTTTTTACACCATTTATTTCTGTAACTTACTACTTTTTTGGTAATTTAGTAGGACCCTTATTGTCACCGCCACAAATGGAACACACCCAACAATAATTTTTAAAAATCACATGCTTCAAACTCACAAGTGCAAACTAAAAAATAAACATTATCCTCACCAAAAATGTTGTTTTTAAATAAATACTCTGTATAGCGAAGTTTGATGGTGGAAATCACTTTTGAAATGAAACATTAAAAAAGAACTTGAGCAATTTTCGTCTTGTCATCTAACTCCACTCTAGTGAAAACTTGAATTGTCATAACGAAATCGTGCCGTGGTGGTATTATTTTGGGGTTTATGGGAAGTAAAATCAATATATTTAGTAAATCTTTAACCTGCCCAATTATTTGCTTTCACTACTCTTATTTTTTTTATATTTTTTCCAAGCGAAGTTAGCAACGGAATCGCCAGAAATAACTTTTCTCAGCGACTTTTCAAAACTGTAAGGCGACTCCAACTTCGCCCAGAGAAAGAAATTGGGCGAAGACCTGGTGTTAAGGGCGATGATATCGCCTACTTTGTCTTGTAGGCTGGTCCCCGGTGACCTCTAGATGGGAGCTGTCGATTTTCTTCCATTTCCGTCAAAAAATGTTGCCGCGGCCAACATTCTTAGAACTTTGTTTAGTCAGACCTCAATATTTTTCTTTGGCACACCCTACAGGGCACATTTATGATCGGATTGCTTTGAAACCTGGTATGCTTGTTTAGGGTGACCTCTAGATGGGAGCTATCGATTTCCTTCCATTTCCGTCCATCAAAATATGTTGCTGCTGGCAACGATTTTTGAACTTAGTTCAGTCAGGCATCAATATATTCCTTTGGCATGTCCTACAGGGCACATTTATGATCAGATCGGTTTGAAACTTTGCTTGTTTGGGGTTACCTCTAGATGGGAGCTATCGATTTTCTTCGATTTCCGTCAAAAAATGTTGCCACTGGCAATGACCTTCGATGAACTTAGTAAAAACTTAGTGCAGTTAAGCATCAACATTTCCCTTTGACACACCCTGCAGGGCACATTTATGATTGGATCGCTTGCAAACTTGGTGTATTGTGTGGGGTGACCTCTAGATGGGAGCTATCGATTTCCTTCCATTACTGTCGGTCAAAATATGTTGCCGCTGACAACGATCTTTGAACTTAGTTTGGTCAGACCTCAATATTTCCCTTTGGCACACCCTATAGGGCACATTTATGATCAGATCGGTTTGAAACTTTGTATGCTTGTTTGGGGTTACCTCTAGATGGGAGCTATCGATTTTCTTTGAGTTCCGTCAAAAAATGTTGCCACTGGCAATGACCTTCGATGAACTTAGTAAAAACTTAGTGCAGTTAAGCATCAATATTTCCATTTGACACACCCTGCAGGGCACATTTATGATTAGATCGCTTGCAAACTTGGTGTGCTTGTATTAGGTGACATCTATATGGGAGCTGTC
The DNA here is from genome assembly GCA_031216915.1 of Pictodentalium vernedei. NCBI lineage: Eukaryota > Metazoa > Mollusca > Scaphopoda > Dentaliida > Dentaliidae > Pictodentalium > Pictodentalium vernedei. The sequence goes on along the minus strand of CM062289.1, from coordinate 445,909,531 downwards.
GATTTTCTTTCATTTCTGTCAAAAAATGTTGCCGCTGACCTTTGAACTTAGTTTAGTCAGACCTCAATATTTCCCTTTAACACACCCTTCAGGGCACATTTATGATTGGATCACTTTGAAACTTGGTATGTGTGTTTGGGGTGAACTCTTGATGTGAGCTATTGCTTTTTTTCATTTCCATAAAAAATTATTGTCGTTATCACCAGCCTTTGAACTTACTGCATTTGTGCATCAACTTATCCCTTTTACACTCTATGCAGGATATATTTAGCTCAACTTTTGCGAAGCCAAATTTGATTTGAGCTTATGCCATGGCCAGTCGTCTGTCTGTCCGTCAACAATTCAATATGGCTCAGGCTAGAGGCCGTATTTATGAACCGATCTTTACGAAACTTCTTGGGTACCTTTGTTATGACCGTGGGACGAGAACGAGTGTTTTTGGGTCCGACCCGAAATTCAAGTTGGCCACTGGCGGCCATTTTGTACAGACTTAGGTGAAATCAGATCTTTGCGCAGAACTTCCATATGAAAGCACTGATTTGAATAATTTTCTGTATGAATGTTTACTACCATGGGATACATCACATATAATACAGTTTTTTTTCTTGTACATAAATTATGCAAATTAGACTAACTTTGATGTATTTAGTGTTACTTTCAACACTGTAAATTGCAAATGCCAATACGGCTCGGGCTACAGGCCGTATTTATAAACCGATCTTTATGAAACTTCTTGGGTACCTTTGGTATCACCATGGAAAGAGACCAAGTGTTTTTGGGTGCGGTCCAAAATTCAAGATGGCCGATGGCAGCCATTTTGTTCAAAATTAGGTGCAATCAGAGTTTTGCACAGAACTTCCATATGAAAGCACTGATTTGAAAAATTTTTTGTGTGGATGTTTAGTACCATGGGATACATCACATATAATACAGGTTTTTTTCTCATGCAGAAATTATGCAAATTAGATGAACTTTGATTTTTTCAGCGCTACTTACACACAGTAAGTACACATGTCAATACGGCTCGGGCTAGAGGCTTTATTTATCAACCGATCTTCATGAAACATCTTGGATACCCCTGTTATCACCTTGGGATGAGAATGAGTGTTTCTGAGTGCGGTCCAAAATTCAAGATGGCTGCCAGTAGCCATTTTGTACCGAAATTAGGTCCAATCAGTTTTTTGTCACAACTTCTATACAGCTCGTACTTATGAACTGATCTTCATGAAACTTCTTGGGTACCTTTGTTTTCACCTTGGGACAGGAATGAGTGTGTTTTGGGGTGCCTTTGTTGTCTCTATGCTATGAGAACAAATATTTTGGGGTTCAGTCAGACCCACTCTGGGACTCAAAGATTTCTTTTCTAGTTTAGCATCTGACTGTCACCCACCTTTACAATACTTTACCTATACATTTATTACAGGCTACGGTCAGTATTTATGTACAGACCGTTACAATACTTTATATGTACCTTTGTTATCAGGTCATTACCTAGATGTTTGTCATTGCTGTGTCACATACTATACATGTACATGTCTTAACAAGTTGAGCTACAGTGTCATTGACACTTTCATTTTTAAATCTACAGTATTGGACTACTTTTTTTAGCCTAGGATATTAAAAAAAAATTACTGGGTTCTCATACATCTCCTTTGTCAGTGAAAAGCTGCCTAATTACTCTTTTTTTATTACCTGGAATTCTCTTAACTATTTTGAACTTTCAGGATAAAAATTTGACCAACTATATTCTTGTCTGACAGAGCTCACAGAGCTCTGTCAAACAATATATAGTTGGTTAATTTTGTAACTGCACTATGAGAAATTTTCACTGCAGAAAAAAAGTTTTTCCCATATAATAGTGTAAGTAGATAAATTTCTAATTCTAACCCTTTTAGAACTGTTTGTGGATTAACAAAACAAAAAAAATATAAAAAGCCTCCCACCTTCATCATGAAATTGAGAGAATATTGCCAGAGAAACAAACATATTTTTAATAGGCCTAACTCGATCTTGTTTGAATTGGCAACAGCCGAAAAGACTTAGGGATATACAGATTAATTTATGATTTTAAATTCATAAGATTGAGGGGAAATTAGAAAAAGCCTCCCTCCCTCGTCTGTTTTTGCAGTGCAAAAATTCCTGAGAACACAGCTTTTGGGTGTTGGGGTGACCTAAACTTGATGAAGTCAAGATTTGCAATGGACATTATGAGTGCAGATGTCAGCAAGTCTATCCATCTGTCCATATTTTTATACTGTACCAATGACCCAGACTTAGCTGGTGCTAACTCTTAAATTCTAGGGCCAAACCCAAATTTTGCCCCCCAACCCCCCAAATTTGCATCAAAATTCAAAAATTAGATGTCCTATGTGGTCCTCCATACTTTTGTCCGCTGCGCATGCGCAGTGTCCAGGAAGTAACGGAATTGGAGCCAAATCCTCATTCTTTGTTTGGCCCTTCAATCAGTAACATCTCGCTGATATCTGTGCTTATAATCTCAGTTTAAATGATGCCAGACACAAAATCATGAAAGAAATGGTGGATCTAAAGATGAAATAAGAGGATGAGGGGAAGAAACAGTGAAAGGATGTGTTCAGGGCTGTAACTTATAATTTTTATGTAAAATTATTTCATGTTCCCTAATTTCGGGGCATAGGTCTGATGTTTACATTCTTGTTATGAAATTTCCACAGTTTATTCAGAGTTTCCTCTCTCCCTTTCCTTTATACCCTCCTTGCTATTCTCCCATGCTTTTGGCATAATTTTTGTAATTTTTTTACTGAAATTTCTTGGGAGTTTTGGCTTGGTAACAGAATGTTTATTCTGTTTTTCCCCTTGGTTATGTCCTCACCCTAGGGTGGTTAGGCATTTCGGTCATGCATCTACCATCCGATATACTGCAGTTTTTTCTCAGGAAGCCTCTGTTTCACATCAGATAGTGTTAAAATTGGTTACTGATTTCGGGCCATATTTCAGTGCCTGGAGTCATGTTTCCAGTTTTTATTCACTTTTGTTTATGTTGACAACGGTTACTTCTGACAGTGATTCCTTGTCTTCTATTAGTTCTACTCATAGCCAGATACATTAATATTGTCTGTAAGTGCAACATTAATTTTTAAACATGTTTTAAAAACTTTTGTCCATACATAGGCATTTTTGGGATCCATTTGGGCTCATCGTTCCCATTGGGAACTTGGGCTCATCTTGAAAATTTTTCGAAAAAATTTTTTTCTTTTGAATTAATTTTTGAAATGTTTGTAATGGATTATTATTATTATGTATCTTTGTTTTCAAGGGTTGGTGCGAGTACGATGACTGTTAAGTTGTTTCTCCGGACCAAAATGCTGCGTTACCTGATAAGAAACTGAAAGCGTCACTGGACACAGACTATTTTGGACAGATTAAGGACACTGTCCCTGAGTTTCCAACCCAGTCCAGAAATGTCACACAGACATTTCAACTTTTGAATGATGCTATATTCAAGCTAGCCTCTAAGACTGGCAAATTCGGTTTCTTATCGCCTAGCGTTATACAGCTGCCTTTCGTCAATGCTAGACATAGATTTGAAACAGTAGGACAAGGCATGCCGAGAGTTCCTCTGCGTTTGGACGCCCAGGCTGAAGACCTGGAATTGTCATTGCCGGCGTCCATGTCTATTAACTCCAGTATACTGGAGACGACAATCTCGTCTAATAGAATTAATTTAGACGTATTATCTTACGCAGATCACCTTACCAGAGCGTTATCATTACGTCTCGACGGGAAAGAATTCCAGGATGTTCAAACTTCCTTAAGAGTTCTTTTGAGGGCTATAGCATATTCTGCGTATAACTCCGCCCTTTCAGTGGCAATATGGAGTTAGACATGATGCTGCCCTGGCTGCATCCACAAGAGTGGATAGTAAGGTGAAAAAACTCTCTTCCAGTCGCTCCGGTCTCAGGAGAGCTTCTCTTCGACTTTAAGCTTTCTACAATCTATAATCAGATTACTAAGAAAGCTTCGGATTCTCTGCTTTTAATTCCACTTTGAAAAAGTCGGACTCAGCAGGGAGGAGTAAGGCAGGTACTTCGGGGGCGAATACGTCCAAAGGAAGTTCCTATAGAGGATCTAAGAAAGCCTCTACGTCTTACTCCAGAGACCGTCAGAGAATCGACTCACATAGGGGTCGTAATGCTGGCCGAGATAACCCTTCGGATGCCCCTAGGTCGACTGGGCGATGTGCGGGTCATGGAGGACGTGGTTTCTCTTCCCGCAATCCTCGCAGGGCCAGGAGGTGATGGTCTAAACCTTTATTGCGTTTCAGTGGGCAGAAGGCTGTCGAGATTCTTAACCAATTGGTTGTCAATTACGGATGACCCATGGGTGCAAGGGGTTATTTCTGAAGGTCTAAACTGGCCTTCAAGGAAAAACCTCCGTTAACTCGAAGTCCACACTGGTCTCGGCTTCCGTTAAACGTTCAGAAGAGAGTTTCGCTTCTATCAGAAGTTCAATCTCTTCTGGACAAGAATTCTATAGACGTCGTAGAAAACCAGGAATCTCCAGTTTTCTGCAGTTACCTGTTCCTGGTTCCAAGATTAGATGACTTGTTTCGTCCAGTTATAGATCTGAGCTGGATAAACAAGCTGATCGTGGCTCCACAATTTTATATGGAGACCATCCGATCGGTCAGAGTGAGCACTCGAGTGAACGATTATGCTGCGAGCATAGATCTCAAGATTGTGTACTTTTACGTCATGGTACATCTGGCGTTTAGAAAGTACCTTCACTTCGATGTCCCAGGAGTTGTTTTCAGTTCTGAGCAATGATGCTCTGGTCTGAATCTAGGGCCCTGGGCCTTCACTCGAATAATGATCTCGGTAATGACTCATTTCCAAGCTCATTCGTCTGTGCTTACGTCGGCCTACTTGGACAACATTCTTCAGGGTTTCGGCAGCAAGTTAACGCTTCAGAACGATGTTCAGAGTCTGCTTCAATTGCTCTGACGTCTCGGTTTCATAGTAAACGAAAAGAAGTCGGATCTAGTGCTGTCCAAATCATTCACCCACGTGGGAATGAGCTTAGAGACGCATAACAATCTCGTTCGTCTGCCGTTAGCCAGAGCGATATTAGTCAGTTGTTACGCTTGCTTTTGTCTTCACTCAGATGTAGTAACAGCGAGAGAATTCATGAGACTGACAGGTTTGTACGGACCCGCTGCGGATCTTATTCCGATGGAGTGGCTACGCACTCGTCCACTCCACATATATTTTATATCAGAATTGGAGTGTGAAGACTCATTCGCTCGAATCGAACATCGTCTTGTCGAATCAAGTGAAACAACAGATTCAGACTTGGGCAGATATTCAGTGGTTAACTCAAGGAGTACCACTGCAACTGCCGGATCCGAGTTTTACGATAATGACGGATGCGAGTCAAACAGGGTGGGGCGCAACTCTAAGCCCAATGGATTCGAGGTGCCAGGGTCTTTGGGATCCGCAGTTCCTAAAGAAGCACATAAACATCAAGAGATTATGTCAGTATGGCTTGCGCTACGTCAATGAATGAACATTCTTCAGAATTCGCATGTTCAAATTCTGTCCGACAATTCGACAGTAGTAGCGTACATTCGGAACCAGGGAGGCACTCATTCCATTCCGTTATTCAATTTAACGGAAAGGATCCTTCTGTTTGTCCTAGAGCATCAAGTTCTTCTATCGGTCTGTCATATACCGGGTCGTCTGAAGTTATAGCAGACTTCCTTTTGTGGAAAGGTCGCATGTTGCCGTCAGTATGGACTCTCAACAAACGAGTATTCAATCAGATTTGCTACCAATGGTATCATCCAATGATAGACTTATTTGCTACGCATCTCAACAATCAGTTGCAGACATATGTGTTGCCATGCCCAGATCCTCGAGCGTTTGCAGTAGACGCTGTCTCGATCTCTTGTGACGGAATGATAGGATACGCGTATCCTCCAGCTCCGTTGATTCAGCAGATATTGCTAAAAATCAAGCAATCTCACTGCAAGATTCTGTTGGTAGCATCTCTGTCACCCCAGAGACCATGGATAAATCTACACAGGTGTCTGTTGTGGGACATTCTGCAGAAGCTTCCTCCACAGGAGGACCTTCTTTCGCAGGGGAAATCGCGCACACTGCATCACAACCCACAAGATCTCAACCTTCACGTATTTCCGTTGTGCAGTCCTTCTTGCACGGCAAGCATTTTACAGGACGAGCAGTGGACGCAATTTCTAACTGTAAGAGGACCTCCTCTTCACTAAATTATGCTGCTAAGTGGAAGGTTTTCTATAGGTGGTGTAGGGATCAATTTATTGATATTTATGATCCCTCCATTCCAGACATTGCTAATTTTCTGGTCTACTTGTTTGATGAGATCAAACTACAGCCAATAACCATTAAGGGTTATAGGTCTATGCTATCGGATATCTATGCTCATCATGATAGGTTACAGATTGGATCTAATGTCTCTTTATCTAAGCTAGTGAAAAACTTTTCGATAAATAGACCTAGAACCCATAGGTTAATTCCAAAGTGGAATTTAGCTTGGGTTCTTCTGAAGCTAAAAGAAGCGCCATTTGAGCCTCTTGATACAGTGGACTTCAAATTCTTATCTTATAAGACAGCTTTTCTCTTAGCCTTCTCTTCTGCTAGAAGAGTTAGTGAGCTTCATGCACTATCTGTTGATGATTCTCACTATTGTAGTGCTGGTAATACTATTACTTTAACTACTAATGTTGGATTTTTGGCTAAGAATCAGGCTCCTAATAAGTATCCTGAACCTATTGTCATTAAGGCTCTGCCATCTTCAGACGGTCACAGGCCTTTGCTCTGTCCTGTTAGAGCCATGCGTATTTACAAACGTAGATCTGAGTTTATCAGGAAGAGACATAAGCATTTCTTTATGTCTCTGCCACATAATAGAAAGGACATTACAGTCCATTCTATTGCAAGATGAATTCAATTAACTATCCGTACTGCTTATGAAAAATTATCTTCAGCTCAGCATTCTGTGCTTAAGATTTTGGCGCATTAAGTAAGAGTGCTGTCTACATCTTGGGCTTATGCTAATAATGTTGCCTTTACCGATTTGATGAAGGCTGCATATTGGTCTCAGCCTTCCACGTTCACAAATTTTTATCTCAGAAATATTGAGTCCATTTCTGGCGACCTTCGATGTTTGGGACCGTTATCTGTTGCTCAGAATGTCGTCCACTAAACAGTTGCAACTATAGTTATGCAGGCTTTCTGTTCCGGCAGTGACTCTGTCTTGCCGCCCTCTTCATTCTGGGGTATTTGACCCAGGGCAAGGGCAAGGGCAAGGGGGGGGGGGGGGGGAGGGTGTTCCCTTAGGTCACCTGCTTTATAGTGAAAAGCAAGGGAATACCTCCTCTGGAGTCAGTAATTCCGAGTCGGTGCCGGGATAGTTTTAAAGTGTAAAGCTAATGTCTATCTCATGTAATATTTTTAAAGTGTAGCTCGATGTGCAGCATTTGTATATGTCATGTGTCATACGAGCACTAATATACAATCCTCGGACACTTTTAAATGAGTTTAAAGAGTCTCATTCTCAGGACTATCTTTATTTATTGGCTTTCCTTTAAAAAGATTAGTATAATGGATTATACTGGATGTTAATAGAGATCATTGATGTTATTGTGCTCAATTACGGATTGGTAATATGTCTTCCTTACTTTTTTGTATAAACAAGAAAAATATATGTAAATCCTGTTTCTCCTTTTCTCCTTGAGGGGATAATTCTGTTTACATGTAATTGAGCCTATTGGATTTTCCTTTTTCCTCCAGCCTTTTTCTATTCAGCTAAGTTTGGGTCATTGGTACAGTATAAAAATGTTAAAAAATTTATAGTAATTTATATATTTTTTATACTTACCAATGACCCAGACGGGGATGGCCCTCCCATGAGTTGGGAACTCATACCTCCCCGCTGATTACATAACGCTTACCAGGCACTGGTTGTAAGAATGAGGATTTGGCTCCAATTTCGTTACTTCCTGGACATTGCACATGCGCATTGGACAAAAGTATGGAGAACCACATAGGACATCTAATTTTTTGATTTTGATGCAAATTTTGGGGATGGGGGGGGGGGGGGGGGGAATTTGTGTTTGGCCCTAGAATTTAAGAGTTAGCACCAGCTAAGTCTGGGTCATTAGTGAGTATAAAAAATATATAAATTACTATCAATTTTTTAACATTTCATTGAGCTTGGACTACAGCCCACAGTTCTTTTCCACCTTATACCAAGGTTAGGACGTCTCTTTATGGTCATGGTTGGCTGCCAACAATTTTATATATGCAGTAGTTTTAATTTCTTTTGCAGTCAAAAAGAAGCATGCAGACTATGTTCCTCATCATATGACGGAGAGTGAATTTTGGACAAGGTTTTTTCAGTCGCATTACTTTCATAGAGACCGCATTAATTTTGGAAGTAAAGATCTGTTTGCTGAATGTGCCAAAACAGATGAAAAAGGTATGTGTATCTCCATGTCGGCTGTTACTGAATTTGTTACACCTTTGTGGCTTTGTCACCAGTAGAATAGGTGGAATGAAGGTTTATTAGCTTAACTTGACAAAGTCAAGATAAGCTATTGCCATCATGCGTGTGGAAGTCTGTTAGTCTGTGGTCTATTCACATTTTCCTTTAGCACAGGCTACACCCCATAGGTCTTGTCTGATCGTCACAAAATTTCATATGCAGGTTTGGAGGTCATGTCTAGATGAGAACGTCCCCTTTTGTTCGTGATCGGTCAACCGGTGTGGCTGCCCAAGCTCAAAACCAGAAAACCATTAGCACAGTCTACAGGTTGTATTTATGAAGGGATTTCATTGTAACTTGGTAGGATGCCTCTGTATAATGCCTAGATGAGAAAATCCCCTTTTTGTCATGATCTGTCAACTGTGATGGCTGCCCAAGCCCGAAACCCAAAAACTTTTAGCACAGTCTGCAGGACATATTTGATATGGAGGGATTTCATCCTCTGTACAGTGTGAACTAAAATGGAATTTTTCAAGCCTCTGGGTCATGGAAAAGTCTATAGGACTTTTCCATGATCCAGATGCTTGAAAAATTCCACTTTTGTTTCCAGATTTGCCACTGAAACCCCATTAAAGTTTTGGAAAATTCACTGGAAAAAATCATGGAATTTTATTTTCAAAAATGTGTTCAAAGACCTGAATTAAACTACAATAAAGATTTGAACTTATTGTCTTTTTTCAGAAATGCAAGAAGAAATAGAGATGAAAATCCAAAATCCTCTTCTTGATTTAACAGTATCTGATAATTCTTTGGATGAGGTAAGAAATAAAAATGTACAAGTTACTCTTTAATTTTGGAAAGATTTAACCCTTTACCTAACCTGAAAAGCAGATGACACTTGCAAAAATAATTCTTGAATAACTAATTTTTTTCATTTTTTGTCTCAAAAACATAGGTTATGACCCCTCGTTGGAATGAGCTCGTTCCAACGAGGGGTCATAACCTATGTTTTTGAGACAAATAATGAAAATTAATTGGCGAATTTTGAGAATAGCGCTGGCCGGTTTTGGACGTTACGTTAGGTAAAGGGTTAACTCGCTGTATGAATAAAAAACCAAAATGGGTGTGGGAAGTGTGCAGAAATAGTCTTTGTCAGTTTGTCTGTCCAATCTTGGATCATCATTATACCCACTTGTGAACCCAGGATTTGGGGTTTGTTTGAGGGGGGCAGGGTGGGGGGGGGGGGGGGGGGTAGTAGGGAGGGTGGGTTCAAGCTAGAAAATGAGCAGATTATCATCTGCAAAATGAGGTCTCCAGAGGGTGACTTTTGTGATGCTACCCTGCATCACTAAATTTACCCTCTGTGAACCTCAATCTGAATCAGAGTCTCAAAACTAAACAGAAAGAGGCACCCAGAGGATAAATTGACCCGCTGTGTGGGATAGTATCAGCAAATTCGCCCTCTGGTGACCTCATTCTGCAAATATTATTTATTTATTTATTGGTGTTTAAGGTCACATACTTATGCACAATGGCTAATCGGGACCGTGACAGTTTTACGGGTGGAGGAAGCCGGAGTACCCGGAGAGAACCACCGAGCAACGACGAGCAGCTGTCAGCTCCCCAACATCGTAACTCTGAACTCTGCACCGTAGCACAGGCAGGGTTAGATTGGTTGAAGACATGTGCACCATCGACGTGCAGTACGCCTCAGTACACAGCGTCATCGTGCCCCCATGTAGGCAATCGGGGTGAAGTGTCTTGCCCAAGGACACAACGCGGTTGTCGCAGGTGGGATTCGAACCGAGGACCTCTCGGCTTGCAGCCTGCACCTCTACCAACTGAGCCACCGCGCCCCCCTCATTCTGCAAATGTCATACTGCTTATTTTCAGGCCTGGGTGGCTTAGTTCAGTCTGAACATTGAATCTGAGCATTAAAATATTTTTAACAAGTAATTACCAAAACATAAATCATTTTCTTTTCAACTTACTCACAATTGTGTACAATTGGCAGGGCTCGATTTAACTGGATTAGCATAGCACTTTGCTCTCCAATTTCTGAATTTTGCTATTCAAAATTTATTAGTTTCAAGTGCTTTTGGATCAACTGCTAATCAATTTTCCAGGGTGAATAGTAAATTGCTATTCAAAATTTTCAGATTAAATCAAGCCCTGATTGGCTATAACATCAGTGCAAGCCCTACTTCAGAACTTCGACTCAAGCTAATAACTTTTGCAAACGAATATGAAAAAGTAGAAGAGTGCAAAGCACCAACAAAAAAAAAGATTGGAAGGGTCGAGTGAGACTGGCACTTGAAACTACAGGTACTCACCCTGCACACGTGTATTACGGAGTGCATGCATGAACTACCGTGATGTCCATTCCTTTCTTTTTACGTCCTCTAACATGGTCAGATTTCTTTTTGTCTTGTTTTGTTGATGCTCTCATTCCTTCCTGATATCTAGATAGTGATTGATCATATTATACAGTATATAAGTGAATGTTGTATCCTTTTACTCAAGCTTCAAATTATTATTTTCATTTATGCTAATTGTAGCTTGCATTCTCTGTGTGTACCTCTGTATTTTCGCACGCGAAAACTTGGCCCAAGCCACTGATCAGTTTTATGCCAGTGAGAATTTTTGTGATTTTGTGAACCTGGTGGGGTTTTCCCCTCAGAATTCTTTTCTCACCCCTTTTTGGACCATGCCTAAGACTGCTCCCTGTTTCTCATGTTTGCAGGTGAAATTAGGGCTGCACGATATTCAAAACTGAATACTGGTATCGGTATTCAAAAAAATACCGTGGTATACCGGTATATCGAAAACTGTTCAGAAAAATGAACATAAGTACCACAATTGAGGCTTGAGGCATCACAATCGTAACGAATTAGCATTCCTTGATGACGCGGTTCGAAAAACCTTTACTCAAGGCAGACGATATCAAAATTTATTATTTTTAAAAAAAGTTAATCAGATGTTCCCCCCAAAATTCTACAAAACAATATCATGTGACCCCTCATTGGAACGAGCTCAACGAGCTCGTTCCAATGAGGGGTCACATGATATAGTTTTGTTGAAATTTTTTAACATCATTTTTCCAACTGCTGAAAATGTATATTACGTGAGTACATGCAGACAATTAATTAGGTAAAGGCATAATATTGTTCATTCGGGGCTACAGTTAAAAAACTCAAGACATCTTGAAAATTAAATTGTGGGTAAATCAATAATGACGAAAAACCGATATTTTTGTAATTACACCAGTATTCAATTGATATTGGGTTGAATACCGGTATATATCGGTTTATTGATATATCGTGCAGCCCTAGGTGAAATATGTGGATGACCTGCATACTAATTGTGTCAACTGTAATAGTTGTTCTCAGGCCAATCCCTGTGGCATCTGTGGGGTTTGGTCATCAAAATTCTGATCTGCCATGAACAACGTGGTTCTAGCTCGGGCTCGAACACCCCATTCTCGGGGCAACGTTAGCCATGTCTCAGATATTTCTGATAGTATATGTGGTGAATCTGTAATGCAGGATGTTGGGCAGTCCCTTTCGGTAACAGATTCCTCCATAGCTGTTGGTGGTGCTGGTGATGGGATGCCTTAAGTGGGGACTCCGCTCTCCTTTCCTTTGGCACCAGTGGTCACCCTTTCCGTCAAGACGAGTTCTTCCGGGGTCCACTCAGGTGCTCTCTCCAATTTTCCACCGGCATCATCCACAGCTGCTGGGTAATTTATTCATGCTACTCCTTTTCTGCCTGGCAGCCTTCCTTCCATCTTTTATACGGCTGCTCATATGAGTGGGCCGTATTATGGTATGGCAATATCCATCCATCCGTCCATTAGCTTTTGTTTGTCCATGCGATAACTTGAAAACAATACATCCAACAGATACTATTTTTTTATGGTTGATTAGTCATGACAAGAGGATGGTTCCTTTCGATAACCAGCATTCTGGCATGTCCAATATGATCACCGTGGCAACCATCTGGGAGTTTTGGTGACTTTTGATTCTCCACGCAATAACTTAAAAACAATAAAACAATATATTAAACTTTAATGGGTCGTAAATTGACCTTTTGTTCAACTAAAAATTTCTTCACAAGCGCAATTTCTTCAAAGGCAGCCGTATATTGATCCACCGCCTGGCGGTGCACTTGTCTGGGGATGGTATACAGACTTGTGGGCCCGAGTCTGTATCTGGTGTGGTTCCTCAGGGTTCCCAGCCTTCCCTGGCTTCTCAGCAAAGCTGTACAGGTTTATTGGCTGCCCCATCTCATCTAGCTAGATTCACACCCAGCTGGTTGGGATGCTCTGTCACTTCGACATAGATTCCTCGACCCTCATTGGGGTGAATCGTTTGTTGTTCAGCCTTCCCCTGCTGGTGAGCCAACCAGCAGGATGGGGCAGAAACAGTGGCAACCAGGGCCTTCTGTGACACAGAGGCCAGTGTTGTCTCGCATTCCAAGGCCACAAAAGGTTCTTTCTTTTCACAATCTGACGCCTTTCTGCCTCCAACGTGGTTTCGTGTGTACGATTCTGCTTGTCCACTGGTCTTCCAAGGGTTGACTACAGTGGACGAGGATTCCTCCTCGTGTGTACTAAGTCAAAAACGGTAGTTCACAGTGGTTTTCAGTTAAGTCTTGGCAAGCAGGGAATGCAGGGTTGTGAGTCACAGGGTCCCTGTGTGAAAAGGTTAAGAAAAGAAATTGCAGAAATGAACTCTGGTGCCTTATTCTGAATTCAGTTGGTCTTTGCGCTAAAGAAGTGATCTCTAGCAGGGCTTCTAGAAAAATAAAAACTTTTTTTATGGAAGTGAAACTGTGTTACATTACTATAGTAAACAAGTTGTGTGTTTGCTGGTGAAAAAGATAGGGTAACGGAAGATTCAATGCCTTGAGCAGAAAGCCTCTAAAGTGTTCAGAAGTGGTATAAAAGATGGGCTAATCTTGATTTTATATTTGTATTGAAGCCATAGATGCTGAACATGGCATTAAATACCAATAAAAGGTATTAACCCTTTACCTAACAAGAAAAGTAGACGACATTTGCAAAAACAATTCTTGAATAACTTATTTTTTTCATTTTTTGTCTCAAAAACATAGGTTATGACCCCTCATTGGAACGAGCTCGTCGAGCTTGTTGCAATGAGGGGTCATAATCTATGTTTTTGAGACAAAAATTGAAAAAATAATGAAAATTAATTGGCGATTTTTTAAAATAGCGCTGGCCGGTTTTGGCTGCTGCGTTGGGTAAAGGGTTAATAATAATTCTGTATTAGAATCTTACCGTTTTAGCCACAGATTTGTTTACCAGACTTAAAAAATGCAGAATGAACACTCCAGCTCCAGGAATATTTATTTATAGATTTTTGTTGCTATTTATAGGATTATCGAGGTGCTGTTGATGACAAGAGGTCGAGTACAAACAATACCAACATTTCATTGATAAAAAGATTTAATCATCACTCGACAATGGTACTCAAAGCTTGTAACAAACAGACATCTGAATTGACTCAGTCTGATTCAAACTGTGATAATTCTAAAAACACAAGTGATAAAAAACTCAGTGATTGTGCAAAAATTATGAACGGGGAGAGTTCAAGGAGTTCATATGTTAGTGATGAACCGGTATGCAAAAAGGTTAGTATGACTGTTCTTTCTGCATTGAATTGTGAACTGTAGAGATTTTCAAATGTTAACCCTTTATCCAACGTAACGGCCAAAACCGGCCAGTGCTATTCACAAAAATCGCCAATTTTCATTATTTTTTCATTTTTTGTCTCAAAAACATAGGTTATGACCCCTCTTTGGAACGAGCTTGTCAAGCTCGTTCCATTGAGTGGTCATAACCTATGTTTTTGAGACAAAAAAATAAAAAAAATTAGTTAGGCTACACAAAGTAGATCTTCTGTTTCTCAGGCCATTATTTGTAAAATTGCATGCGGGCGAGCGGTTTTTTATTTTATTTTTTATTTCAGTAATTATTTCTTTGCCGTCAAAAGTTCATGTTCTTGGTTCAAGTTTTAGGAATCATAATCTACAGAATAGCATGGGCGGTTGTGTATTTCATCCCTTGAGTGCAAGAAGGCTAAAGCATTGCAAAGCCTTCTTGCAATCAAGGGACAAATTCCTAAAATTTTTTAACTTGGGTAAAATATCAGACATAAACCATTTAATTTTAATTTTTTTTAAGTTTAAATTAGTTATAAAAAGAGAGCATGCGGCAGCCAAAAGGACCATGCGGGAGGGCCTGAGAAACAGATTTTTTATTTTTTAGGCCTTATTCAAGAATTTTTTTTGCAAGTGTCGTCTGCTTTTCATGTTAGGTAAAGGGTTAAAGTACTTTGAGTTTTTGAATGCCTAACTCTTAAGGGCCTATTTCCGACTTTGGTCAATTTTTACTCTGTTAGAACTTGTGCTCCAACTTGCTGGGGTTGGGTAAACTTGCAAGGTAAACTCTTAAATACATTGGCATTTGTTTCTAGACAAGTCTTGGCTGCCTATATAGGAGCCAAGACTTGTGTAGACACAACTCCAAGGTCGCAGAGCATTAAACGTCATAGTGTTGCTAAAATGTATGGGAAATCTCCAAGCCTTTTAACTGGCCGTGGTAGAGAGCTGAAAGCTACTATCAGGGCTCTACTAAAAAGTGCTGAAAGCCCCTTTAGTGGCTTTACACGGTTCGCATAATCTTGTCGGTTGTGCAGTAGTGGATAAAGAAATATTCATATAAAATCGTTTTGTTACAATCTGCACTCTCCAATAAATTGCAACAAAAACAGTTAATGATGAACAAAATCTTGCTAAACTGAGGCACCCCTTGCTGGCAGCATTGGATCTTTGATAAAAAAATATGCATGTTATAAAAGCACCTTTGAAAAATAATTTAGCACTCGGATCAGTTAAGGGTTAAAGGATCTGAAGATATTTTTATACTGTACCAATGACCCAGACATAGCTGGTGCTAACTCTTAAAACATAGGGCCAAACACAAATTTTGCCCCCCAATCCCCAAAATTTGCATTTAAAACCATAGAAAACATGTCCTTAAAGGCCCTCCACACTTCGCCTCTACTGCGCATGCGCAGTGTCAAGGACGTTCCGAAATTGGTGCCATTAATCATTCTAAGTTTGGCCCTTCATCAGTTAACATCTGACTGATCTTTGTGCTTGTAAATCTCAGTTTAAATGATGCCAGACACATAAATATTAGTGAAATGGTGATTCTAAGGAGGATAGAGAAGGAGGAGAGAAAAAATGTGTGACAGAATATTATCAGGGCTGTAACTTAAAATTTTTTAATGAAATTATGTTAAGTTACCTATTTTCGAGGCAGCAGCCATTTTGTTGTCATTCTGATTATTTAGTTACACTGATTTTTTAGTGTTTTCCTCTCTCCCTGTCCTTTAAGTCCCCCCTTGCTATTCTCCCATGCTTTTGGCATAGTTTTTGAAATTATTATTACTAAATTTTCTTGGGAGTTTTAGCTGAATAACAGAATGAATTCTGTTCTTTTCCCCATGTTTACGTCTTCACCTACGGGTGGTTAGGCGTTGTGTTCTGCATCTTCCATCTGATGTTCTGCAGTTTCTTCCCTGGAAGTCTCTGTTTTGCATCAGATAGTGTATTTTTGGTAACTGATTCCGGGCCTGGGTGCCTGGAGTCTTATTTTAGTGTTTTTACATTCATTGTTTACATTTACAACAGCCCTCTGTGTGAGGGGGGGATTTCTGGAAAATAATATCTGATGTTATTTTAATCATAACTAGATACATTATTATTGTTCGTAAGTGTTGAATAAATTGTTTAAAATATTTTTAAAATTTTTGTCCACACTTAGGCTTGGGATCCATTGGGGCTCAACGTTACTTTTCAGAAACTTGGGCTGTTCTGAAAAAATATTTTTTCAAAATATTTTGATTTCAATTATTTTTTCAATATTAATGGATCATATTATTATTATGTATTTTGATTGCCAGGGGTTAGTGCGAGTACCAGGACTTGTTTTCTTTTCACATTGAAAGGATATTGATCAATTGTAATAAGAGGAAGTCTTCCTCTGACTTTATAATCATTCTATATGTGGTCAGTGTACTCGCATTAACTCCTGTTCTGTATCGTATGATTTCGATGACAATATGGGAAACGTATGTCATGGTATGTTATTGGGGAAATGGACACTCCGGTCCTTTCCCCGCAGGGTCACTCTACTTTATCAATTTCTATTTTCAGACGATCAAGATTAGGGTGATTTATCTGTGATGTCTTCCAACAGTGTGCCTCCGTCGTCACAATTAATGAAGGGCTAGCGGAAAAGTGCTCATGTAAATACGCCAATTGCCTAAGAGGACCCTAGTAGGTACGACGGCCTTTGACGTCCGCTAGCTCGCCCGGTGTAGCGTCCATTCACCGAATGGTTCGGCAGCCGGGTTCGTCCGTTGCGGTCTAGAAGGAATTTTGGGGTGATGCGAGCACTATAAATCAACCTAATGCACACCCAGTGACGGCGGATCGGAGGGAGAACGGAGGAAGCCTTTTAGTCCGGTTCATAGCTCGTCCCAGTCCATCCGGACGGCAAGTGAGAGAGGCCCCTCTCTCGTTCACAACATCTGGCCCCAGATGTTGTGGTACAAATGTTTCGCATTCGGAGCATACGTCCGTCGCTCGGGACGCTCCGACATATAGTCAGTCCGGAGTAGACTGTCAATAAGGCTTCCTCATTCTCATAGTTGCGCACACGACCGCTCTTGGCTACGTGACCACGGATATCCAGTCAGCTTCGCCAGTCAGAGATTCATCGGCGACCAGGTCACACCATCCGGTAGCCAGGGACACGAGGCCTGCAGACTCCGGACGTTCGCATAGGAAGTGTGCGGGAGTCAACGTACACGGAGCTTCCGGCGGCAATGCATCGTAAGACCGCTACTGCACAGGCCTCGGGAATGGACGTGCTTTCCTAAATAGCACAGTTTATCGCAGCATCCCAGCATCAACTGAATCTGTCGCATATTTTTTATCCGACGATGCTGGGTCGGGACGCTCCGCGGAAGCGGGTACGGACGTCCGAAAATTTCATCCGGTCCGACGGGATACCGAAAGGGATTTGGAGGATTTCGAGCTTTCCCTTTCGGAACAACATATGCTGTTGTGTATGTCATCTGACTTGGTCTTTTACAGCTTCTTTCGTCGGACCAGAATGCTGCGATGCCGGATAAGAAACTGATAGCGTCGGAGGACTTAGAAATTTTTTGTTCGGTTCAGGGACATCGTCCCTCAGTTCCGACATAGTCCAATAATGTCACGCAAACTTTCGAATTATTGAACGACGCTATATATATTATTATTATATGCTTGCTATAACCAAGCATTTCTGATTTCTTGTTCGCAAAGTTACGGAGATGTCTTTTAAAAGTGTGCCTCTGTCGTCATAGTTAATGAAGAGCTAGCGGCAATAAGTGCTCATGGAATATGTCTATCGCCTACGGAGTGACATTCGCTAGCTCACCCGGTGTAGCGTACATTCATCGAATGGTTCGGCTGCCGGGTTCGTCCGTTGCGGTCTAGGAAGGAGATTTGGGTGATGCGAGCACTTTAATTACTTTAGTACTCACCCAGTGACGGCAGATTGAGGACAGATCGGAGGAAGCCTGTTAGTCCGGTTCCTGGCTTGTCCAGGTCCGTCCGGGCTGTGAGCGAGAGAGGTCCCTCTCTCGTCCAACAACATAGGGGACCGCATGTTGTGGTTCAGATATTTTACATTCGGAGCATATGTCTGTCGGTCGGGACGCTCCGTTATATTGACAGTCCGAGAGACTGTCCTTAATGCTTCCTCATCCTCACAGCAGGGCACACGACCGCACATTGGCTACGTGACCTCGAATATCCGATCAGTTTCGTCATTCAATGATTCCACGGCGAATAGGTCGCGCCATCCGGTAGCCAAGGGACACGAGGCCTATGCACTCCGTTCGCTCGCATATTGGTAGTATGCACGGGGTAACGTTCACGGAGCTTCCAGCGGCAATGCATTGTAGGACCGCTTCTCCTCAGGCCTCAGTGACGGACGTGCCATCCGAGATAGCACAGTTGTTTCGCAGCATCCCAGCAATTGACAGTTTCTTGGTCGAATCAGGAATTATCCGACGGTGCTGGGTCGGTGCGGTCTGCGGTTGCATCAGGTACGGACGACCGAACGCTTTATAGGGTCCGACAGGATGGCGAAAGGGATTCGAAAGATTTCGAGTTTTCCCTTTAGTAGTATCGGAAGCTGCCTTTCATATCTAATGGCATTATCTTCCAGTGATTGTTATTTCGGACTTCATTGCTGCGATCTTGGATAAGAGACTTATAGCGTCATTGGACTCGGATTTTTCGATCGGTTCAGGGACATTGTCCTTGACTTACCGACGCAGTCCAATAATGTCATTACAATATGTGTTTTAATTTTCGACGCTATATATGCATACAAGCCTGCTACCAAGCATGATAGTTTAGTTTCTTGTCCGCGTTGCTCATTTCTGCCGTTTTATCATTTATACGATTAGTCTATTTGGCAGAGCAGGGCATACCGAGAGTTCATATGCGTCTAGACGGTGTGGTTAAAGACGGGAAATATTCTTTTTCGCCGTTTATGTCTTTTCCAACTTCAATGTTGGAAACGACATGATGTATAGTAGACTTAACTTAGACGCTTTATCATACGTAATCCGCCTTACGGAGGCGTTATCATTACGTTTTCAAGAAAAGATTTACGGGATATTATTCTCAATGTAATTTCTTTTGAGGGCAGTAGTTTGTTCACGTATAACTCCGCACTTCAGTGGCTGATTGGAGTTGGTTGACGTGACGCAGCCCTAGCTACATCCATACGCGTGGATAGTAAGGTTAAGAACTCTCTCAGAGTCGCTTCGTTCTCGGAGGAGCTTCTCTTCGACGGCAACTTTTCGGCAATCCATGAATTGCTCGATTTCACGTTCTCTTGTCTATCTAGTGTTACAAGAGATTCAGACTGGGGCAAACATTCGGTGGTTGACTCAAAAGAGTGCCACCGCAGTTGCCGGACCCGAGTGTGGCTGTTATGACGGTTGCCAGTCAAGCAGATTGGGATATAATACTGATCCCAACGGATTCGAAGTGCCAGGGTCTTTGGGTTCCGCAGTCTCTTAGCAACCAATTTTCTTCCGCGGAATAATGTTTTTTAGGCTTGCTTTATGTCATTGCATGAACATTATTCAGAAACGCATGCCCAAATCCTGTCCGTTAATTCGACAGTAGTGGCGTATCTCCGGAACCAGGGAGGCACTCTTTCTTTTCCGTTATTCAATTTAATGGAAAGAATCCATCTGTTGGTTGTAATACACCAAGTTCTGTTTTGGTCCATCATATTCCGGGTCGTCTGATTGTTTTGCCGGACTCCCGTTCACTTACGGGCCGCTTGTTGCTGTCAGAATGGACTCTCAACAAACAGTATTCAATCAGATTTGCTATCTATGGGAGCGCCCAATGATGATTTATTTACGACACAGCTTGCTAATCAATTGCCGACGTATGTGTTGGCTTGTCCAGATCTCTGAGCTGATGTTGTTAACGCTCTATTGATCTATAGGACGGAATGATAGGATACGCGTATCCTCCGGCGCTGTTGTTTCAGCAGGTATTGCTAAGATAAACAACCACAATACATTTCTGTTGATAGCATCTCTATCTTCACAGAGATCATGGGTAATTTACTCTCTTGTCTACTGTGGGTCTTAACGTGAAATCTTCCTCAATGTGAGGATCTTTTTTCACTGGGTAAATCGTGTCATCTTTATCACAACCCGCGAGGTCTCAACCTTCATGTATTCCATTGTGTGGTCCGTATTGCATTGTAAGCATTGTACTGGACGAGCTTTGGACGCGATTTCTTACTATAGGAGGTCCTCTTCTTCGCTATTCTATGCGGCTAAAGTGGAGGCTCTTCCGTCGTTGGTGTAGGGATCATTATGTTCATATTGTTGATCCCTCCATACTACTCATTGCAATTTTTTAGTATACTTGTTTCACAAGATCTACTGCAGCCTGTTATTATTAAGGTTATAGGTTTATATTACCTCATACCTATGCACTCTACGATAGTTTACAATTGAGTCTTATGTCTCTTTATCTAAGTCAGTTAGTAACTTTTTGATATATAGACTTAGAATCTTTAGATTAAATTCCTATATGGATTTTAACTTCGGTTCTTATTTAGCTAAGTAATCATTTGAGCCTCTGGAAACAGTAGTTTTCAAATTCTGACCTTTTAGACAGTAATTCTGTTGGTTTCTCTTTTACTGTAGAGTCAGTGAGTTTCATGCACTATCGATGGATGATTTTCACTTTCGTAGTTTCGGAATCCCTATTCCGTTACTATTTAGGTTGGATTTTTGCATAAGAGTTAGGCTCCTAATATCCAGAACCTATTGTTATTAAGGTCCTTCCGTCTTCGTACGGGCATAGGCCTTTACTCTTTCCGGGTAGAGTTTATGTATTTATAAACAGATATCTGTTTTATTACTATGGGCGTAAGCTTCTTCTGTCTTTGATGCCTAGTAGAAGGACGTTACGCTCCATTCTATTGTTAATGGATTCTATTAACTATCGGTACTGCTTATGGTATATCATTGACTTAGCAGTTGTGCTTAAGATTTCGGCTCATGAAGTAAGAGTTCTTCTACATCTTGGGCTTACATTAATAGTGTCGCTATTATAGATTTTTGAAGGCTGCTCATTGCGCTCAGCCATCCACATTCATGAATTTTTATCTCAGAAATATCGAGTCCATTTCTGGAGGCCTCTATTGTTAGGTCTATTATCTACTGCTCAGAATGTCATTCACTTAACAGTTGCTACTATAGCTAGGTAGGCTGTCTGTTTTGGCAGTGTCTCCGTTCTGCTGCCCTCTTCGCTCTGGGCTGTTTGACCCAGGGCAAGAAAAAGGGGGGGGGGGGGGAGGGTGTTCCCTTGGGTCACCTGTTTTACTATGAAAACAAGGGGATACCTCCTCCGGAGTTTGTAATTCTGAGCTGTTATTGAGATGGTTGTTTAGTGAGAAGTTTATGTTTTAAAAATTCATTCAAGTCTTAGTTTTTAAAGTATAGCTTTTGAATATTGCATATGTCTACGGACATGATTATGCAATCCTCAGACACTTTTAAGGAGTATAAGAGTCTCTATTCTCTAGACTTACTTTATTTATTGGCTTACTTTAAAAATTATTAGTATAAGGATTATATTGGATATTAATAGAGTACATGGATGTATGAAGCTCAATTTTGGAAGGTGTTGTATCTTTCTAATTTATCATAAATAAGAAAGATACATGTAAGGCCTATTACTTCTTTTTCCCTACAGGGGATGACTCTATTTTATATTATCAGTGACCGTTGGGAACGGCGAGCGATCGCGCCAGCGCACCATCGCGCACCGCTTTTTCGTATACCGCGAGTAATTAGTCGCGCACGTTTCTCTTCCGGTCGTGTTCAAAGCCTTCGTCGGAGTCTCCGACGAAGGCTTTGAACACGACCGAAATTCAAGTCGCCCTCCCAAACTTCCTTGGGAGACATGGCAATTTAATGTATTTTCTTATGTTTTATTTTTTAAAAACACACGCTTCCGCAAAAAAACAGTAAACACGGTTGCTGTTAAAGTCCGTCACACGGCTATGAAAATAGCCTAAACTAGCCCAATTTTATATTTCTGAAAAGAATTGCAATGGCGTAGTCGTTCGAACAATTCGCCCCAACTGATAGCAACCAGCACAAAATGGCTATTTAAAAACAAAGTACCAGACAAAACAACGAATCACACAAGACACGCATCGAGTTAATTAGAATTTATTAAAGTTAACCACCGTTTCAAAACAAAAAAAAATGTATTGGAGACAGTTCGTCCATATCGAAATTGCTTGCGGTTATGCTCTGTTCCACTGAAAAATTGGCTGCATTGAAATTCGCCCCGCAATACATTGAATGTTTTTCTTTGAAAACTTGTGAAGTTTGTTGGAAGGGGGTTAAATGTAATAAGGCTACAATAGAAATCACAGGTATTTGGATGGATAAGAATGGCAGACCTTCAAAGCACCAATCGCACGTGTCAGTGAAAGATGGTTGGCAGAAATTGTCAGTTTTCTGAACAGTGTATTATTACACAGCGCAGCCGGGAAGGGAGACAACTGAAATGTTTTGTCATTTACCAAAGAAATTAATTAACTCAAATTGTTAATAACGCTTAATTTACGAAGGATATCGAAAACTTTTTTAACTACGCTTTTCAACTCAGTTAGGGTATTCAGAAACCATGAATGACCCAGCTTCTTATATGAACTTGAAATTTATTTTAAACACTTTAAATATTTTTTTAAAAAGAATATACCTTCTGTTACAGAGAAGAACACTCTCACCATGGGTCATACTAAATTTCAAATCCACATCGTTGACGCAAATACAAAATCAACTGCACGGTAACCTTAGTCATCACTGTTCGGCAAAGAGTTAGGGGGTATTCAGAAACCATGAACGACACAGTTTTTTGTGGGGTGGGGTGGGGGTGGGGATTTTAACCTACATTCTGTTATGTAACCATCTGACTTAGTTTTGTGTGTGTTTGTATGTTTGGATAACTTTTATTTATTTTTTTCTCCACAATTGTGTCCTCTATGTTCATTTATTTTGTCACGATGACATATACGTTTTATGTTTTTTTTCTGATTTCTCCTTCATGTCCACTGACTTCTCCCTCCTGGGTCCTGACTTCTCCCTAAAGTCTCTGAAGGGAGAAGTCACTTCTCCCTAAAATCAGCTGCCAGGCTGACCCCTGGTCGGAGAAGTGCAAAGTACAGAAGAACCTGTCATGAGCGACCACCCTTGGGACTTGCCAATTTAAAACTCCACAAACCCCTCCACACAATCACATCCAAAAAAGAATTACCGAATGTGAAGACGTTTCGGCCCAATTTCTAAGACATTTTGGCCTCTTAGGGCCGAAATGTCTCAAGGCCGAAACGTCATAAAACCAATTATTTTGGAAATCGCGCGTTATTAGGCCTACTGATTTCTCAACAGCAATCACCACCAATCCTCGTTATTCCACCTGGGGGCGAATTGGCCTGAGGCATTATTTTTTATTTTAAAAATCACTCTCCTAAAATTTTTCACTCTCGTAAAATCTAAAAGTGGAGAGTGAATTTCCACTCTCCTGCTCTCCCGCTCCCAACGGTCACTGTATTATTGAGCGTATTCCATTTTGCTCTATGTCCTTGGCCCTCAGCCTTTTTACTATTCAGCTATGTCTGGGTCATTGGTACAGTATAAAAATGTTAAAAAATTTATAGTAATTTCTATATTTTTTATACTTACCAATGACCCAGACGGGGATGGCCCTCCCAGGAGTTGGGAACTCTTGCCTCCCCGCTAAGTACATAGCGCTTACCAGGCACTGGTTTTTAGAATGATTAATGGCGCCAATTTTGGAACGTCCTTGACACTGCGCATGCGCAGTAGAGGCGAAGTGTGGAGGGCCTTTAAGGACATGTTCTCTTTGGTTTTAGATGCAAATTTTGGGGATTGGGGGGCAAAATTTGTGTTTGGCCCTATGTTTTAAGAGTTAGCACCAGCTATGTCTGGGTCATTGGTAAGTATAAAAAATATAGAAATTACTATAAATTTTTTAACTTTTCAACATTTCAATATTAAAAAAATTGGGGGAGGGGTACATGAATGTCATAAGAAAACAACTTTTATATAAGGCTATACAAAGTTGATTGTCTGTTTCTCAGGCCATTTTTTTCCCAAAAAGCATGCAATCGGGCAGGTTTTTTTTTCTTTTTATTTTTCCCCAAGAGGTTGTTTGCGGTAATTCGACCCCCACCCCAAACGCCTGGTGGACAATGCAAAATTTCTGCCTATATGCAATTTATTTTCAGCTATGACTGTTACTTTTATATCAAGCAACGGTTACTATTAGTTATCCAATTATCCTGCATCTCAAATGCATTTATTTAAATTAACTGGGAAACTCGTAATGATTTCAAATAACAGTACACAAATTCCCAATGACGGCCATTTACAATACAAATGTTACTAAAAATAAATGCCAGGAGACTGTGTTCCATTCAACATAGCACCTGACATTGCACACTTTGTGAGAGTTGGTGCAAATCAAACTTGGTGCGAATCGACTATTGCCCTTTGTGACTGTTTGTTGTCGGACTGAACGACACCTTCCTTCTTGCTGTCATTATGACTTACCTTTTACAGAATAAAACACTTTCTGTCATGAATATTGCTAAAACCCACCCACTTTATTAAAGTATGATGTAGAAAAAGCTTGAAGTGTGTTAATTTAAAATCCACCAACGCATCGATATCGATTTACCGAAATGAGCACAATATCTCAAATTTTTTTTCAAGATTTTTTGGTGTCATAAAAAGGTTGCATGCGCAGCAAAAATAACCATGCACTTGGGCCTGAGAAACAGAGGTTCTTTTTTATGGCCTAAGTAGTTTTTCTTATGACATACATGTTCCCCCCCCCCCCCTCCCCAATTTCTTATCACCCTACCTTACAATTGTTTACTACAGGCTTGCACTACAGTGGAACAGTGGAAGACCCTAACTCGGAAAATATTCTCTCTATTTTGATCTTTCCCAAGCGATTTGGGAAAGAAAAGTGGTGCAAAAGCACCAAGAAAAAATAAGCCAAAACTGGGTCGGGCGCCATCGCCGCACATCCAGTAGGGGACGCTCTTCTCTTACAACTCCACGACTTCCGGAACCAGTGCAAAGCAGTAACTAATGAATCATTCTTTTTTCGTCCGCCCATGTGGTAGGACGTCCATTTGCAATTGAGAAACAGTGATAATTCAACTCGTTGATGATGGTTACCTGTGACTGGAATTATGGATCAAAGAATAACAGGACTGTGTTTTATATATTCTCGTTATTATTTTCAACCACATTTTCATTGTATTTTATATATTTTCTGTGTCGCGTGAGACTTTCGCGTACCGTGCGGTTCGGACATAAAATTTTTCGGTTGAGAAATTTATTATTATTATTGGAGTTAGGTGTCAATAAGGAGCTGTATGGACAGGATTTCTCCTCTCTGTTGAGGGCAGAATTTCTGTTTTTTGTGTCCCTGTCGGCCATCTGGGTTCAGTTGTGTTCCCGCCTGTCCTTTTTCTGCCACCTTTCTCTGCCACCTTTCTCTCGTAGTTGGGGGTGTTCTTCTACTTTCTACATCTGTTGAGTTCACCTTTTTCTTCTACTGCTCTCACCTCTGTTATGTCCAATACTGTTCCTTGAGGGCAATGCCTTTTGCCCATGCTTGTGGTGCGTTCTCAAGGCGACACCTGTGGGGGGGGGGGGGGGGGGGGGAGGGAACGCTGTTGTTCAGGGCCTCCTGACACGACCACGTCTGGTGAGAGTTATACCCCTCTGTAGGGGACGTGCAGTCTTTAACCATGGTGGATACTGCGGGAGCTGTTGAGTTGTCTGGTGAAGAGATGCCTGGTTCCGGATCTATGGTCCCTCTCCAGTCGACATCAGAGGCTGTCACTGGGGTTGTGACACCTCCTTTGGAGGCCAAGCTCGGTTGCTTTCTCCCCTTTTCAACCAGTTTCAACAGCTCCCATTGTATCTGCTGCTCCTGCTGTTCCGTCTGCAACGTCTTCGGTCACCGTTTCAGCCGACCTCGCCTTGTCCCTGCAGGGGTCTGCAGCCATGTTTGGTAGTGTGTTGTAAGGTATCGGCCTCAGCCTTCCCTGACTTCAACTCGGCAAAGTCGGAAGGGGCTGCTGACCGAACCCTCTGTTGTGGCCTCTCAGTCGTCGAGCACAGCAGTTTTATCCCCGCAGGGGTCTGCATAGATGTCTGATAGTGTGGACGTTGGATATCGGCCTTGGCCTTCCCTGACTTCAACTCAGCGAAGTTGGAAGAGGCTGCCGGCCGAACCCTCTACTGTGGTCTCTCCACCGTCGAGCGCTGCAGTTTTTTCATTGGATGTGGATGTTCATGGTGGGGTCACTATGAACTCTGTGGCATTTCTGTCCATGCCCTCTGGTCACATGGCCAGTTTTGCGGGACCAATGCCTTTTGTGCAGTCTGGACCCTCTGTCCCTCAGAGGTCCACTGCGACTCTCCTGAGTTTCTGCTCTGTAGATCCTCGGGGTATGTCATACCCCGAAACACATCTGCCTTCAGATGTTTCGGCTGCTGCCCATCGCCCCGCTTCGGGTGTATTTGAGGATCGTGACCCTTCGCTGGTTAAAAGGGTCAGGAGTGAAGCCACTTTGCTGGTTCATTCCCCTGTCAAACCGGCCGACACAGGCAGTGAGCTTAGGGAGGCCCTCTTCTTGCTCACTCAGGTTCTGTCCAAGAGCCTTCACGTAGCTTCCAGTGAGGCTACGAATGTTTCCAGGCACCCCCTGTGGGGCTGCCTCCTGGGATTGGAAACAGGTCGCTTTCTGATCCCTTTGGTGTGCCTACACCATGGGAGGCATCGGCTGGTTTGCCCATGATGGGCTATGTGTCTTCCGTCTCAGGGGATGAGTCAGACATACCTGACATCAAGAGCCAACAGTCTTCTGACTTGGGGGCAGCTCTTGACTTTGTGTTTAGGTTCCTTCCAAATCTCAAACCAGCTGACAGTGTCAGCCCGGCCGCGATCATCGGTCGCGCGCCTACAGTCTGTGGAGCAACCTGCTTCTGGGTGCCTTCAACCGTGCCAGTTGGTACAGGTGGTTGAAGTATTTACAGCTTTAGACTCTAAGCTGAGTTCCAAGGCTATGAAGACGTCGTTCTTCACCAGGTTGACACTTTTTTGCCTCTGGCTCATTATCATTCCTACGAATCCGCCAATCCGTCAGTCTGCCAGACTTCGACGGTCTTGGATCAGGACTTCACCTCCCCCGTGCTTTTCAAGCCCAAGTTGGCCATTATTCCTAGGGCGACTCTGGAATCCGTGTTGGGCTTATCGAGAGACAAGTCGTCTCTGCTTTAGCTGCCCACAGATAAGTTTGACGACGTACAGGCTCTGTTGCGTATGCTGTCCAAGGCACTCATGCATCTTACTCACATGCATGCCTGTAACACGGCTAACTTGGAATTAGTTTGCAGGGCGCTGTGCTGGACACAAGCCATTCCCTTCCTGAGGGGCAGCGCGCTGGTCTTCGATCTGCTTCTTTTGACAGGTCTGCAACTGTTCCGTGGCGACGGTCCGGGATGACGTTCCTATGTCATTCTAAAGTTCAGCTGCTGCTTTGTCAGCTTGATCAGCCTTCTGTTAGAAGTAGGGGCCATCCAAAGCCTAACAAGCACCCTTCTGCTTCCGCAGCGAAGCAGAGGAATGCTCCTCCTGCCACCGCTTCTACTTCTTACTGACAAGGTAAGGGTAAGCATCGGTAGGCAAGAGGGAGGACTCAGGATTCTTCATATAGCAGAGGAGGTGGTTTCTCCTCTCGCGGGCCTCACTAGGGCTCGAAATGAAGGTCTTCACCTCGATTTGTCCCAGGTTGGAGGAAGGATATCAGATTTGGCAGACCATTGGGCCACCAGGGCTTATATTTCGTCTAAATTTATGAGAATCCATTTGGATTCTCGTGAAAATGGTTGCAAGAATCCATACCTATTATGAGTGTCCCAGGATCCCATGACGCCACTATGGTTCAACCACTGTTGTATACTGATAACACATGTTAACCTTTTACCCAACACACTTTTTTAATTTTTAAAACTAAGTTTGATAATTTTTAAACAATAAATAATAAATAAATGATAAAATAATTAAATGAACAATATTTACCAATGAAATCTTACAAATATGGCTGTCGTTGGAACCGGCTCAATGAGCCGGTTCCAACGACAGCCATATTTGTAAGGTTTTATTGACAAAGTGTCAGGATATTTCAGGTCATGTTAGCCTTCTATTGGTTAATTTGTTGCCGCTGTGTTACTTAAAGGGTTAAATTGACTCAAATTTTTTCACGCGAATCCTAGCAGAGGTGCAGCGAGAATCTACATGGATTCTCGCCGGTTTTATTGCGCGAATCTTTGTGCGAATCGATTCTCGGATTCTCGTCGAAATGTAAGCCCTGGGCCACCATCACATTCGATCCTTGGGTGTTAGTTGTTGTGTGGTCCGGGCTGCGAATATCCTTCTTGAGGCACCCCACTCTGTCAAGAGTGCCTCTTCCAACTCCAGTTCCTTCAGACGTTTAACGTCGGGAGCTTCTGACCACAGATGTACAATCCCCTGGCAAAGGGGGTGATCGAGATCATCAAGAACATTCAGTCGGTGGGATTTTATTCCCGCCTGTTCTTGGTAACAAAGAAGGATGGCCGACTCCGACCGGTTATTGATTTGAGTATCCAGAACCAGTCTATCATTGCTCCCAAGATCAGCATGGAGACTTTCAGGTCAGTTCATCATTCCATTCACCAGGGAGATTTCGCTTCCAGCATCGACCTGCGAGACGCTTACTTTCACGTCCCGATTCATCGGACATCGCAAAAGTATCTCAGGTTTGCTTTTCTGGGGCGAGTTTACCAGTTTAAGGCCATGCCTTTCGGCCTCAACCTGGCTCCTTGGGCCTTCACTCGACTGATGTCGCATGTGATAGCCTTCCATTGCACACAGTTCAGGGTGACTACTTCGGCATATCTAGATGATATCCTCCAGAGGCATTCCATTGCTGCCTTTCTGGAGTCGGATGTCAACACACTGTTGAGCCTGCTCACGCCGCTGGGGTTCAGAGTCAACGAGGAGAAGTCGGACCTGGTTCCTTCTCAGTCGTTTTGTCATCTGGAGATGGACTTCCGTAATCAGTTCAATACGGTAGAGGTTCCCCGGACAAGTGCTGTGATTCTCTCAGCTTTAATTTTGCCCTGACTCTGTACCAGACCACATCCGTGACAGCTTGGAGTATACTCCGGCTGCTCGGTCCCTGCAGTTCAGTGACGGATCTCATTCCTCTAGGTCAGCTGCATGTCCGACCTCTCCAACACTTTCTGCTAAGTCGTTGGAGGCCAAATGTCAATCCTCTGGCTCTGGTGCTTCAGTTACCAGAATCTCTTCATCCTCACCTTCTCCCCTGGATGGATGTTCAGTGGATTACGCAGGGGGTTCCGTTGGACTTACCCACATCCGATCGTGTTCTGACAGCAGATGCAAGCGAGCTCGGATGGGGTGTGACTTTGGATCCTCTAGGTCTTTCCCTTTACAGGGCATGGGACCAGGATCAAGCAGCTCTTCACATCAACTAGAAGGAGCTTCTTGCTCTTCTGAGTTTCTGGCAGTGGATCCCTCACCTTTCGAATCGCCAGGTCCTTTTGTTGTCCGACAATTCGACAATGGTTACTTACATTCAGAACCAGGGTGGCACGCACTCGGTTCCCATGTATGAATTGGCTCGGGATATTCTACTGCTCTCTCAGGATGACAATGCCGGGGTAGTGGTTCGTCACATTCCCGGTCGCCTGAACGTCCTAACCGACTCCCTGTCCCGACGGGGCAGGGTCATTTCCACCGAGTGGATGCTACACAGGGCGGTGTTCCAGTCGCTTTGCGATCTCTGGGGCTTTTCTGATGGTTTTTCCTCGGTTGACCCGTTTTTTTCAGAAGCTCTCCCAACAGTGTTACGTTTACCACTGATTGCTCCTTTCTGGCCAAGAATCAGATACCAGAAACTACTCCACCTCCTATCTGTATCAGGGCTCTTTCTTATATTGAGGGTAACCGTTCTTTGTCCGGTTCTTGCAATTCGCATTTATCTCAACTGGATGCAGTTCATTTGGAAAGGCAGGAAACAATTTTTTCTGTCTCTTATTCCTGGTCGACAGAAGATCCCTCCTCAATCCATTTCTTGATGGATTTGTCTTGCTATTCATGCGGCTTACGCTCGTCTAGCGACTGGCGATTGTATTACCAGTCGTATTTCTGCCCACGAAGTGCGAGAGCTGTCTACCTGTTGGGCTTATTCTAACTCTGTCAAGTTGTCGGATGTTATGCAGGCAGCCTACTGGAGAAATGCTTCTACTTTCTCCCCCTTCTATCTGCGTCAGTTGCAGGAGCAGTCTGAGGACCTTTTTGCTTTGGGCCCTCTTTCTTCTGCTCAGGCTGTTGTTTGCCCTAGCCATTAGGCTAGTCACGAGGTCAGTTCCAGCTCTGTGCTGTTACTGCCCTTTTCTGTCTGTGCGTCGCACAGAACCGTACGCTACATCTCTCATTGTCTTTTACTAATGTTTGTGAGGCTATGGTTTGATAGGCCTGGGGACCACTTCCTCTATCCATGGTTCCAGTGCATTTGGGTTATGTAGGGGTTGGTTATGTGATTCCTTCCATCCTATTGTATATTCAGTCTGTAGTAAACAATTGTAAGGTAGGTTGATAAGAAATTTAAATATTATAGTAAATTTCCTTTCTTATTATCCCTGCCACAATTGTTTACATGGGGGCCCTCCCGTCTTCTTATTTGGGTAAAAATCCTTCCTCCCCGCTGATCACATAACTCCAATTTTGGCGAAGTCAAAGAATGATTCATTAGTTGCTGCTTGTGCACTGGTTCCGGAAGTCGTGGAGTTGTACTAAGAGAAGAGTGTCCCCTACTAGGTGTGTGCCGATGGCGCTCGACCCAGTTTGGGCTTATTTTTTCTTGGTGCTTTAGCACCACTTTTCTTTCCCAAATCGCTTGGGAAAGATCAAAATAGAGAGTATATTTTCCGAGTTAGGGTCTTCCACTGTAGTGCAAGCCTGTAGTAAACAATTGTGGTAGGTATAATAAGAAAGGAAATTTACTATAAAATTTAAATTTCTTTTTCCCTAATTTGGGCCCCTGGTTACCTGTCAAGTCCTTGCTTAGATTACGATTTATAATCAGTATTGTGGGATGTGCATAAAACAAAGGGTTTGTGTGTTGGAGAGGGAGTGGAGGTGAAGTATGCACAGTGCCTTCTGTTTCATATATACTTGCTTCTACTATATCAGGCTCCAGTCTACATAATGTTATGATGCGTCTGACGTTCTTTCTCATTCATAACTGCTGAGGCTATCAATTGTGAATATGGGTTTTACATAGTAAGCAACCTTTTGTATATTTTTTGCATAATAAAGGCCAAGTGGCCAAGAATTTGTGGATAATAGAGTGATGATATTGTTTATAATACCCAACTTCCCTTTAGAGGACCTAATGTGATAGCAGGGGTAGCAGCAGTTCAATAAAAGAGGAGGGGCACAAATTTACAATGATACCATGGCTCGACCCAGTGTTACAATCATATAACGGTACATGTACCATAACTTGCTATAGTCTCTCATTTAGATGAATATGCTGCTGTGTGATCACTGTCCTGTCCGTTTCTTCTACTTCAACCATCTTCCAACCCGAAGGCCAGCCTTCTGGTTGCAAGATAGTTGAGGTAGAAGAAACGGACCGAAGCGACCAAAAGTGGTATTCTTTGGCTAAATATTGCTTGGATTTGCAAATAATGTTACAGGAGTGCTTGTATATTGGCATGTTTGCATGCATCCACTTAACTCATTATGTTACTGAAAAACATATCTGTTGAAAAAAGTGGAGGAGCACGTGCCCCCTGTACCCCCTGCTCCGTGATAGACAATGAAAAATAATTCAGGAGAACAATTTGCTCCCCCAACAGGCTTGGCAATTTCAGGAGAGCGATTTTTTAGCTCTCCTTACTGCCCTCTTGAAAGAATTAAGGAGAGCGAAAAATTGCCCTCCTAAATATTTTGGTCTGGGATGATTGAGATTACAAGTATTATGCTCACATTAAATTTTTGTTGTAAAGCAAAAGTGCAATTTAACTTCGAAGTCACATAACATCACGTAATTTCATTTTGAAAGTGGTTTAGTGGTAAAAGGTAATGGCTGCAACCATACCCAAACACATTTGCAATCATTTGAAGCAAAATGGGTCACAGCAATATTTTTTTTTCTGGCAGTTTCAAGTTCAACAACTGACATCACAGTTTGAGGGGTAATTATTCAAGGAATATCGACACTATAATATACTACCATTACTACTATCCTGTCACTTGAAGCACTTGCACCAGCTGGATGTGACTGTAGATTCAAGCAGACCTGTTGTGCAAGAAAGTCATATGCCTACCACTACTACCTTCAACCCCCCAAGGGGGTTGAAGGTAGTAGTGGTAGGCGTATGACTTTCTTGGACAACAGGTCTGGGTACACACACAGGTCTTGTCAAGAGTGTGTTCGGTTGTTGAGTGAGACATCTAGATGTCTAAGAGATTTCGCTTTACCTTAGTAAAGTTAATAAAATCACTCATGTAGTCTGTTGGTTTCAGTTTCAATGAGTTCGTTTAACTGGATACTTAAAATGTTGTGTAAAGCTAATTGCTCTCCTAAGCTGATTGAGGAGAGCGATTTTTTGCCCTCCTGCATTTTTCAGAATGCCAGGCCTGCCCCAATTAGCTCCCAGAAGAGTGATATTTTTATACTAGAAGCAATGGCCCAGACTTGGCTGGTGCAAACTCATTCATTTCCAGGGTAAACACAAAGTGTAAACCCTCCAATCCCCAAAATTTGCATAAATACCCCAAAAATCAGAGTCCTCTCTGGTCTTCCATACTTTTGTTTACACCGCATGCACAGTAACCAGGAAGTGACCGAAACTGGCGCAAACATCATTTTTCTGTTTGGCCTAAAGTCAGCAACAACTGAACTGACATCTGTGCTTTAACCCTTTACACAACGTAACGGCCCAAACCGGCCAGCGCTATTCTCAAAAATTGCATATGAATTTTCAAAATATTTTCATTTTTTGTCTCAAAAACATAGGTTATGACCCCTCGTTGGAACGAGCTCGTTGAGCTCGTTCCAATGAGGGGTCATAACCTATGTTTTTGAGACAAAAAATGAAAAAAATTAGTTATTCAAGAATCTTTTTTGCAAGTGTCGTCTGCTTTTCATGTTAGGTAAAGGGTTAAATACTCTTTTCTGAAGATGCCAGACACAAATCATTCATGATTATGGTGGATTCAAGGAACTGAAAGAATGCTGGAAGTGAACTATGGAGGTTTTGGACGTTCAGGGCTGAAACTTTTAAATAATATAATTATGTAAAATTATTCATGTTTTCTGAATGCCATCATTCTTACAAATGAAAAACCTACTGTTTGTTAAATGTTCCTTCCCTCTCTTCCCATGAACCCTCCTGTTAAACTCCCAAGCTTTATTGGCTTTTTTATTGAATTTTTTTCTGTTAAATTTCTTGGGAGTTCAACGTGATCTACGGAATGTTTATTCCGTTTATCCCCATGGTTACGTCCTCATCCTGGGGGTGTTAGGATGTATGTTGTCTTGTATCTTCTACCAGATGCATTGTTTTTTCTTCTCATGAAGATCTAGCTTTGCATCAGGTAGTAATTGATCGGTTTCTGACTTTGGGCATATTGTATAGCCTGTTGTTTAGTTTCCGTTTTTTTCTGTTAACGTTTTTCACTTGGACAACGCTTTAATTTATTGTATTATTATAATTATTATGGTGTAGCAGAGTTATTATTTATTGTAGGATACTTAGGCTCTATCAGGATGTCCGTGGGCTCATGAGGTTCCCGTTGGGAACTTAGGCTATTTCCAAAAAATTTCGGAAATTTTTTTTTTTTTCAAAACAATTTTGATTGCCGTATATTCTGTATCCTTAATATGTATAAATTATTTGGTTGTTTAGGAGTGCTGGGGACTTTTTTTGGCTTACCAGGTAAATATTATTAAGAAATCTTTTTCCTCTAAGTGTAAGGCGAGGAAATCTGCCTCGTATTTATACTCTTGCTGTCTTGCTTGTAGTCATTGCACTCCTGATACATGTGCTACTTGTGTAGTATGGGATGCCAAATGTTCGAGGCGGGTGTCGCGTTATGTGTGTGGTGAAGTTCCGATGCTGGAACTGTCACCGCAGGCTAATTCTAGTTTTTCAGTCTCTTTTTCAGAGGAACAAGAATATGGTGATGGTACAGTGATACCCATCCAAAATTTGCTGCCGTCGTGGCACTCAGATGAGCAAACATACATAGCTGCAAAGGTGCTCATGAATATCAAACAAGGAATAAGGCCTCTTATTCCATTAAAAACAGCTAGCTCGATCGGTGAAGTGGTAACCCCACCAGTGGGGTCCGTAACACCAGCTAAGTCCATAGCGGTCGAGTGTAGATTTGGGCAGGGCGAGCACCTCAAAATCAAAAGCTCACCCGGCAACCATGGCAAAGGGGAAGAAGCCAGCAAGTTTCTCAGTGGAACACTCGGCAAGATCTAGGGTCAGATCGCGAACTGGAGAGCCTTCTCCATCCCGTCAACAGTCGAGGCCGGCTGTTGCGGTTGCGAGAAACTTTACTGAGCCGGAGCTAATGTCCTTGTTGGCCGTTCGAGGTGCTATGTCCACACTGCAGACCGGTCGGCGGCAGTAATGGGGCCTTCCACATTGAGTACCAAGCACATTAGACCGCTCACTAACTCTCCGACTTCGGACCTTCAAGCTGTTCTGCGAAGATGCTCCTAGTCTTCCCCTCCGAAGTCGGGTCATCCGGTTGCTAGTACTTCGAGGCATGATTATGCAGAGTAATCGGGACATCTGGCAAAAAGATATGGGGACAGATCACTGTCCCACGAACATCATGCAGCAAAGAGACATAAGACTGCTGGTCCGCAAGCCTGCGTTACGGACTTGCTGTCGCAGATTGCGCAGCTTATCGCAGCTTCCCAGCCAATGCAGGTATGACCGTCAACAGACTCCGGGAGTGAGTTGTCGGATGGTGCTGGGTCGGTACGGTCATCTGTTCATTCGGAGGGAGCTGACCGAATTTCACAGCTAGACCAAGCGGATGATGAAAGGGATGTGGAGGAAGATTCTCCAACCCTTTTGGAACAACATATGGAAACAAATTTTATTAATAAGTTTTTTCCTGAGCTTGTTCCTCCTGGTCAGCAAGCTGTGTCTGCTAGGCAGGGATCGCTGTCATCCCTAGATAGGGATACCAAGCAGAGGAAAGGAGACATTCTTTCCTTCCCGGGTCAGTCTGTCCATGTGTCGGAGGCCTTCGGCCACATTGACAATGCAGTATTCAACCTAACAAGTTCAAGAAAGAAAAATCCTTTCTTCTATTCGCATACCGTTTCCTGAACCTAGCAAATTAAAAAACGGTTGGAGAAGATGTTCAGAGAGCTCCTCTGCATTTGGATGATCGGACTTTAGATCTGGATATCTTGCTACCCACATCATTCATTGTCCCCCCAGATGTGATCGAATCTACAATTGATTCTAGTCAGGCAGTTTTGGATGCTATGTCCTATGCAGATCATATCACCAGAGCTTTGGACCATCGTCTTTTTGGGAAAGAATTTGACGATATTAATGCGTCTCCGAGTTCTTTCAAGGGCAGTTATGTGTGCCACACATCATTCCACCCTTGCAGTGGCTAATGTGGAATTGATAAGACGTGATGGAGCCTTGTTATCGTCTTCTTTGATAGATGATCGGGTGAAGAGCTCTCTAAGAGTTGCTCCAGTTTCTGGACATACCTTGTTTGATGACAAGCTATCCTTAGTGTACGAAGAAGCTACCAGCACTCTTTTGCTGAGGACAGTTTCCCAGCAGTAGTCGTATGCTGGACATGGTAGGCAAGGGGACTCCAGTTCACAGTCAGCGAAGAAAAGCTCCTCGCAGGGTTCTAACAAACTATCATACAACAATTCAGGGAACCGTCGGTACAGCGACTAGGGAAAGTGCCGTAAGTCTTACAGAGACTATAAGTCAGATGCCCCTAAGCCGACAGCATGAGGTGGTTCTCGGGGAGGACATGGTTTCTCTTCCCGAAGGCCTCGCAGGTCATGCAGGTGATGGTCTAAACCTCTATTGCTCTCCTGTTGTCGTAAGATTATCAAACTTCGCGAGAAACTAGACGGACATAACAGAAGATTATTGGGTCAGAAATGTAGTCAGAACAGGTCTTCAGCTATCATTCCGGTCAAAGCCCCCACTTACAGGAAGTCCATGTTGGACTGTTCTCCCGGGAAATCCTTCAAAAAGCTGTCTCTTGCAGAAATTCAATCTCTCCTACTAATAGAAGCAAGAGGTCATAGAAAATCCCAACTCACTGGGATTTTACAGTCACCTCTTCTTTGTGCCGAAATCAAATGGCTCGTTTCGGCCGGTCATAGACTTGAGCTGGATAAACAAACTGATTATCGCTCCAAAGTTCTTTATGGAAACCATTCGGTCAGTAAAAGCGAGCATTTGAGTGAACGACTTTGCGGCAAGCATAGATCTAAAGGACACGTGCTTTCACATCACAGTTCATCCGGCTTTCAGAAAGTACCTGCACTTTGCCATTCAAGGGAAGGTTAATCAGTTCAGAGCCTTTTGCTTCGTTCTAAACCTGGCACCTTGGGCGTTCATTCGGATTATGAACTTGGTAATGTCATACTTCCAAGCTCATTCAGTCATGGTAATGTCGGCTTATCTGGATGACATTCTTCAGAGATATGGCGACAAAGATGCACGTCAGAACGATGTACAGAGTCTACTTAATTTATTCCGACGTCCCGGTTTCAGCGTAAATGAAAAGAAGTTGGATTCAGCTCTGTCCAAGTCCTTCATTCACTTGGGGATGAGCTTCGAGACTCAATGCAATCTGGTTCGCCTTCCGATAACGCGAGCGAAGTTAGTCAGTTGCTATGCTTGCTTTTGTCTAAACTCTCTCACATTATCGGCGAAGGAGTTCATACGACTAATGGGTCTGTGCAGTGCAGCCACAGGCTTGATTCCGCTGGGCCGCTTATGCGTCCTCTCCAGATATTCTTTACTCAGAACTGGAGTACCAAGGCGCATTTGTTAGAACACCAAATTGTTTTGATAGATCTGATAAAACAAAAGGTTCAGATTTGGGCGGATCTCGAGTGGTTAACTCAAAGAGTTCCTCTTCAAGTACTGGATCCTGTCTGTACTATTATGACAGATGCTAGTCTGACGGGGTGGGGTGCATGCTTGATTCCTGCAGACCTGAAGTGCCAGGGTCTTTGGTACTCTTCGCTCCTGGAAAAACACATAAACATCAGAGAGATGATGTCTATTTGGCTTGCACTGAAACACTGGATTGCTCACGTAGCCAACGTCCATGTGCAGATTCTGTCGGACAATTCAACAGTAGTGGCTTATCTCAGGAACCACGGCAGCACTCATTCAATTCCTCTATACGAATTTATGTATAAAATTCTCCTATTTGCTCGGAGTCATCACATTCATCTCTCAGTCCGTCATATTCTGGGTCGTCTGAACGTTGTAGCAGACCCGCTCTCAAGGAAAGGTCGCATGTTGCCATCAGAGTGAACTCTCAACAAACGAATATTCCGGCAGATTTGCTACCAGTGGGATCGTCCCATGATAGATCTCTTTGCCACAAACCTAAAAAATCAGCTTCCGACTTTCATGTCGCCTTGTCTGGATCATCGAGTGTACACAGTAGATCCTCTGTCGATCTCATGGAATGGAATAATAGGATATGCATATCCTCCAACTCCTCTGATTTAGCCGATTCTGTTAAAAATCAAACAGTCTCACTGTAAAATCTTGCTGGTAGCACCTCTGTCATCTCTGAAACCCTGGATCACCTGATTAGGTGTCTGTTATGGGACATTCCCCGGAAGCTTCCTCCTCTCAGAGACCTTCTGTTTCAGGGGAAGTCCCACACACGACATCACAACCCAAAAGATCCCAACCTTCACGTATTTCCGTTATTCAGTTCTTCTAGCATGGGAAGCAGCTTACAGGATGAGCAGTGGATGCAATTTCTAACTGTAGG
The DNA here is from genome assembly GCA_031216915.1 of Pictodentalium vernedei. NCBI lineage: Eukaryota > Metazoa > Mollusca > Scaphopoda > Dentaliida > Dentaliidae > Pictodentalium > Pictodentalium vernedei. Next base: position 445,871,167 of record CM062289.1, on the reverse strand, counting down.
AGGACCGCCTCTTTGCTGAATTATGCAGCGAAGTGGAGAGTTTTCTTTTGTTGGTGTACAGACTAGTCGGTGGATATTTATAATCCATCTATTCCTCAGATTGCCAACTCAAACTGCAGCCGTTACCATTAAGGGTTATAGGTCTATGTTATCAGACACATATTCTCATCATGATAACTTGAGTACTGGATTAGATCCTTCTTTATCCAAACTAGTTAGAAATTTCTCTATCAATAGACCTAGAACCCTCAGATTAAGTCCTGAATGGAATTTGGCTTGGGTTCTCTTGAAGCTTCAAGAAGCTTCTTTTGAGCCATTAGATGATGTAGAATTTAAATACCTCACTTATAAAACGGCATTTCTCTTAGCCTTCGCTTCTGCCAGAAGAGTTAGTGAACTCCATGCATTATCTGTTGAAGATTTCCATTACCATAGTGTGGGTAATTCTATTACTCTAACTATGGAATTTGGATTCTTGGCTAAGACTCAGATTCCGGATAAGCAGCTGGAGCCTATTGTCATTAAGGCCTTACCGTCCTCTGACAACCGTAGTCCGCTGTTGTGTCCATTGAGAGTGATGCGATTATATAAACGTCGATCTAGCTTCATTAGAAAAGGAAGGAAGAGGTTTTTTCTTTCGCTTATACCTAACGGAAAGGACATTTCTGTTTATTCAGTCGCTTGATGGATTCAGTTGGCAATAAGAATCGCTTACGAGAATCTATCAGCGGATCAACGTTCTGTCAATAAGATTTCAGCGCATGAAATTAGGGCACTGTCTTCTTCTTGGGCTTATTCTAATAGTACTGCTATTACTGATTTAATGAAGCCAGCTTACTGGACGCAACCGTCTTCATTTACTAAGTTCTGTCTTAGAAATTTAGAGTCTATCTCCGGTGACCTTAGATCCTTGGGTCCTCTCTATCACACAGAATGTTGTCCATTAATAATACATCTCAGTGATGTCTTAGGCAGTCTCCTCGAGCACTGACATCGTTCCGCTGCCCTCTTCTTTCTGAGGATTTTTCCTTCAGAACAAGGGGAAGTGGGGTGTGGGGGCAGTTTTTCCTTTAAATATCATCGGGCTTTATAGTGAAAAGCAAGGGAATACCCCTTCCAGTGTCAGTAGTCCAGCGTCCATGCTGGGTGGTTTTAATGTGTAGCTCGGTGTGAAGCAACTATTTATGTCTCATTGTCCCCCGACCCTTCAGGGGACTATTGTAATCAGCAGTGTCCGTTCGTCTGTCCGTCTGTCCGTGTGTGCGTCCATCCGTCCGTCCGTCACACCCTTGTCCGGATGATAACTTTAGTTTGGATGATTTTACTGAAACTAAATTTGGTATGTGTCTTACTTGGGTGGAAATGCAGGTCAAGTTCGAAAATGGGCATGCTCCACTGATTTCTACTGGATTTATTCCCCTTTTTCGACTTAAAAATTACAGTTTTTGTGTTGTCCGGATGATAACTTTAGTTAGGATCATTTGATTGAAACGAAATTTAGTATGCCACTTATTTGGGTGGAAATGCAGGTCAAGTTCAAAAATGGGCACGCTCCACTGATTTTTACTGGATTTATTCCCCTTTTTTGACTTAGAAAATACGGTTTTTGTGTTGTCCGGATGATAACTTTACTATGGATCATTTGATTGAAACGAAACTAAGTATGTGGTTTAATTGGTTGGAAATACAGGTCAAGTTAAAAAATGGCCATGCTCTGCGAACAAATTGCATCCTAACAGCTCCCTTGAATTTGCCATCTTGGTCGGGGGACCGGGGGCATTGCCCTTGTTTATGTATTGCTTTTAACCCTTTGAGACTTTAATTATCCTGAGGTTCAAACGTCACTGTGAATTCAGTTTCTTCAATGTTTTTCAAAATGCGACGTTAAACATCGGAAAGTAAAAATAACAAGATATTTTTCACATCAGTGATTAACTGGTTGAGGGCTAGATTATTTTTGGTGGTCTGAATTTGTTATTCAAAACTTGTTTTATCACAAATTATTGGAGAGTGCCCATAGGCACTCTCCAATAATTTGTAATAAAACAAATTTATATGTGTTTCACTGAATATGAAATTACAGCAAGGAAAGTGTTGGCTTTTGCTCTGGTATCCTCATTTTTTGAAAGCCCTGATAATGGCTTATCGCATTCATCAACCAGTTAAGAAGTCTTGACAGCAGGATTATAGTAGTATTTTAAGCTGCTATAATATTTGGCTCAATGGTTATCACTGAGCACTATTCGGGTGAAAATAGGAATTTGAGTTTAGAGCTTTAAAAAATCGAAAAATAATAACAAAACAAATGACCACAAAGTATCAACGTGCTATATGGTTTCGTGCGTAATAACACATACAAAAGTATCAAAGAGTTAGAGTGTAGCTCCATGTGAAGCATTTGTATATGTCACGTGTCATACGAGCATTAATCTACAATCTTCGGACACTTTTAAATGAGTATAATATAAGTCGCATTCTCTGGACTTCCTTTTAATTGGTTTCCTTCACCGAATTAGCATAAAGGGTTATGCTGGCATTAAATGGAGAAATTATTGTGTATTACTCCAATATATGTTGGGTGTTATGTCATTCTCTTTTTTTTGGGGGATTGGGAAAAAGAGAAAGACATATGTAATTCCTTTGTCTTCTATTCTCCTGTAGGAGCTATTGTTTATTGTGGAGTAATTGATACATTACAGTCATCTAAGTCCTAGGCCCTCCAGGCTTTTTATGATTCAGCTAAGTCTGGGCCATTGCTTTTAGTATAAAAATATGATAAATTTAAAGTAATTTGTATATTTTTTATACTTACCAATGGCCCAGACGGGGGGGGATGGCCCTCCCACGAGTGGGCACTCATACCTCCCCGCTGATATATATGTATAACATATAGCAGGCATAACTAGGAAGAATGATGTTGGCACCAATTTCGGTCACTTCCTGGTAACTGCACATGCACAGTAAACAAAAGTATGGAGGACCAGATAGGACTTGGATTTTTCGGTTTTGTATACAAATTTAGGGGATTGGAGGGTTCAAAATTTGTTTTTGGCCCTGGAACTTAATGAGTTTGCACCAGCTAAGTCGGGGCCATTGGTAAGTATAAAAGATATACAAATTACTTTAAATTTATCATTTTTTTTCAGAAACAAAAACATGATTTATACATAAATGCTTTTTTTAGGTGAAGTTGAAAGAAAAAGTAACATTAGAAGATTTAGAAGAGAAAACCAACACAGATTTAGTGAATTTGAGATTAGATCATCTAGATCGTTACTTACAAGGTCCAACTCCAATAACAGCTTCCAAATATACAACCAGTGACGAGGTGTTAAATGCTTCTCATACAGTATGTAATGAACTGGGAAGCTGGAATCCACAATTGTCTCAGGTAGGTTTTGTTTGACATAGAGCTCTGCGAATCACATATTTTCGATTCGAATCGAATCACTTTTATTATTCAAAATTAAATCAAGTCTCAAAATGAATCAGTGGCATCTTATTTTAAATATCATTTTTCAAAATTTTTCCAAAAATTTCTACAAAACCATATCATGTGACCCCCTCATTGGAACGATCTCAACGAGCTTGCAAACAAAATTCTTGAATAACCTTTTTTTCATTTTTTTGGGCACAAAAAAAACAGCTTATGGCCCCTCATTGGAACGATCTCGACAAGCTCGTTCCAATGAGGGATCATAAGCTATGTTTTTGTGACAAAAATAATGAAAATTGAATGGTGATTTCTGTGAATAACGCTGGCCTGTTTCGACTGTTACGTGGGGTAAAGGGTTAACCCTTTACCCAACGTAATGGCCAAAAGCGGCCAGCGCTATTCTCAAAAATCGCCAATTAATTTTCAAAATATTTTCATTTTTTGTCTCAAAAACATAGGTTATGACCCCTCGTTGGAACGAGCTCGTCGAGCTCGTTCCAACGAGGGGTCATAACCTATGTTTTTGAGACAAAAAATGAAAAAAATTAGTTATTCAAGAATTTTTTTGGCAAGTGTCGTCTGCTTTTCATGTTAGGTAAAGAGTTAAGAACACTTTCTAAGAGAATCAAGGTTAATTCTCATTGCTTTTCTCATGACAATCATTTGTGAGAGTCAGTTCTGATTCTTGTGTGATTTGTAAGCACTGTAGTTTCTTGTTAAGTGTACGAACACTGAAGTTAATGATTTTCCACCTGTATTTTCAGGTATTACCGGCAAGTTCTGCTGTATGTGTTTTGGGAGATCTTGCTCCTGGAGGTGTCTTGATGCATGGTTCCAGTGAGCAGCAGCTAGAACGTAAGTAACTCTTCAGCAGGATTTCTGCCAGGGAGAAAATAGCAGGCCTAGTAGGATATAGCTCCCAGTTGTAGTCGCAACCAATTTTCTGTGGGGGGGGGGGGGGGGGGGGTCTTTTTTTTATTTTGTTTTAAGTTTCAAACAAAGGTACCATGCCTTAGAATATGAATGTTCATTGACAAACTTCTGTAACTAATTCATGATGTGTGTATTGAGGTTTCGCGGGACAACCTTATAGTGTTCAACCGATTACCAAAAATGGTCATTGACCGATTACCAGTTATTTGAGCTTACAATCGGCCGATGCCGATTGTAATACAATGTACTACTAGACAAGTCGAGGCTAGAAAGAACTACGTAAAACTGAACATTTTCCATTGTTTAACTTTGTTGCCTGGTGTCGAAATAAAATTACCAGTCACGCACACTTGGGCGGTAAACGTGGCTCTCTCAGAGCCACGTTTACTGCCCAAGTGCGTGCGACTGGTGATTTTACAGCAACTTGAGTCAATGGAGTGTAACCGTCACTTTTCCGGTATGAACAAGCGATTTTGCTCAGTTGTAAGCTTTGCATGTCGTTTAACTTGTATGTCCCATAAAGAGATTAAGAATACACATTGCGGTTGTTTCTCAACTTTTATTGAATTGTATCATTGACATCATTTTACATTAACAATTGAACAATTGCAGAAGATAATAGAATGCGGTTAATGAATCACCTCAAAATGCTTGGCAACAATTGGTTGAACTGATGTTCCAGGAGCCGTTGCCGTTGTCATCCGATTGCCTACAATCGGCAGATTGTGGTGGCCGGTTCCTATCATCAGTTGAACACTACAACCTTATTTCCTAATGACTTTGATGTACTGATTACTCAATAATTGATTCTGAATTTCAGAGTGCCTTGACACGATGCTTTTAGATTACCCTGTTCAGAGATTTTGGATTACCTAGATCTTCACCATCCTCATTGTATGATGATTTGATGCCTCCTGTTTATTCCTTGATATGCTTCATTTCATATACCATTGTGTCGGTAGTTCAAGCATATAAAGATTTCAGAGAGATGTAATCGTGCGAGGCATGATACGTGTTATAAATAAATGTCATAACAAAACTTTACCCATGAATAAACTTTACTTTTTGGGCTGTGATATCACTACAAAAAATAAATTTCTTGACTGTAAACAAGCTGAAGTCAAAATGTTTCTAACAACGACCAGAGATGAGAAGTGGTCCAGTTACCAGACCTAAAACCAGCCTGGCGGAAACCCTGTCTTCAGGTACAGTGAAGTCCGCTTAATTAAATAAATAACCTTGCTAATTGAATAAAATGTCCAAACACAAAGCCATTTACCATACTTTCTGTACCAAAATTGACCTGTTAATTATATTATAAGGGAATGGGGGGTATACTGGACTACATATGTCTATCTGTCTGTGCATCTGCCCATCCATCCATCCATGCATACGACCGTCTGCAGTGATATCTCATCAATGAGTGCATGGATTTCAATTAAATTTGGTATGAGGGACAAGCCACTCCAGTGCAAGTTATAAAAAAATTGGCTGCATATTTTTCGTCAGTGTTATGGTCCTTACTTTTTTGGTCCTTTCTTTAAAGGTTTTTAATCAATTCATTTCTGCTTCTTCGGTCCAACACAGCTGTGGGGGTATAATTTCTTTCAGCAATAGCTCTTGCTGCCTGTAGGTTATAGAGTAAATGCCTGTCAATTGAATAAAAAAAAATTGAAATATGTTGATAAATTATCCTGACATTCCCCTTAGTTATAGACCTATTTAGCCTCAGTACATCCAGTACAGGCATTTAAACTGTTATATATTGTTTGACAGAGCTCCATGAGCTCTGTCAAACAAGATATAATAGAATAGATTTTCAGTTTATCTCTACATTAGTGTCATTACAGAAATGTGACCAAATCCCTGTTACCTGAATTCTCTGGTTAATCATATAATTTTCTTTGGCAAATTGGCTCTTCTATTAACAGAGTTCCATTGTATCGTGAACATATCTCGTGGTGAAGCACTGCTTTCTGATGCCACTTGTTTCAGTAAATTAATTGTTTATTCACTGGAACTCTTCCTTGAAAGGCCACTTTGCAAGTGGAAAAATATTCCATTGACAGTATTCAGTTGACTGGAATTTTGATATTTTTTTCCTACAGATTGATGATAAAATTTAACCTTTCGATACTTTTGTATGTGTTATTACATACGAAATAAAACAGCATGTTGATACCGTTTGTGGTCATTTGTTTTGTTAGTATTTTTCGATTTTTTAAAGAATTAACGTCAAATTGATTTTCTCCCAAATAGTGCTCAGTGATAACCGTTGAGCCAAATGTTATCGCAGCTTAAAATACTAATACAATTCTGCTGTCAAGACTTCTTAACTGGTTGAGTGCTAGAAGACACCATTAGGGCTTTCAGAAAATGAGGATACCAGAGCAAAAGCCGACACTCTCCATGCTTATAGTTCATATTCAATCAAACACAAATAATATTTCATTTATATAAATTTGTTTTATTACAAATTATTGGAGAGTGCCTGTGGGCGCTCTCCAATAATTTGTAATAAAACAAGTTCTGAATATCAAATTCAGACCACCAAAAATAATCTAGCCCTCAACCAGATAATTACTAATGTGAAAAATATCTTGTTAACTTATTGGTATTTTCCGACGTTTGAAGTTGCATTTTGAAAAACGTTGAAGAAACTGAATTTGCAGTGACGTTTGAATGTCAGGATAATTAACGTCTCAAAGGGTTAAATATTGTTTTCTGTTATATCTTGTTTGACAGAGCTCCTGGAGCTTCACAAACAAAATATGAATTAAGTGTTTATATTGGAAGGACCAAGATAATTGCATTTGAAAGTTGGAAAATATGGCAGTTGTCGATATAATTTTTAAAAAGCTCACCATAGTTTTTATTCACTTATCAGGGAACTACCAGTAAAGATGAATCACTGAATTAAAATATGTTCTCACTTATATAGCTAATAGCCATGAGTGAAAAACTAATAAAAACAAATTATTAGTTGAAAATGAGCTTATTTGCAACAAGAACTGAAATATTTATCTTGAGAAAAAATATGTCAAGACAGTTTGAATGCTAATTTTTGTGTTTATTGCAATCCTGGAAATGAGACAGGTGTGAGTGTAATTGCACCCGTCGGCACCAGTGCTTTCTTTTTTACAGGACCTAAAAAATGCACTTGTTGAAATATAATGTGAAGCACTAATATACTGTGAGGGCATATAAATGTGTGTTGTTTTGAGAAAGCAGCACTCTGTGGCCAGTGACAAGTTACTGTCACAATCCCGCTATTCCTTATAGATTAAGGTTTCTGGTGTTTAGTGACAGTATTCCCTTGAAAATTCATATACTACCATTTTACGGGTGCAATTTACTCCTGACTGATTTCAGGTGAGCTTAAAACTGCACATGTCAATTTTGTTAATTTCCAGCACTGTTTATTGCTTTGGTCAGTTTAGTAAGTAATCACTTGACGTCTGAATTTGTTAATCCTGTATTTAACAATTCGAACATTCTTTGAGCGTGTTGGCTCTGGGGTTAGAATTTTGGAATTTAAACGGAAGCGTCCGCGGTTCGATCCCAAACATCGGTAACTTTGTTGCATCCTTGGGCAAGGCACTTAATCCCCAGGCCCGGTAGTCTAGAAAATCAAAGGGTGCAAAACAATTGGCCTCGTCCGATTGCTTGGGAGTGCAATTGCACCTGAAATTTTCAATACACATACTTGTATGCTATTCGGTTACAGTATGTGGAGGGTGGATTGTCACCCAATCACCCATGGAATGGAGGTACCACCCAAGGTACTACTCTCAAATTTCGTACTGAAACACAAGAAGGACAAGCGAAGTTTCAACCAGTGGACCTCCGGGTTTAATCCGGAGGTCCACTGGCTGAATCTTTGCTTATGATAATTACGATTTGTATCAAATTAGCATTTATTGCTTGAGAGAAATCATTACTCCACAGGTAATTTATTGACAATACACTCTCTATGTACTGTATATTTTCTTCAAGGTATTAATATTGTGACTGAAAAATTGTACTACATACAGTTAAAACTAGAAGTCCTGTCATGAAATGCACACAAATAGCACGTCGATCTGCGCATTAATCTACACATTATGACCGTAGTAAGGCTTTCAAATTCTGCACATCGGGTAACCCGGAGGTCCATTGGCAGAAACATTGCCTGTGTTTGCTATGAGTAGCCAGGAGAACCTGCCGTGCTTTGGATGCCATTCGATAGGGCAATTGCACGCAATTCCTACGTGCAATTAAGACTAGATAAGCACACAATTCGTGACAGGACTTCTAGTTGTAACTGTAGTGGAAAAATTGGCACACACATATTATCATTATTCAAAATGTTGCATTCAATTCTTATGTGACTGTTTTCTACACTCAAAATGTATCGAAATGCGACACAGAATGGGTCATGAATTATTGCGAATCAATGTAACATTGACAAATGATAATAGATTTTAAAGGCAGTCCCAAACAGGTCTGGCATTCCAGAAAATCAAGGGGTGCAAAAAATTGCCTTCCTTAACCCTTTACCCAACGTAACGGCCAAAACCGGCCAGTGCTATTCTCAAAAATTGCCAATTAATTTTCATTATTTTTTTCATTTTTTGTCTCAAAAACATAGGTTATGACCCCTCATTGGAACGAGCTCGTTGAGCTCGTTCCAATGAGGGGTCATAACCTATGTTTTTGAGACAAAAAATGAAAAAAATGAGTTATTCGAGAATTTTTTTTGCATGTGTCGTCTGCTTTTCATGTTAGGTAAAGGGTTAAATTTGCTAGGCATGCAGTAGGCATGCAGCACTCCTGCACTTCTAAAGAATGCCAGGCCTGTATCCCAACTGTAAATGTGGGGGCACAGTGGTGCTGTCTACTACTGTGTATTGCATGTTGATGGTGGACTTGTCTTCAGGTAATGTTAACCATACTTGTGTGGCATTTGTGTGTAGGGAGTCTTGCAGTTGCTCGCCATTGCTCAGTGGTTCGCTCCAGGTCTCCGGCCTCCTCCATCCATAAAACTGTTTGACACGAGGTGACACTGGGAGTCAAAAGTGTCATTAAACCTCAGTAAATAGATAAATGAGGCAAAAATTGGCTGGTTATAATGGTTACACTGGGCAAAGGGTTAAAACAGGCTTCTAAAATATAATCTGTAATCCAGGATTAATTTAACCCTTCACCATCACACAGGGTGTCAAAATTTATTAATTATTTTTTTAAAAACTTTTCCAAAAATTTCAACACAACCATATCATCTGACCCCTCATTGGAATGAGTTCAACGACAATGAGGGATCACATGATATGGTTTTGCTGAAATGTTTTCAGAAACTGCTTAACTCTTTTCCCAATGTAACAGCCAAAACCGGCCAGTGCTATTTACAAAAAATCGCCATTCAATTTTCAATATTTTTAGCTGTGACTAGCAGCTCTATAAGTGGCAATGTCGGTCTGTCTGTCTGTCTGTCGGTCGGTCTGTCTGTGACCAACGAGTTTGTCTGTGACCAACGAGTTTCAAAACTCAATAACTTTTGAAATACTTGATGGAATGACTTTATATTTGGCATGTACATGTATCTTATTGATGTCTAGCCACTGTTCTATGCATGTGTTGTTCCAGATATTTTTCTTGGAGTTATGGCCCTTGATGAACTTAGAATTTTGTGATATTGCACCACCCGTCGCAGCTACGGCGTCGATGTCGCGTTTTTTTTTATTTTTGTCTCAAAAACACAGCTTATGACCCCTCATTGGAACGAGCTCAACGAGCTCGTTCTAGTGAGGGGTCATAAGCTATATTTTTTAGACTAAAAATGAAAATATTTAGTTATTCAAGAATTTTGTTTGCAGGTGTCGTCTGCTTTTCGTGCTAGGTAAAGGGCTAAGTTGTGAATTATGCAGACAGCTGTGGTCGATTCATTAGGTAAAGGGTTAACTGGTATTTCTCTTTATTTTGCAGCATGAATATGGAGCTTAGTGATGTATCATTCTTACAGGAATTCTTTACTGCAAACTGTCTGTTAAGGGAAGATCCATTTAAACTAATTTTATGTTTTTTTCAGAACTCATTGAAAAAGATACACAGGAAGAGGTACGACAGTTGTATTCTGCACTGTGTGAACTTTTGAGACATTTTTGGTCTTGTTTTCCTACGGTATCGAAATTCCTTGAAGAGAAGGTAGGTAGAAGTGTTCTTATAGTTCAGCCCTCTGTAGATTAAACCACCAGGTCTCTATGAAATGGGAGTGCAGTCATTCACCTGTGCATTATACAAGCCAAAATGTTCTTGAAGCACGCTGTGTTCCACTTGCCCTCAGTCTGTATCCACTGTTTTCTCCATGGTAACATAAGTGGAGCAACAAACCCAGAGTTGATCAGTTCTTGGAGCATAGGCTCTTCAGTTGCCTCTTGTTTCACTTAAATTAATAGTTAGTGCAGTGGAGCCCCTTTAACCCATTGCAGACGATTTAAAAATTTATTATTTTAAATACAATTTTTTAAAATTTTTCAAAAATTGTCAACAAAACCATATTATGTGACCCCTCTTTGAAACGAGCTCAACGAGCTCGTTCCAAAGAGGGATCACATGATACGGTTTTGTTGACATTTTTCGAAAAATAATATTTTTTCAGCTGCTCTGTTTGCATATTACGCGGGCGGATGTGGGCGATTCATTGGGAAAGGGTTAACCCCTAACGCAGTGGAAGTGTGACAGAATTTTCTCCAATCACTCTTTTTTTTCTCTCGTGTAACTATGAATTCAAACAATTATATCTTATCTGACAGAGCTCACTGAGCACTGTCAAACAAGGTATAATTGGTTAAATATTAAACTGCATTATGGGATATTTTTGCAGCTGAAAACTTTGCCATTTTGACATCAGAGTGCAGAGGGTTAACTGAATAGCAACTATTCCTGTGAAAAGTACTCCTATAATAGGCAAGCCAGAAAATAAGCAGACTGTCATCTACAAAATGAGGTCCTCAGAGGGTGAATTTAGTGATGCTACCCTGCATAGCAGGGTAGCATCACTAAATTTACCCTCTGTGAACCTCAATCTGAATCACAGTCTCAAACTAAACAGAAAGAGGTACCCAGAGGATAAACTGGCCCACTGTATGAGATAGCATCATCAAATTCACCCTCTGGGGACCTCATTTTGCAAATGTCAGATGGCTTATTTTCTGGCCTGATAATAGGAGTATTCCATTAGTGCAGTGCCTGCTGGTGGCGAATATTCCTGCTCAGATTTTCTGTTTCTCAGGCCATTATTTGTATTTTATTAGAACATTTGGTAGAGATGGGCGGTTTTCAAATTTCATGTCGGTTTCGGTTTCATTTAAAGAGTCGTGTTTTCGGTTTTGGTTTCGGTTTTCACTGTACAAACATAACAATATATTGCACTTGCATATAAGAAGATGTATTTAGTGCCAGTCAGTGTCACACAGATTCCCTTTCCAGGGCAACACACCTGTATAATATACCAGTACTCTGATTTCCTGAGCACAATCTATTTGCATAAATTATCTCAAGAGTTTCAAGTTTGAGAAATATGATATTTTTATACTGTACCAATGACCCAGACTTAGCTGGTGCTAACTCTAACAAAACCAGGGCCAAACACAAATTTTGCCCCCCAATCCCCAAAATTTGCATCCAAAACCAAAAGAAATCATGTCCTACAGGACCTCCATACTTCGCCCCTACTGCGCATGCGCAGTGTCAAGGACGTTCCGAAATTGGAACCAATTATCATTCTCTGTTTGGCCCTTCATCAGTCAACATCTCACTGATCTTTGTGCTTGTAAATCTCAGTTTAAAGGATGCCAGACACGTAATTATTGGAGAAATGGTGATTCTAAGGAGGATATAGAAGGAGGAGAGGAAAAAGGAGTGACAAAAAATAATCAGGGCTGTACTTAAAATTTTTTATGAAATTATGTTAAGTTGCCTATATTTTTATACTGTACCAATGACCCAGACTTAGCTGGTGCTAACTCTAACAAAACCAGGGCCAAACACAAATTTTGCCCCCCAGTCCCCAAAATTTGCATCCAAAACAAAAAGAAATCATGTCCTATAGGACCTCCATACTACGCCCCCACTGCGCATGCGCAGTGTCAAGGACGTCCCGAAATTGGTGCCAATTATCAGTCTCTGTTTGGCCCTTCATCAGTCAACATCTCACTGATCTTTGTGCTTGTAAATCTCAGTTTAAAGGATGCCAGACACGTAATTTTTGGAGAAATGGTGATTCTAAGGAGGATATAGAAGGAGGAGAGGAAAAAGAAGTGACAAAAAATAATCAGGGCTGTACTTAAAATTTTTTGATGAAATTATGTTAAGTTGCCTATTTTCGAGGCATGGGCCTCTTGTTGTCATTCTTGCTAAATGTTGCACTGCTTATTCAGTGTTTCCTCTCCCCTAGCCTTCTAAGTCCCCCCTTGCAATTCTCGTATGCTTTTGGCATATTTTTGAGAAAGTTCATTTCTAAAATTTTCCTGGGAGAGTTGCTTGGATACAGAATATTTTCTGTTATTTTCCCCATAGTTACGTTTTCACCCATGGGTGTATAAACGTTGTGTTCTGCATCTTCCATCTGATGTTCTGCAGATTCTCCCCTGGGAGTCTCTGTCTTGCATCAGATAGAGTGTAATTTTGATGACTGATTTCGGGCCAGTTTTTTCAGTGCCTGGAGTCATGTTTTCTGGTGTTTTACACTGTTTGTTTACATTGGCAACAGCCTTTTTTGAGGGGGGCTGTTTGCCTTTGGTGTAGTTTATCTCACTATAAGATACATTTATATTATCCGTAAGTGTCTCATTAATTATTTAATATAAATTTAAAATTTTTGACCACACTTTGCCATCGGATCCATCGGGGCTCAACGTTACTTTTCAGCAACTTGGGCTTCGCTGAAAAAATATTTTTTCAAAATTATTTTGATTTGCAATTGTTTTTTTCATTTATTAATGGATCATGTTATTATGTATCTTTGTGTCAGGGGTTTGTGCGAGTAACTAGGACTTGTTGTTGACTTTTCACAATGAAAGGATATTGTTCAAATTGTAATGGGAAGAAATCTTCCTCTGACTTTCATGATCATTGTATTAATTGTAGTCAGTGTTCTCGCACTAATCCCTGTTCTATATGTCAATATTGGGATGACAAACATTGGAAACGTGTGTCACGGTATGTTACTGGAGAAAGGGCTATGCCGGCTCTTTCTCCGCAAGGTCACTCTACTCTCTCAGTTTCTATTTCAGAGGAACAAGAACAGGGTGATGTTTCCATGTTATCTTCTGCAAGTGCGCTTCCGTTGTCACAAATGAATTCAGAGCTAGCGGCAAAAGTGCTCATGGAGATTAGACAAATGTCGTCCGCTAGCTCGCCCGGTGTAGCGTCCATTCACCGAATGGTTCGGCAGCCGGGTTCGTCCGATGCGGTCCAGGAGGAAATGTTGGGTGATGCGAGCACTATAAACATTCAATGTGCACACCCAGTGATGGCGGATAGTAAGCGAGATCGGAGAAAGCCTTTGAGTCCGGTTCCTAGCTCGTCCAGGTCTAGCCGGGCCGCGAGCGAGAGAGGCCCCTCTCTCGTACAACAACATCTGGGACCAGATGTTGTGGTACAAAATGTGTCGCAAGCGGAGCATACGTCCGTCGCTCGGGACGCTCCGTTGTATAGGCAGTCCGCGGAGACTGCTAAGGCTTCTTCTTCTCGTCAACGCACACGACCGCACCTTGGCTGCGTGACTGCCGATATCTTCCCAGCTTCGCCGATCAAGGATTCTTCGGCGACCAGGTCACACCATCTGGCAGCCAGGGATTCGAGACCGATGGACTCCGGACGTTCGCATAGAAAAAGTATGTGGGAGCCATCCGCAGGTCTCGATGCCGGACATTCTTGTGCAGATAGCACAGCTTATCGCAGCATCCCAGCAGCCGACAGAAACGGTGTCGGATCGAGAATTATCCGACGGCGCTGGGTCGGTATGCTCCGCCGAAGCATCGGGGGCGGACGACCAGGAGCATCATGAGGTCCGACCGGATGGTGAAAGGGATACGGATGATTTGGACCTATCCCTTTCGGAACAACATAAAGCTGCCGTGGACTTCATCCGGCACTTTCTCCCTCAAGTTGTTCCGTCGGGCCAGACTGCTGCGGTTCCGGACAAGAGGATTATAGCGTCATTGGACTCTGAATTTTTTGAGCAGTTCAGGGACATCGCTCCCGAGTTTCCGTCGCAGTCCAATAATATTGCAAGAACATTTGAATTATTGAACGACGCTATATTTAAACTTGCTTCCAAGACGGGGAAAGCAGGTTTCTTGTCCTCCAATACTCTCAACCTGCCTTTCATTAATGCAAGGAATAAATTCGACACGGCAGGACAGGGTATCCCGAGAGTTCCTCTGCGTATGAACGACGAGGCAGAAGACTTAGAGCTATCATTACCGTCGTCAGCTTCTATTCCAACCGCGGTGTTGGAAACAGCTATTTCGTCTAACAGAGCCAATTTAGATGCCTTATCTTATGCAGATCACCTTACTAAGGCGTTATCACTGCGCCTTCAAGGGAAAGAATTTCAGGATATACAATCCTCTTTAAGACTTCTTTCAAGGGCAGTAGCTTATTCCACGTGTAACTCTGCCCTTTCAGTGGCAAACCTGGAGTTGGTTAGACATGACGCAGCCCTAGCTACATCCACACTCGTGGATACTAAGGTGAAGAACTCTCTCAGAGTCGCTTCGGTCTCCGGAGAACTTCTCTTTGACGGCAAGCTTTCTGCTATTTATGATAAAATTACAAAGAAAGCTTCGGATTCTCTGTTGTTCAAATCTGCTTCTAAGAAGTCGGATACGGCAGACAAGAATAAGACAGGCACTTCTGGGTCTAATGCGCCCAAGAGAGGTTCCTATAGAGGTTCCGGTGCGTCCTCTTGGTCTTATTCGAGAGACCGTCAAGGTAGCGACTCACGTTCGGGACGTCCTTCGGGCCGGGACAACCGATCGGACGCCCCGAGGTCGACGGGATGAGGTGCGGGTCGTGGAGGACGTGGTTTCTCCTACCGCAGGCCTCGCAGGTCCAGGAGGTGATGGCTTAAACCTCTATCGCGTACTGGTTGGCGGAAGGTTGTCAAGCTTTTCACAAGACGACCCTTGGGTGAGAGGAGTGACTTCGGAAGGTCTAAAGATATCCTTCAAATGAAAGCCTCCATTAACTCGAAGTCCAAAGTGGACTCAACTTCCGTCAAATCCGCAGAAAAGAGACGCTCTATTATCAGAGGTGCAGTCTCTTTTAATGAAGAACGCGGTAGAGGTCGTAGAAAACCAGGAGACTCCGGGATTCTACAGCCATCTGTTTCTGGTTCCGAAACCAGATGGCTCGTTCCGTCCAGTCATAGATTTGAGCTGGATAAACAAGCTGATCGTCGCTCCGAAGTTTTATATGGAGACGATTCGGTCGGTCAGAGCGAGTATTCGGGTGAATGATTATGCAACGAGCATAGATCTCAAAGATGCGTACTTTCACGTCATGGTACATCCGACATTCAGAAAGTATCTACGCTTCGCAGTCCTAGGAGTGGTGTATCAATTCCGGGCGATGTGCTTCGGATTGAATCTAGCACCCTGGGCTTTCACTCGGGTAATGAACTCGGTAATGATCTATTTCCGAACTCATTCGTCTGCGGTAACGTCGGCCTACCTGGACGACATTCTTCAGAGGTACGGCAACGAGTTAACGCTTCAGAATGATGTTCAGAATCTACTTCTATTGCTCCGACGTCTCGGTTTTATAGTAAACGAGGAGAAGTCGGATCTGGTGCCGTCCAAGTCATTCACACATCTGGGAATGAGCTTCGAGACGCACAACAATCTCGTTCGTCTGCCGTTAACCAGAGCGAAATTAGTCAGTTGTTACGCTCGCTATTGTCTGCACGCAGGCAAAGTCACAGCGAGAGAATTTATGAGACTGATAGGTCTGTGCGGAGCCGCTGCGGATCTCATTCCGATGGGGCGGTTACGCACGCGTCCTCTCCAAATTTTCTTGACTCAGAATTGGAGTGTGAAAATTCATTCGCTCGACATAGACGTTCTCTTGTCAGATCAAGTGAAACAAGAGATTCAGACTTGGGCAAACATTCAGTGGTTAACTCAGGGAGTTCCGCTGCAGTTGCCGGATCCGAGTTTTACCATTATGACGGATGCCAGTCAAACAGGTTGGGATGCATCATTGATCCCAACGGATTCGAGATGCCAGGGTCTTTGGGATCCGCAATTCCTGGGCAAGCACATAAACATCAAGGAAATGATGTCAATTTGGCTTGCGTTACGTCATTGGATGGACATTATTCACAATGCTCATGTCCAAATCCTATCCGACAATACGACAGTAGTGGCGTATATACGGAATCAGGGAGGCACTCATTCAGTTCCGTTGTTCAATCTAAGTGAAAGAATCCTTCTGTTTGCGCTAGAACATCAGGTTCTTCTTTCGGTCCGTCACATACCGGGTCGTCTGAATGTGCTAGCAGACTCCCTTTCACGAAAGGGTCGCTTGTTGCCGTCGGAGTGGACTCTCAACAAACAAGTATTCAATCAGATTTGCTACCAATGGGAACGGCCAATGATAGACTTATTTGCGACACATCTCAACAATCAGTTGCAGACGTATGTGTCTCCGTGTCCGGATCCAAGAGCATTTGCAGTAGACGCTCTGTCGATCCCTTGGGACGGAATGATAGGATATGCGTATCCTCCAGCGCCGTTAATTCAGCAAGTATTGCTAAAGATAAAACAATCTCAATGCAAGATTCTGTTGGTAGCATCTCTGTCTCCACAGAGACCGTGGATAAATCTACTCAGGTGTCTGTTGTGGGACCTACCGCGAAAGCTTCCTCCACGGGAGGATCTTCTTTCGCAGGGGAAATCGCGTCAACTCCATCACAACCCGCAAGGTCTCAACCTTCACGTTTTTCCGCTGTGCGGTCCTTCTTGCATGGCAAGCACTTTACAGGACGAGCAGTGGACGCGATTTCTAACTGTAGGAGGACCTCCTCTTCGCTAAACTATGCGGCTAAGTGGAAGGTTTTTCGTCGTTGGTGTAGGGATCATTCTGTAGATATTTTCGATCCCTCTATACCAGACATTGCAAACTTTCTAGTATACTTGTTTGACGAAATCAAACTGCAGCCTGTTACTATTAAGGGTTATAGGTCTATGTTATCTGATACCTATGCACATCATGATAGTTTACAAATTGGATCTAATGTCTCTTTATCTAAGTTGGTTAGAAACTTCTCGATAAATAGACCCAGAACTCTTAGGTTAATTCCTAAATGGAATTTAGCTTGGGTTCTTCTTAAATTGAAGGAAAAGCCATTTGAACCTCTTGGGACAGTAGATTTCAAATTCTTATCTTATAAGACAGCTTTTCTCTTAGCTTTCTCTTCTGCTAGAAGAGTCAGTGAGCTTCATGCACTATCGGTGGATGATTCTCTCTATCGTAGTGTCGGGAACACTATCACCTTCACTACTAATGTGGGTTTTTTAGCTAAGAATTAGGCTCCTAATAAATATCCGGAACCTATTGTTATTAAGGCTCTTCCGTCTTCAGACGGGCGTAGGCCTTTACTCTGTCCTGTTAGAGCGTTACGTATCTATAAACAGAGATCTCAGTTTATCAGAAAGGGACGAAAACTGTCTTTGATGCCTAATAGAAGGGACATTTCGGTCCATTCTATTGCTAGATGGATTCAATTAACTATCCGTACTGCTTATGAGAGTTTATCTTCTTCTCAGCAGTCTGTGCTTAAGATTTCCGCTCATGAAGTAAGAGCTCTTGCTACTTCTTGGGCTTATGCTAATAGTATTGCTATTACAGATTTAATGAAGGCTGCTTATTGGTCTCAGCCATCCACATTCACGAATTTTTATCTCAGAAATATTGAGTTCATTTCTGGAGACCTGCATTGTTTAGGTCCGTTATCTGTTGCTCAGAATGTCGTCCACTAAACAGTTGCAACTATAGTTATGCAGGCTTTCTGTTCCGGCAGTGACTCCATCCGGCTGCCCTTTTCGCTCTGGGCTATTTGACCCAGGGCAAGGGGAAGGGGGGGGGGGGGAGGGTGTTCCCTTAGGTCACCTGCTTTATAGTGAAAAGCAAGGGAATGCCTCCTCCAAAGTCAGTATTTCTGAGTCACTTCCGGGATGGTTTTAAAGTGTAATATTAATGTTAAAATTCATTCATGTCATATTTTTAAAGTGTAGCTCGGTGTGAAGCATTTGTATATGTCAAGTGTCAAACGGGCTTTAATATACAATACTCGGACACTTTTAAAAGATTATAAAGAGTCTCAATTCTCTGGACTAACTTTATTTATTGGCTTACTTTAAAAATAATTAGTATAATGGTTATACTGGATATTAATAGAGAACATGAATGTTATTGTGCTCAATTATAAAGGGTATTGTATCTTTCTAATTTAATATTAAATAAGAAAGATACATGTAAAGCCTAATACTCCTTTTCTCCTTAAGGGGTTGCCTCTATATTATATAGTTGAGCTTATTGGATTTTCCTCTATGTCCTAGGCCCTCCAGCCTTTTTACTATTCAGCTAAGTCTGGGTCATTGGTACAGTATAAAAATGTTAAAAAATTTATAGTAATTTATATATTTTTTATACTTACCAATGACCCAGACGGGGATGGCCCTCCCAGGAGTTGGGAACTCTTGCCTCCCCGCTGAGTACATAGCGCTGACCAGGCACTGCCAGTAAGAATGATAATTGGCGCCAATTTCGGAACGTCCTTGACACTGCGCATGCGCAGTAGGGGCGAAGTATGGAGGTCCTATAGGACATGATTTCTTTTGGTTTTGGATGCAAATTTTGGGGATTGGGGGGCAAAATTTGTGTTTGGCCCTGGTTTTGTTAGAGTTAGCACCAGCTAAGTCTGGGTCATTGGTAAGTATAAAAAATATATAAATTACTATAAATTTTTTAACTTTTGCCTTGAGTCTCTTCAGGGGTCAGCCTGGCAGCTGATTTTAGGGAGAAGTCTGTGGACATGAGGGAAAAATCAGAAAAAAACATAGAACGTATATGACATCATGACAAAATAAATGTACAAAGAGGACACAGTTGTGGAGAAAAATATAAATAAAAGTTATTCAAATATTCAAACATCCATACACACACAAAACTAAGTCAGATGGTATATAACAAGAATGTAGGTTAAAATCCCCCCCCCCCCCCCCCCCCCCTGCAAAAAAAAAAATTATGTCGTTCATGGTTTCTGAATACCCTAACTCTTTCCCTAACAGTGTCAGTGATGACTATGTTTACCATGGAGTGGATTTTGTATTTGCCTCAATGCAGTGGATTTGAAATTTAGCATCACCCATGGTGAGAGTGTTCTTCTCTGTAATAGAAAGTATATTCTTTTTAAAAAAATATTTAAAGTATTTAAAATAAATTTCAAGTTCACATAAGAAGCTGGGTCGTTCATGGTTTCTGAATGCCCTAATTGAGTTGAAAAGTGTAGTTAAAATAGTTTTCAATATCCTTCGTTAATTAAGCGTCATTAACAATTTGAGTTCATTTACTTCTAAGGTAAATAACAAAATATTTCAGTTGTCTCCCTTCCCTGCTGCGCTGGATAATAATGTACTGTTCAGAAAAATGACAATTTCTGCCAACCATCTTACATTGACACATGCGATTGATGCCATCCTAATCCATGCCATCCTTATCCATCCTAATATGTGTGATTTCTATCGTAGCCTTATTACATTTAACCCCCTTCCACCTTCCAACACATGTTTTCAAAGAAAAACATTCAATTTCAATGCAAATTGCAGGGCGCATTTCAATGCAACCAATTTTTCAGTTGAACAGAGCGTAACCATAAGCAATTTCGACATTTTTATGGATGAACTGTCTCCTACACATTTGTTTTTGTTTTGAAATGGTTAACTTTAATAAATTCTAATTAACTCGATGTGTGTCTTGTGTGATTCGTTGTTTTTGCTGGCACTTTGCTTTTAAATAGCCATTTTGTGCTGGTTGCTATCAGTTGGGGCATATTGTTTGAATGACTACGCCATTACAATTCTTTTCAGAAATAGAAAATTGGACTAGTTTTGGCTATTTTCAGAGCCGTGTGATGGATTTTAACAGCAGCCGTGTTTGCTTTTTTTGTGAATGCGGAAGCGTTTTGTTTTTTTTAAATAAAACAAGAAAATAAAGTAAACTGCCATGTCTCCCAAGCAGGGTTCCCGCACCTCCTTCAATTCCTTGAAAGTCCTTGAATTTCAAAACCCCCTCCCAAGGACCTGGAAACTCCTTGAATTTTGAAGCACCTCCTGGAAACTCCTGGAATTTTGGAAAAATCAAGTTGGTTGCTCACTGGATTAATTCAGCTCCTAACATTTTTCCTTCTTGCCAACACATGGTCGCTTTATACTCCTTGACAACCCTTGAATTTCACCCAGCTGACTCCTGGAAACTCCTTGAAAAATTGATCTGAACCTCCTGGAAACTCCTGGAATTCACTTCTCAATTTGGTGCAGGAACCCTGCCAAGGAAGTTTGGGAGGGCGACTTGGATTTTGCCCCCAATGTAAGCCAAGGCGACTTGGGGAATGACAAAGCGACATCTTCACCCTAGTCGCCCACTCGGCTGACCCCTGAGTCTGTTGTAAAATTAGTCCCCCCCCCAAAAAATACCTGTGTTTAGGGTAACCCAACACATCCTAAAACATGGCGACCATGAAAATTTCATCCAAGTAAAAGTCGCTCCTATAGATCATTGTAACCCTAAATTTCCATCCAACACCAACTGTGATTTTGACTGTGTCTTTGGAGTTCAAGCTTTCAAAGTTACGTGTAGAAATAAATATATTTGTCATTATAAATGTGGAACAAGTGACAAGTTCCAGTTTTGCAAAGGAAATTGCATTTGATAAACAGATGAATGATTGAAACACGATGCGCAAGAAGCAGTTTTGTCACCTATTTTCACTGCAAATGCAATACCACATTGGTGCAGCTGTTCGTAAAAAGAGGTATCGCGACTCTGAAGTTTGAAAACAAGGTTAATTTTAGATCATTTCTCTCTTTATTCCTGAGAAGTGAAGACCTGATTAGAGTTTTCCAACATTGAAGTTGAAAACTGCGACAACGGGTTTTCTATTATTTATTCGGTTCTGGTTTCGGTTTTGATAACAAAACCGTAACCTGACTGAATTTTCGGTTAACTTCCCATCTCTAACATTAGGATTGAAATTATTTCATCTGTGTGGATTTGTTTTGTTACAATTCATGGGAGAGTGCCTCTAGCACTCTCCTATGAATTGTGACAAAACAAAGAGATATGAACAAATTTTGACAACCCAATATAATTCAGCACTCTACCAGTTAAAAGTGGCAGTTTTTATATTCTCACCTACCGCTAACCTCAATGTTACCATGGGAATTGCATGCCACTCTCCCCTATTTGTGTAGAGTTGCTCCACAATCCACATTCCACAGGGAGCGCGGTGGCTCAGTGGTAGACTGTTGGACTTTTATGCTAGAGGTCCTGAGTTCGATCCCTATCCAGGATGACCCGCGTTGTATCCTTGGGCAAGCCACTTTATCCCAGTTGCCTACATGGGGGCACTAAGTACTAAGGCGTACTGCACATCGATGGTGCACATGTCTTCAACCATGTAACCCTGCTTGAGCAGAGCTTGCACATAGTTAGAATGTTGAGGAGTTGACAGTTGCTCGTCGAGCTCGGTGGTTCTCTCCGAATACTCCGTCTTCCTCCGCTCGTAAAACTGTCACGGTCACGATTAGCCATTTTGCATAAATATGTGACCTTAAACGCCAATAAATAAATAATCCACATTCCACAATTTCAGTTATGAAGGTGCCTTATTATAAGAAGAAATCATTTATCACTTAATTTATATTAAATTAATTTATTTCAGGTTGTTAAAATGCGAAGCACTCTTGATCGATTTCAGATGGCAAAATTGAATCCACTCAAAGATAAGCTGAACCAGTCCCTTTATAATATAGATGTGAGTTGATTGGTTTATTATGAATAACAATATTATTTCTGGTTTATTATGAATAACAATATTACTTCTGGTTTATTATGGATAACAATATTATTTCTGGTTTATTATGGATAACAATATTATTTCTGGTTTATTATGGATAACAATATTATTTCTGGTTTATTATGGATAACAATATTATTTCTGCCTCTCCTTCCTCCCTTCCCAAAACTGAACATTATAGGCTTGAGGGCTTCTTGAAATTTGAACACAGGGCTACGCTCTTCCCAAAACTGAACATTATAGGCTTGAAGGCTTCTTGAAATTTGAACACAGGGCTACACTCTTCCCAAAACTGAACATTATAGGCTTGAGGGCTTCTTGAAATTTGAACACAGGGCTACATCAAGGTTCCTGCAGGTAGTTGGATTCAAGGAATGGCCTTGACTTTGATGAAGGGCCATTCAAGGCCCTGGAAACCTGAAAATGGGCAAGAAGACCTTGAAAAGCCTTGAATATTCATGAAATAATATCCGCAAAATAGCTGTATACACAAATTCATGAAGGCTTAGTCCTAACTAGGACCCTTTGGTCATTGCCCACCTTCTCTCACTTCGCTTCAATGGAAGTTGGAAGAGGGGGTTATGGCTGGATTGCCAAGTTCACACCAGTGAAGGTAGGGGCCTTGAAAAAGCTTTGAGTTTGACTACTAGTGATGAGCCGATTATCGGTACGGGTTATCGGTATCGGCCGATAAATGGCTTATCGGCCGGATATCGGTATCAGCAAAAAATACCAATTCTGCCGATATTGGCAGCCGATATGTCTTTTTTTTTTCAAATCAAGTTCTCAGGCAAATCGCTGATAATCTGAACTAAATAGTAGTACTAGTTACTCAGATTAGGGCTTTTTAGAAAACGTATTTTTGGGGTATCACCTAAAATAAACCTACCCCATATTTCTCTGAATTAAAGTTTTGACTACCGGTACCGGTGAAGCATTCTTCAACACACAGGTCATGACGAAAATGTGCTCGAAAATTTCAATTGTTCATTCAAAATAAAATTATGTGTTTTGGAGTTGTTTTTTTGTCAATTTAATCTTATCACATTTTCAGCTAAAAAAATAAAATTACCAAACTACATACTTTCGTGTTATTTATTATTATTGTCAGCCATCGTGTTTATCAACTTTATGTTGAAGACAAATGGGAAATTCCCAGTTCTTAAATTATTAATGACAGCGTGTTCAGTGACCCAAATTGTTCATGTTATTACTTTAGAAAATGAGTTGAGAAATTACCTGATGTGATCTCTGCAAAAATAGCTACTCCAAAATAAATATGATTTAATACCATGAGTTGTAATATCCAGTTTGATCCATGCTACATGAAAGGCTGTTTTGGAAACAAAACCAGGGAAAGCCAAAGGCATATTGTTCACAACAATGGGGACACATTACGTACATCAGGGCGGTCAGTTTAAAGATTTTTTATTTATGAAACGTGCCCACGTGTTTTTATCAATGCATTGCAGAATTCAGTAACCCCCCTCCCCCACTTCTACACTCTACAGGCAGCAGATCCCAGACAAGTGACAATGATTCATTTTTGGTAAATGCAGTACCACTATGGCATTACTACTACGGGTGCTGGTCAAAACGTCCCCAAACCAAAACATCCCCAAGAGTTGGTCAAAACGTCCCCATCAATTGGTCAATTCACTACCAGTGAAAATACAAATACGTTGCATGATACCACAAGGAAATTTGCTCCGGATTTTCCATCACTAATGCTTTTTGAAAGAATCAATGATGAAAAAATGTGAGGAAATTCTTTGTGACTATCTTGCAACGTATTGGCCTGTACAGATAGGCCTGCCTACCTGCCTGCCTGAACCCCAAACCCGCTAATTTTTTTCTTCTCTGGCAATAACAGCCAGGTTCAGTGCCGATACGTCAATAACTGGGAAATGGACAGTGCAGATAGTTATCCAGTGCCAACAATGCTGGCTGCGAACTGCCCCCTGTTAATCTTGCACATGGAGAAAGTAAACGCAACAAAATTCACTGAGAAGCGGTCCACCAATGCATATACATGTAAATGCTCACACGTGAATGGATTATTTCGTTTGTTTTTTTCACAATGGGTGGGAGTTTTGAATAGCTACTGAGGGCACCTTCTCTTGCGTGAGTAATACAAAACACAGTTCAAATACTTTTTAATAAACACAATTCAAAATGGAAATGTTAAGACCGAACAAACATGTTTCAGGTTTAAACAAATTGACCATGTGCGTTTTTGACCTCATTTGTTAACATTGATGTTTTGTTGATATTTTGTGCTGATTTTGTTGATGTTTTTTCTACTGAAATGTATTTTCGAATGATTGATGATTCCGATGGAAAAAAATGAATAAAACAAACACATAAAACTTTATGTCAAGTAACACACAAGTTTTCATTTTACATTCAGTCTCATTCGTGGATAAGCCTACCCCCATTTTTTTCACATGCCTGGGCTCACTGATGGGTCGGTTCGGAAATGATATTGAATTTGATACATCACAGATGTACGTTACGTTGAGATCGACCCGGGACGCGTGTCGAGTCACCCTCACTGCTGAACAACCCCATATCTCGTTAGTCCTGTCTGAATGTCATCATATTTATACACAAGCTTGTGTCGCCACAAAAACTAATATCGGTATCGGTCCGATATTGAAATGAAATATTGGATATCGGCAATACCGATAACACCCATATTGGCTCATCACTATTGACTACTGTAGATAACCTTGAGAAATGGCCATGAACAGCCTTGAAATTTAGGAGTCCTGGCCAAGCCAGAAAATAAGCAGGCTGTCATCTGGAAAATAAGGTCCCCAGAGGGTGAATTTAGTGATGCTACCCTGCACTGCAGGGTAGCATCACTAAATTTACCCTCTGTGAACCTCAATCTGAATCAGGGTCTCTACACTGAACAGAAAGAGGTACTCCGAGGATGACTTGACCCACTATATGGGATATCATCATCAAATTCGCCCTCTCGGGACCTCATTCTGCAAATGTGAGGCTGCTTATTTTCTGGCCTGGTCCCTGCCGCAGGCCTGTACATAGTTCTTATACGCCTGTTTGAAAAACAGGATGTATTATGTGAATGGTCTCGTCATCCTTCCGTGGAAACATTTTGCTTCCGGATGATAACTTTAGTTGTAATGGTTTGAGCCAAGTTAAATTTGGCATGTGGATTTAGTATAACAAAATACAGGATGGGTTTGATTTCTGTTTCTAGCGGCCCATTTGCAGTAGAGTTAAGGCCCTTTATTTTTTTACTTAGAATTTGATTGTCGATCAACATTTTTGGTTTCTGACCAATAACTCCAGTTTGGGTTATTTAATCTCAACCAAAGGTGGTATGTGTATTGCCCAGCTAGTAATACGGGCCGAGTTCAATTATGATTTCCCTCCATTTATTTTTAAATGACTTTTTTCAACTTAGAATGCAATCGTCTATTAACATTTTTGGTATCCTCCCAATAACTCCAGTCTGGATTATTTGATCTCAACCAAAGTTGGTATGTGTTTTTTTCGGCTAATAATACTGACCAAGTTTTATTATGGGTTCCGTCCAATTATTAGCTCACCCGAGTGCAGCTCAGTGGGAGCTTTACAAATCACTTTCCATCTGTCCATCTTCGTCTGTCCAGCATAAACTTTACATTATCGACTTCTCCTCACATACCACTCGACCAAATTGAACCAAGACTATCATATGTCAATTCAAGTTGTTTAAATAAAGTTGTCACGCCCACGGGGGGCACCACACGGGGCATAACTCTGATAACACCCATAAAATAAAAAAAAAAATCCCTATGGGAGCCCTAATTTTTACTTAGTGCAATATGAGGAAATTTCTTTAAAAATCTTCAGACCCACCAGTCAGAATCGTTTAACATTTGGTGTACATAATCTCTAGGGCAGTCAGATTCAAGTTTGTTCAAATCAGATCCCTGGGTTGAAAATTTTGAGTGTGGTTCGGACTTCGAAATTTTGGACCAAAATTTCCAAAAAAAACTTTTCGATTTTTTATGCATTTTTTTCAATTTTGAGACAGACAAAAAAAATTTTGGTTCCGACTTGGAAATTTTTTACCAAAATTTGGAAAAAAAAATTGTTTTTTGATGCTTTTTGTTCAGTTTTAAGAGGAAAAGAAAAAATTTTAGCTTGAAAATTTTGGGCCCGGTTCTTTGAACAACTTGTCAGGTGAGCAATTAAGGCCCCTTGGGGCAGCTTGTTTTTACATGAGTTATGTCCATTTTTTTTTACTTAGAACGGGCGTATTTTGCCACGCCTGGCAGTACTCTTATTGTTATTTCGTTTTCCTGTGACATTGTCCTTGACTTTGGCCAACGCAGTTCAAATATTTTCCCGTGGAAGAACAGGCAAATCTCTCTTCCAATCTCTCCCTTACCATTTCACTGGATGTCTGCAGATCTAGATTATTAGTTACACATTGTTTCAGCGGAGTGTACAGGACTGTACTACCCTTCTGGGATCCGTATTTCCTGAGTCTGAAAGCCGAAAGAAATACGAATCTCAGAAGAGTAGTATAGTCCCGTACACCCTGCTGAAACACTATGTGACAAATTTATTACCATGCCCCTTCAGTGTGTCGAGTTTTGTTATATAATCCATAAATGACATTCCAGTGACGAAAACCTTGATAAAAAATGAAAAACTGAAAGAAACACATATTTCTTTATTATTCAACAAGAAAGATAAAACTTCGGAAAGGAATAGTTGCAACCTAAAACAACTTGAAAATGTCAACTGGTAAATTGGAAAGGAATAGTCGAATCTGCAAACAGCTGGAACATGTCAACCAGTAAACCAGTATTTCTGTTGAAAAATGATTTCGACAAGCAGACGAAGGAATTTTATTTGATTTGGAGTTATTTCCCTTCAATTGAACTCAAACATTTGGGAGCCTTCAATTCAAGGACACTCGGAAATGACGAGTCGTTATTATTTGGGACACAAGTTGATTATTAGTGTTTTAATTGACACAGTGGTGCATTGTGAGTCTTGGAGAATCGGGGACGTTATATACAAAGTTGTACAAGTGCTTTAATAAGTTTCACGGAAGAGACAATTCATAAAATGAGATTGCATGTTTTTCGACGATTTGTAATGTAGAAACGCCACAACAGAATCCCTCTTCCTGACAGTAAAATGGGACTGTACAACTCTTCTGAGATCTGTATTTCTTGAGGCTGACGAAAATGTTTTGAGGTGCTGTGTGAAAGGGAAATCAGCAAAGTGCACCATAGAATGTATGTGCACTCTTTTTTGCTGTCGAATGATATTCTCATACACACCGTTGAACTTTGTACACCCTGTTGGAGTTAAATGTACCATACTGGATGCATTGGTCACTGACCTGACCAATCAGGAAGCTTGTATAATTTTAAAAGGGTAATAATACTTTTTCTGGTGACTGGTGACACCATAAAATATTTCTGACAGAAATTATCAATGCATAATATCGTCATGTCAAAGACTTTTTGACCGTAACCCCCATATTATTGATTGTGTTGTATCACTACCATTAAATTCTTGAAAAGTAGCTGTTGGAAAGATGCCACCATCCTGGTTCTTAGTGGCTTGTGACAGACCTTTTCATCTGTTTAGGACCCTGTGAGTCGCCCATCTTCACTTCGAATTGAATTTCAAATCAAATCTCAAATTGAGTCACTGGTGTCTTGAAGATGATCGCCTGGGGGAAGGGGTGCTGTAAACCTGATTTGTTCCGACAGTGATGGCCCAAGCCTCTATTGATAAAATATTCCATCTACATCACCAAGGCATGCCTTCATCAATGGCATGCCTTGGTGAAGTAGCTGGAATATTGCCCAGTAATGATTATATGTCAAAAACAGAAACGTGTGTTAGAATCATTGGTACAGTGAAGCCCACTTAATTGGATATCTCTTAACTGAATAACCCTGTTAATTGAATATAATTTCCAAACACAAAACCATGTACCATACCTCCTTTACAAATTTGACCTGTTAATTGAATATAGGTTTTAGAGTAAACTCCTGTTAATTGAATAAAAAATTTTGTAACCTGCCGAGAATTTACCCTGACTCTCCCCAGTTTTCCTTCGTTTGTAGACCTGTTTGGCCTCAGGACATCCAATACAGGCATTTAATCTATTATATCTTGTTTGACAGAGCTCATGGAGCTTTGTCATATACAAGATATAATAGAGTAAATGCTAAGTTTATCTCTAGAATACAGGAAAGTGACACAATCCCTGTTAATTGAATACTCCTGTTAATTGAATAATTTTCATTGGCAAAGTGGCTATTCCATTAACAGGGTTCCACTGTACTATGCACTGCACATGGCTTGCCGCTAGCAACTTCTCATTGTTGATATTGACTGAAACGTTAAGTTTTCTTTCAATAGTGGTAGTGTCTTGTGAGACTGCAATTACAGTCCTTCGTGCGAGTAAATTTTACGGGTGCAAAAAAGTGCACTCGCAAATTGTGTTGCGAGTGCAAATTGCCCACGCAAAATTCCCCAAAGGTTCTCAACTATGCATGTTTGAGACAGATGTGTTTAAACACAGCTAATCATGATATTTAGATTGCTACTTGCTGACTACTCTGAATACTTCACCGTTTTCATCTGGAAAACGTAACCAATTCAGAAAAGACAAACAGCAAAAACACCGACGATAAAATTTCTCGCTTGTACACAAATCTTTGAAGAAAGGGAAACAAGGTGAAATTATTTGGTACAAGCGATTCGGTTGGCCGTAGCAGACGATTTCACTACTGACTGGCCAATCACAGTTGGTCTATCTGTTTGTTCTGATTAAATAAGCATTGTACTTCTTTTCAACCTACTCACAGTTGTTTTCAATTGGCTGTAACGTAAGTGCAAGCCCTACTTTGGAACTATCTCAAACTTCAGAAACTTTTCCAAACAAGTTGGAAAAGTAATAGAGTGCAAAAGTACGAAAAAGATCAAAAAAGGATCGAGCGAGACCGGCGCTCGAAATTACAGGTACTCTCTCTGCACACCTCTTGTGTTTACCGAGGACATGCGCAACAACCGTGACGTCAATTCCTTTTATTTCCGCCATTGTGCTGGTCGGAAATTTTGTGACTCGTGCTATTATTTAGCTGTTACCTTCGTGAACAACTTATTTGTATGGTGCTATCTTGTCTGATTATGTGCAAGTGGATTGTATCCTTTTCTAGCTTCTAAATTATTCACTGTTTGATGATATTTTTTGCTTGCTTTTTCACACATAGTCTTGTTTTTCCCCCGCGTGTGAACACAACCATTGTTCTGTATTTTTATACTGTACCAATGACCCAGACATAGCTGGTGCTAACTCTTAAAATATAGGGCCAAACACAAATTTTGCCCCCCAATCCCCAAAATTTGCATCTAAAACTAAAGAAAACATGTCCTGAAAGGCCCTCCACACTTCGCCCCTACTGCGCATGTGCAGTGTCAAGGACGTTCCGAAATTGGCGCCATTAATCATTCTAAGTTTGGCCCTTCATCAGTTAACATCTGACTGATCTTTGTGCTTATATATCTCAGTTTAAATGATGCCAGACACATAAATATTAGTGAAATGGTGATTCTAAGGAGGATAGAGAAGGAGGAGAGGAAAAGAATGTGTGACAGAATATTATCAGGGCTGTAACTTAAAATTTTTTAATGAAATTATGTTAAGTTACCTATTTTCAAGGCAGCAGCCATTTTGTTGTCATTCTGATTATTTAGTTACACTGTTTTTTAAGTGTTTTCCTCTCTCCCTGTCCTTTAAGTTCCCCCTTGCTATTCTCCCATGCTTTTGGCATAGTTTTTGTAATTATTATTACTAAATTTTCTTGGGAGTTTTAGCTGAATAACAGAATGAATTCTGTTCTTTCCCCATGTTTACGTCTTCACCTACGGGTGGTTAGGCGTTGTGTTCTGCATCTACCATCTGATGTTCTGCAGTTTCTTCCCTGGAAGTCTCTGTTTTGCATCAGATAGTGTATTTTTGGTAACTGATTTCGGGCCTGGGTGCCTGGAGTCTTATTTTAGTGTTTTTACACTCATTGTTTACATTTACAACAGCCCTCTGTGTGAGGGGGGGATTTCTAAAAAATAATATCTTGATGTTATTTTAATCATAACTAGATACATTATTATTGTTCGTAAGTGTTGAATAAATTGTTTAAAATATTTTTAAAATTTTTGTCCACACTTAGGCTTGGGATCCATTGGGGCTCAACGTTACTTTTCAGAAACTTGGGCTGTTCTGAAAAAATATTTTTTCAAAATATTTTGATTTCAATTATTTTTTCTATATTAATGGATCATATTATTATTATGTATTTTGATTGCCAGGGGTTAGTGCGAGTACCAGGACTTGTTTTCTTTTCACATTGAAAGGATATTGATCAATTGTTTTAAGAGGAAGTCTTCCTCTGACTTTATTATCATTCTATATGTGGTCAGTGTACTCGCATTAACTCCTGTTCTGTATCGTATGATTTCGATGACAATATGGGAAGCGTATGTCACGGTATGTTGTTGGGGATTTGGACACTCCGGTCCTTTCCCCGCAGGGTCACTCTACTTTATCAATTTCTATTTCAGACGATCAAGATTAGGGTGATGTATCTGTGATGTCTTCCAACAGTGTGCCTCCGTCGTCACAATTAATGAAGGGCTAGCGGAAAAGTGCTCATGTAAATACGCCAATTGCCTAAGAGGACCCTAGTAGGTTCGACGGCCTTTGACGTCCGCTAGCTCGCCCGGTGTAGCGTCCATTCACCGAATGGTTCGGCAGCCGGGTTCGTCCGTTGCGGTCTAGAAGGAATTTTGGGGTGATGCGAGCACTATAAATTAACCTAATGCACACCCAGTGACGGCGGATCGGAGGGAGAACGCAGGAAGCCTTTTAGTTCGGTTCATAGCTCGTTCCGGTCCATCCGGACGGCAAGCGAGAGAGGCCCCTCTCTCGTTCAACAACATCTGGCCCCAGATGTTGTGGTACAAAATGTGTCGCAAGCGGAGCATACGTCCGTCGCTCGGGACGCTCCGTTGTATAGGCAGTCCGCTGAGACTGCTAAGGCTTCCTCTTCTCGTCAGCGCACACGACCGCACCTTGGCTGCGTGACCGCCGATATATTACCAGCTTCGCCGATCAAGGATTCTTCGGCGACCAGGTCACACCATCCGGTAGCCAGGGACACGAGGCCTGCAGACTCCGGACGTTCGCATAGGAAGTGTGCGGGAGTCAACGTACACGGAGCTTCCGGCGGCAATGCATCGTAAGACCGCTACTGCACAGGCCTCGGGAACGGACGTGCTTTCCTTAATAGCACAGTTTATCGCAGCATCCCAGCATCAACTGAATCTGTCGCATATATTTTATCCGACGATGCTGGGTCGGGACGCTCCGCGGAAGCGGGTACGGACGTCCGAAAGTTTCATCCGGTCCGACGGGATACCGAAAGGGATTCGGAGGATTTCGAGCTTTCCCTTTCGGAACAACATATGCTGTTGTGTATGTCATCTGACTTGGTCTTCTACAGCTTCTTTCGTCGGACCAGAATGCTGCGATGCCGGATAAGAAACTGATAGCGTCGGTGGACTTAGAAATTTTTGGTTCGGTTCAGGGACATCGTCCCTCAGTTCCGACATAGTCCAATAATGTCACACAAACTTTCGAATTATTGAACGACGCTATATATATTATTATTTTATGCTTGCTATCCAAGCATTTCTGGTTTCTTGTTCGAAGAGTTATGGAGTTGTCTTTCAAAAGTGTGCCTCTGTCGTCATAGTTAATGAAGAGTTAGCGGCAATAAGTGCTCATGGAATATGTCTATCGTCTACGGAGTGACATTCGCTAGCTCACCCGGTGTAGCGTACATTCATCGAATGGTTCGGCTGCCGGGTTCGTCCGTTGCGGTCTAGGAAGGAGATTTGGGTGATGCGAGCACTTTAATTACTTTAGTACTCACCCAGTGACAGCAGATTGAGGACAGATCGGAGGAAGCCTGTTAGTCCGGTTCCTGGCTTGTCCAGGTCCGTCCGGGCTGTGAGCGAGAGAGGTCTCTCTCTCGCCCAACAACATAGGGGACCGCATGTTGTGGTTCAGATATTTTACATTCGGAGCATATGTCCGTTGGTCGGGACGCTCCGTTATATTGACAGTCCGACAGACTGTCTTTAATGCTTCCTCATCCTCACAGCAGGGCACACGACCGCACATTGGGTACGTGACCTCGAGTATCCGATCAGTTTCGGCATTCAGTGATTCCACGGCGAATAGGTCGCGCCATCCGGTAGCCAAGGGACACGAGGCCTATACACTCCGTTCGCTCGCATATTGGTAGTATGCACGGGGTAACGATCACGGAGCTTCCAGCGGCAATGCATCGTAAGACCGCTTCTCCTCAGGCCTCAGTGACGGACATGCTATCCGAGTTAGCACAGTTGTTTCGCAGCATCCCAGCAATTGACAGTTTCTCGGTCGAATCAGGAATTATCCGACGGCGCTGGGTCGGTGCGGTCCGCGGTTGCATCAGCTACGGACGACCGAACGCTTTATAGGGTCCGACAGGATGGCGAAAGGGATTCGAAAGATTTCGAGTTTTCCCTTTAGTAGTATCGGAAGATGCCTTTCATATCTTCTGGCATTATCTTCCAGTGATTATTATTTCGGACTTCATTGCTGCGATCTTGAATAAGAGACTTATAGCGTCATTGGACTCGGATTTTTCGATCGGTTCAGGGACATTGTCCCTGACTTACCGACGCAGTCCAATATTGTCATTACAACATGTGTTTTATTTTTCGACGCTATATATATATATATACAAGCCTGCTACTAAGCATGATAGTTTAGTTTCTTGTCCGCGTTGCTCATTTCTGCCATTTTATCATTTATACAAATAGTTTATTTTGGCAGAGCAGGGCATACCGAGAGTTCATATGCGTCTAGACGGTGTGATTAAAGACTGCATATATTCTTTTTCGCCGTTTATGTCTTTTCCAATTTCAATGTTGGGAACGACATTATGTATAGTAGACTTAACTTAGACGCTTTATTATACGTAATCCGCCTTACTGAGGCGTTATCATTACGTCTTCAAGAAAAGATTTACGGGATATTATTCTCAATGTAATTTCTTTTGAGGGCAGTAGTTTGTTCACATATAACTCCGCCCTTCAGTGGCTGATTGGAGTTAGTTAGACGTGACGCAGCCCTAGCTACATCCACACGCGTGGATAGTAAGGTTAAGAACTCTCTCAGAGTCGCTTCGTTCTCGGAGGAGCTTCTCTTCGACGGCAACTTTTCGGCAATCCATGAATTGCTCGATTTATACTTTCTCTTGTCTATCTACTGTTACAAGAGATTCAGACTGGGGCAAACATTCGGTGGTTGACTCAGAGAGTGCCGCCGCAGTTGCCGGACCCGAGTGTGGCTGTTATGACGGTTGCCAGTCAAACAGATTGGGATATAATACTGATCCCTACGGATTCGAAGTGCCAGGGTCTTTGGGTTCCGCAGTCTTTTAGCAATCAGTTTAACTTCCGCGGAATAATGTTTTTTAGGCTTGCTTTATGTCATTGCATGAACATTATTCAGAAACGCATGCCCAAATTCCTGTCCTTTAATTCGACAGTAGTGGCGTATCTCTGGAACCAGGGAGGCACTCTTTCGTTTCCGTTATTCAATTTAATGGAAAGAATCCGTCTGTTGGTTATAGTACACCAAGTTCAGTTTTGGTCCGTCATATTCCGGGTCGTCTGATTGTTTTATCGGACTCCCGTTCTCTTACGGGTCGCTTGTTGCTGTCAGAATGGACTCTCAACAAACAAGTTTTCAATCAGATTTGCTATCTATGGGAGCGCCCAATGATGATTTATTTATGACACAGCTTGCTAATCAATTGCAGACGTATGTGTTGGCTTGTCCAGATCTCTGAGCTAATATTGTTAACGCTCTATTGATCTATAGGACGGAATGATAGGATACGCGTATCCTCCGGCGCTGTTGTTTTAGCAGGTATTGCTAAGATAAACAACCACAATACATTTCTGTTGATAGCATCTCTATCTTCACAGAGATCATGAGTAATTTACTCTCTTGTCTACCGTGGGTCTTAACGTGAAATCTTCCTCTATGTGAGGATCTTTTTCACTGGGTAAATCGTGTCATCTTTATCACAACCAGCAAGGTCGCAACCTTCATGTATTCCGTTGTGTGGTCCGTATTGCATTGTAAGCACTGTACTGGACGAGCTTTGGACGCGATTTCTTACTATAGGAGATCCTCTTCTTCGCTATTCTATGCGGCTAAAGTGGAGGCTCTTCCGTCGTGGTGTAGGGATCATTATGTTCATATTGTTGATCCCTCCATACTACTCATTGCTATTTTTTAGTATACTTGTTTCACAAGATCTACTGCAGCCTGTTATTATTTAGGTTATAGGTTTATGTTACCTCATACCTATGCACTCTACGATAGTTTACAATTGAGTCTTTTGTCTCTTTATCTAAGTCAGTTAGTAACTTTTTGATAAATAGACTTAGAATCTTTAGATTAAATTCCTATACGGATTTTAACTTCGGTTCTTATTTAGCTAAGTAATCATTTGAGCCTCTGGAAACAGTAGTTTTCAAATTCTGACCTTTTAGACAGTAATTCTGTTGGTTTCTCTTTTACTGTAGAGTCAGTGAGTTTCATGCACTATCGATGGATGATTTTCACTTTCATAGTTTCGGAATCAATACTTCCGTTACTATTTAGGTTGGATTGTTGCATAAGAGTTAGGCTCCTATTATCCGGAACCTATTATTTTAAGGTCCTTCCGTCTTCGTATGGGCATAGGCCTTTACTCTTTCCGGGTACAGTTTATGTATTTATAAACAGATATCTGTTTATTACAAAGGGCGTAAGCTTCTTCTGTCTTTGATGTCTAGTAGAAGGACGTTACGCTCCATTTTATTGTTAATGGATTCTATTAACTATCGGTACTGCTTATGGTATATCATTGACTTAGCAGTTGTGCTTAAGATTTCGGCTTATGAAGTAAGAGTTCTTCTACTTCTTGGGCTTACATTAATAGTGCCGCTATTATAGATTTTTGAAGGCCGCTCATTGCGCTCAGCCATCCACATTCATGAATTTTATCTTAGAAATATCGAGTCCATTTCTGGAGGCCTCTATTGTTAGGTCTATTATCTACTGCTCAGAATGTCATTCACTTAACAGTTGCTACTATAGCTAGGTAGGCTGTCTGTTTCGGCAGTGTCTCCGTTCGGCTGCCCTCTTCGCTCTGGGCTATTTGACCCAGGGCAAGAAAAAGGGGGGGGGGAGGGTGTTCCCTTGGGTCACCTGTTTTACTATGAAAACAAGGGGATACCTCCTCCGGAGTTAGTAATTCTGAGCTGTTATTGGGATGGTTGTTTATTGTGAAGTTTAGGTTTTTAAAATTCATTCAAGTCTTAGTTTTTAAAGTATAGCTTTTGAATATTGCATATGTCAACGGACATGATTATGCAATCCTCAGACACTTTTAGGAGTATAAGAGTCTCTATTCTCTAGACTTACTTTATTTATTGGCTTACTTTAAAAATTATTAGTATAAGGATTATATTGGATATTAATAGAGTACATGGATGTATGAAGCTCAATTTTGGAAGGTGTTGTATCTTTCTAATTTATCATAAATAAGAAAGATACAGGTAAGGCCTATTACTTCTTTTTCCCTACAGGGGATGACTCTATTTTATTTTATTGAGCGTATTCCATTTTGCTCTATGTCCTTGGCCCTCCAGCCTTTTTACTATTCAGCTATGTCTGGGTCATTGGTACAGTATAAAAATGTTAAAAAATTTATAGTAATTTATATATTTTTTATACTTACCAATGACCCAGACGGGGATGGCCCTCCCAGGAGTTGGGAACTCTTGCCTCCCTGCTGAGTACATAGCGCTTACCAGGCACTGGTTATTAGAATGATTAATGGCGCCAATTTCGGAACGTCCTTGACACTGCGCATGCGCAGTAGGGGCGAAGTGTGGAGGGCCTTTCAGGACATGTTTTCTTTAGTTTTAGATGCAAATTTTGGGGATTGGGGGGCAAAATTTGTGTTTGGCCCTATATTTTAAGAGTTAGCACCAGCTATGTCTGGGTCATTGGTAAGTATAAAAAATATATAAATTACTATAAATTTTTTAACTTTCCGTCGGCGGGAAGCTTGATTTCATTTATCATATTATGCCTAAGACTATTCCTTTTTCCTCTTGCTTGCAAGTGAAACATGTGGACGACTCTCATTCCACATGTGTCACTTGCAACAATTGTACACAGGCCCAATCATGTATTTGTGGGGTTTGGTCCTCAAAATTCTGGGCATCTGTAAACAAGGTGGTTCTGTCTAGAGCTAGAACCCCTCGTTTTCGGGGTAAGGGTAGCCATGCCTTATCAGACATTTCTGTGAGAGCATGTGGTGACTCTGTCTCACAGGATGCTGGTCTGTCTTTTTCTGTGGCGAGTTCCTCTGCAACTGTTGACGGTGCTAGTTCGGTGATACCTGATGTGGAGACCGTGGTCTCTTTGTCTTCTGATGTTACTCTTGAGGCGTCTGTTTTCGTAGAGAGCTTCTCCGAGGTCAGCTCGGTGACCCTCTCCAATTTGCCTCCTACGCCGTCAACAGTTGCTGAGGAAATTGTTACTACAGATCCTGTTCTGTATGATGGTGGCTCTTCCATCTCCTCTGGGGATGGTATACAGTCTCAGGGGACCGAGGCTGTATCTGCTGGTGTGTCTGTGAGCTCTCAGCTTCCCCTGTCTTTGCGGCGAAGCTGTGCAGGTTTGCTGTCTGCTCCGCCTCATCTGGCTAGGTTTGCTCCTAGTCGGTTGAGCCGTTCAGTCGCTTCGGCAGCGATTCCTCACACCTCGATCGAATCGTTTATTGTTGCCTCCTTCCCCTGCTAGTGTGCCGACTAGCAGGATGGGGTTGGGACATTGGCATCCAGGGCCTGCTGTTCGTCAGAGGTCAGTGACAGCCCCGGTTAGCTGTCACTCTCGGAACCTTCCTCTGGTGATTCCTCACTGTGTTCCGAGTCTGGATGTCGATCGATGCTTGTCGTCAGTCTCAGAGGTTGGGCAGTTGGGGCCTTCTGCCACGCAGAGGCCAATGACAGGTTCCTGTCATTCTTGGGACAATCCTCCGGTGTCATCTTTTCACCGTGTCCCAGGTCCAGCTACCGATCGACGTACGCCGTCGGTCTCCTTACAGAATTTGCTGGCAGGACCTGTTCCGCAGAGGTCAGTGACGGCCCCTGGGTGTCACAATCGGGACTATCCTCCGGTGTCTCCTCACCATCTCCCTATTCTGTGTGCTGATAGACATTCGACGTCGGTCTCTTCTGAGGATTTGGGTTCTACCAGAAGGGTCCATTGGGAGAACACTCCGTCGGGCGATGCTACTGCGACGGATTCTCAGGGTGACCTGCATCAGGCTGTTTTGGCACTCACCCAGTTGCTTTCTGGCAACCCTCAAGTTGGCCTCCCTGTGCCTCCCGAGGCACAACCTCCTTTGGTCGGTCGCCGAGATGTCTCGCCTGGCCCCTTGGATACTGCACAGTATTCACAGGAGGTTTCTGCTGGTCAGCCCGAGTTGGGCTACGACTCCTCTGCAACAGAGGATGACTGCCCTTGTCAGTCTTGGGGCAGTCTTTGGATTTCGTCTTTGGCTTATTGCCGGACATTCAACCTTCAGACCAGCCGTCTGTGACCGTCCGGCCGTGGTCCTCTGTGGAGCGCCGTAACCCTGTTAAGCCTTCTAGCTCTGGGGCTTTGCGACCTCTGCAATCGGCTCAGGTTGTTGAGTCCTTCCAGGGCTTAGACGCCAAAATGCGTTCTAAGGCCTCAAGGGTTCTTTCTTTTCTAGAGCTGATGCCTTTCTGCCTCCATCGCGGTTTCGTGTTTACGATTCCGTCTGTCCACCAGTCTTCCAAGGGATGACTACTGTGGATGAGGATTCTTCTTCCCTCGGGTTAACTAAGCCTAAGTCGGCAGTTCTCCCAATGTCGGTAGTTGAATCTATGGTGGGCCTGTCCCGAGAGATGCTGGGTATGTTATCTCTCGCGGATCATGTTGTCGCTGCCCTGGCTGAATATATTTTTATACTGTACCAATGACCCAGACTTAGCTGGTGCTAACTCCAACAAAACCAGGGCCAAACACAAATTTTGCCCCCCAATCCCCAAAATTTGCATCCAAAACAAAAAGAAATCATGTCCTAAAGGACCTCCATACTACGCCTCTACTGCGCATGCGCAGTGACGCAGTAGTCCCGAAATTGGCGCCAATTATCATTCTCTGTTTGGCCCTTCATCAGTCAACATCTCACTGATCTTTGTGCTTGTAAATCTCAGTTTAAAGGATGCCAGACACGTAATTTTTGGAGAAAATGTGATTCTAAGGAGGATAGAAGGAGGAGAGGAAAAAGAAGTGGCAAAAAATAATCAGGGCTGTAATTAAAATTTTTTGATGAAATTATGTTAAGTTGCCTATTTTCGAGGCATGGGCCTCTTGTTGTCATTCTTGCTAATTGTTGCACTGCTTATTCAGTGTTTCCTCTCCCCTAGCCTTCTAAAGTCCCCCCTGGCAATTCTCCCATGCTTTTGGCATATTTTTGAGAAATTTCATTTCTAAAATTTCCTGGGAGAGTTGCTTGGTTACAGAATGTTTTCTGTTATTTTCCCCATAGTTACGTTTTCACCCATGGGTGTATAACGTTTGTTCTGCATCTTCCATCTGATGTTCTACAGATTCTCCCCTGGGAGTCTCTGTTTTGCATCAGATAGAGTGTAATTGATGACTGATTCCGGGCCAGTTTTTTCAGTGCCTGGAGTCATGTTTTCTAGTGTGTTTACACTGTTTGTTTTCATTGGCAACAGCCTTTTTTGAGGGGGGCTGTTTGCCTTTGTGGTAGTTTATCTCATTATAAGATACATTTATATTATCCGAAAGTGTCTCATTAATTATTTTATATAAATTTAAAATTTTTGACCACACTTTGCCATCGGATCCATCGGGGCTCAACGTTACTTTTCAGCAACTTGGGCTTCTCTGAAAAAATATTTTTTCAAAATTATTTTGTTTTGCAATTGTTTTTTCATTTATTAATGGATCATGTTATTATGTATCTTTGTGTCAGGGGTTTTTGCGAGTAACTAGGACTTATTGTTGTTCTTTCACAATGAAGGGACATTGTTCAAATTGTAATAGGAAGAAATCTTCCTCTGACTTTCATGATCATTGTATTAATTGTAGTCAGTGTTCTCGCATTAATCCCTGTCCTATATGTGAACATTGGGATGAGAAACATTGGAAACGTGTGTCACGATATGTTGTTTCTGGAGAAAGAGCGATGCCGGCTCTTTCTCCACAAGGTCACTCTACTCTCTCAGTTTCTATTTCAGAGGAACAAGAACAGGGTGATGTTTCCATGTTATCTTCTTCAAGTGTGCGTCCGTCGTCACAAATGAATTCAGAGCTAGCGGCAAAAGTGCTCATGGAGATTAGACAAATGTCGTCCGCTAGCTCGCCCGGTGTAGCGTCCATTCACCGAATGGTTCGGCAGCCGGGTTCGTCCGATGCGGTCCAAGAGGAAATTTTGGGTGATGCGAGCACTATAAACATAATAGATGCACACCCAGTGACGGCGGATAGTAAGCGAGAACGGAGGAAGCCTTTTAGTCCGGTTCCTAGCTCGTCCAGGTCCAGCCGGGCCGCGAGCGAGAGAGGTCCCTCTCTCGTACAACAACATCTGGGACCAGATGTTGTGGTACAAAATGTGTCTTTAGCGGAGCATACGTCCGTCGCTCGGGACGCTCCGTTGTATAAGCAGTCCGCAGAGACTGTTAAGGCTTCCTCTTCTCGTCAGCGCACACGACCGCACCTTGGCTACGTGACCGCCGATATTTTACCAGCTTCGCCGATGAAGGATTCTTCGGCGACCAGGTCACACCATCTGGCAGCCAGGGATTCGAGACCGATGGACTCCGGACGTTCGCATAGGAAAAGTATGCGGGAGCCATCTGATGCGGAGCTGCCCTCGACGTCGGACATTCTTGTGCAGATAGCACAGCTTATCGCAGCATCCCAGCAGCCGATAGAAACGGTGTCGGATCGAGAATTATCCAACGGCGCTGGGTCGGTACGCTCTGCCGAAGCATCGGGGGCGGACGACCGGGAGCATCGGGAGGTCCGACCGGATGGTGAAAGGGATACAGATGGCTTGGATCTATCCCTTTCGGAACAACATAAAGCTGCCGTGGACTTCATCCGGCACTTTCTCCCTCAAGTTGTTCCGTCGGGCCAGACTGCTGCGCTTCCGGACAAGAGAATTATAGCGTCATTGGACTCTGAATTTTTTGAGCGGTTCAGGGACATCGCTCCCGAGTTTCCGTCGCAGTCCAATAATGTTGCAAGAACATTTGAATTATTGAACGACGCTATATTTAAACTTGCTTCCAGGACGGGGAAAGCAGGTTTCTTGTCCGCTAATACTCTCAACCTGCCTTTCATTAATGCAAGGAATAAATTCGATACGGCAGGACAGGGTATACCGAGAGTTCCTCTGCGTATGGACGACGAGGCGGAAGACTTAGAGCTATCATTACCGTCGTCAGCTTCTATTCCAACCGCGGTGTTGGAAACAGCTATTGCATCTAACAGAGCCAATTTAGATGCCTTATCTTACGCAGATCACCTTACTAAGGCGTTATCACTGCGCCTTCAAGGGGAAGAGTTTCAGGATATACAATCCTCTTTAAGACTTCTTTCAAGGGCAGTAGCTTATTCCCTGTGTAACTCCGCCCTTTCAGTGGCAAATCTGGAGTTGGTTAGACGTGACGCAGCCCTAGCTACATCCACACTAGTGGATTCTAAGGTGAAGAACTCTCTTAGAGTCGCTTCGGTCTCAGGAGAACTTCTCTTTGACGGCAAGCTTTCCGCTATTTATGATAAAATTAAAAAGAAAGCTAATGATTCTCTGTTGTTCAGATCGGCTCCTAAAAAGTCGGATACAGCAGACACGAATAAGACAGGCACTTCTGGGTCTAATGCGCCCAAGAGAGGTTCCTATAGAGGTTCCGGTGCGTCCTCTTGGTCTTATTCGAGAGACCGTCAGGATAGCGACTCTCGTTCGGGACGTCCTTCAGGCCGGGACAATCGGTCGGACGCCCCGAGGTTGACGAGGCGAGGTGCGGGTCGTGGAAGACGTGGTTTCTCCTACCGCAGGCCTCGCAGGTCCAGGAGGTGATGGCTTAAACCTCTATCGCGTTCCGGTTGGCGGAAGGTTGTCGAGTTTTTCACAAGAGTGGGCGTCGATTACGGACGACCCTTGGGTGAGAGGAGTGACTTCGGAAGGTCTAAAGATATCCTTCAAACGAAAGCCTCCATTAACTCGAAGTCCAAAGTGGACTCATCTTCCGTCAAATCCACAGAAAAGAGACGCTCTGTTATCAGAGGTGCAGTCTCTTTTAATGAAGAACGCGATAGAGGTCGTAGAAAACCAGGAATCTCTGGGATTCTACAGCCATCTGTTTCTGGTTCCGAAACCAGACGGCTCGTTCCGTCCAGTCATAGATTTGAGCTGGATAAACAAGCTGATCATCGCTCCAAAGTTTTATATGGAGACGATTCGATCGGTCAGAGCGAGTATTCGGGTGAACGATTATGCAACGAGCATAGATCTCAAAGATGCGTACTTTCACGTCATGGTACATCCGACATTCCGAAAGTATCTACGCTTCGCAGTCCTAGGAGTGGTGTATCAATTCCGGGCGATGTGCTTCGGATTGAATCTAGCACCCTGGGCTTTCACTCGGGTAATGAACTCGGTAATGAACTCGGTAATGATTTACTTCCGAGCTCATTCGTCTGCGGTAACGTCGGCCTACCTGGACGACATTCTTCAGAGGTACGGCAACGAGTTAACGCTTCAGAACGATGTTCAGAATCTTCTTCTATTGCTCCGACGTCTCGGTTTTATAGGATCTGGTGCCATCCAAGTCATTCACTCATCTGGGAATGAGCTTCGAGACGCACAACAATCTCGTTCGTCTGCCGTTAACCAGAGCGAAATTAGTCAGTTGTTACGCTCGCTATTGTCTGCACGCAGACAAAGTCACGGCGAGAGAATTTATGAGACTGATAGGTCTGTGCGGAGCCGCCGCGGATCTCATTCCGATGGGGCGGCTACGCACACGTCCTCTTCAAATTTTCCTGACTCAGAATTGGAGTGTGAAAATTCATTCGCTCGATGTAGACGTTCTCTTGTCAGATCAAGTGAAACAAGAGATTCAGACTTGGGCAAACATTCAGTGGTTAACTCAAGGAGTTCCGCTGCAGTTGCCGGATCCGAGTTTTACCGTTATGACGGATGCCAGTCAAACAGGTTGGGGTGCATCATTAATCCCAACGGATTCGAGATGCCAGGGTCTTTGGGATCCGCAATTCCTGTGCAAGCACATAAACATCAAGGAAATGATGTCAATTTGGCTTGCGTTACGTCACTGGATGGACATTATTCACGATGCTCATGTCCAAATCCTATCCGACAATACAACAGTAGTGGCGTATATACGGAATCAGGGAGGCACTCATTCAGTTCCGTTGTTCAATCTAACGGAAAGAATCCTTCTGTTTGCGTTAGAACATCACGTTCTTCTTTCGGTCCGTCACATACCGGGTCGTCTGAATGTGCTAGCAGACTCCCTTTCACGAAAGGGTCGCTTGTTGCCGTCGGAGTGGACTCTCAACAAACAAGTATTCAATCAGATTTGCTACCAATGGGAACGG
The DNA here is from genome assembly GCA_031216915.1 of Pictodentalium vernedei. Lineage (NCBI taxonomy): Eukaryota > Metazoa > Mollusca > Scaphopoda > Dentaliida > Dentaliidae > Pictodentalium > Pictodentalium vernedei. The sequence goes on along the minus strand of CM062289.1, from coordinate 445,827,820 downwards.
CCAATGATAGACTTATTTGCGACACATCTCAACAATCAGTTGCAGACGTATGTGTCTCCGTGTCCGGATCCAAGAGCATTTGCAGTAGACGCTCTGTCGATCCCTTGGGACGGAATGATAGGATATGCGTATCCTCCAGCGCCGTTAATTCAACAAGTATTGCTAAAGATAAAACAATCTCAATGCAAGATTCTGTTGGTAGCATCTCTGTCGCCACAGAGACCGTGGATAAATCTACTCAGGTGTCTGTTGTGGGACCTACCGCGGAAGCTTCCTCCACGAGAGGATCTTCTTTCGCAGGGGAAATCGCGCCAACTCCATCACAACCCGCAAGGTCTCAACCTTCACGTTTTTCCGTTGTGCGGTCCTTCTTGCATGGCAAGCACTTTACAGGACGAGCAGTGGACGCGATTTCTAACTGTAGGAGGACCTCCTCTTCGCTAAACTATGCGGCTAAGTGGAAGGTTTTTCGTCGTTGGTGTAGGGATCATTCTGTAGATATATTTGATCCCTCTATACCAGACATTGCAAACTTTCTAGTATACTTGTTTGACGAAATCAAACTGCAGCCTGTTACTATAAAGGGTTATAGATCTATGTTATCTGATACCTATGCACATCATGATAGTTTACAAATTGGATCTAATGTCTCTTTATCGAAGTTGGTTAGAAACTTTTCGATAAATAGACCCAGAACTCTTAGATTAATTCCTAAGTGGAATTTAGCTTGGGTTCTCCTTAAGTTGAAGGAAAAGCCATTTGAACCTCTTGGGACAGTAGATTTCAAATTCTTATCTTATAAGACAGCTTTTCTCTTAGCTTTCTCTTCTGCCAGAAGAGTCAGTGAGCTTCATGCACTATCGGTGGATGATTCTCATTATCGTAGTGTTGGGAACACTATCACCTTCACTACTAATGTGGGTTTTTTAGCTAAGAATCAGGCTCCTAATAAATATCCGGAACCTATTGTTATTAAGGCTCTTCCATCTTCAGACGGGCGTAGGCCTTTACTCTGTCCTGTTAGAGCACTACGTATCTATAAACAGAGATCTCAGTTTATCAGAAAGGGACGGAAACGTTTCTTTCTGTCTTTGATGCCTAATAGAAAGGACATTTCAGTCCATTCTATTGCTAGATGGATTCAGTTAACTATCCGTACTGCTTATGAAGATTTATCTTCTTCTCAGCAGTCTGTGCTTAAGATTTCTGCTCATGAAGTAAGAGCTCTTTCTACTTCCTGGGCTTATGCTAATAGTGTTGCTATTACAGATTTAATGAAGGCTGCTTATTGGTCTCAGCCATCCACATTTACGAATTTTTATCTCAGAAATATTGAGTCCATTTCTGGAGACCTGCATTGTTTAGGTCCGTTATCTGTTGCTCAGAATGTCGTCCACTAAACAGTTGCAACTATAGTTATGCAGGCTTTCTGTTCCGGCAGTGACTCCGTCCGGCTGCCCTCTTCGCTCTGGGCTATTTGACCCAGGGCAAGGGGGAGGGGGGGGGGGGGGCGGGTGTTCCCTTAGGTCACCTGCTTTATAGTGAAAAGCAAGGGAATGCCTCCTCCAAGTCAGTATTTCTGAGTCGCTTCCGGGATGGTTTTAAAGTGTAATATTAATGTTTAAATTCATTCATGTCTTATTTTTAAAGTGTAGCTCGGTGTGAAGCATTTGTATATGTCAAGTGTCAAACGGGCTTTAATATACAATACTCGGACACTTTTAAATGATTATAAAGAGTCTCAATTCTCTGGACTACTTTATTTATTGGCTTGCTTTAAAAATAATTAGTATAAGGGTTATACTGGATGTTAATAGAGAACATGAATGTTATTGTGCTCAATTATTAAGGGTAGTGTATCTTTCTAATTTAATATTAAATAAGAAAGATACATGTAAAGCCTAATACTCCTTTTCTCCTTAAGGGGTTACCTCTTTACTATATAGTTGAGCTTATTGGATTTTCCTCTATGTCCTAGGCCCTCCAGCCTGTTTACTATTCAGCTAAGTCTGGGTCATTGGTACAGTATAAAAATGTTAAAAAATTTATAGTAATTTATATATTTTTTATACTTACCAATGACCCAGACGGGGATGGCCCTCCCTGGAGTTGGGAACTCTTGCCTCCCCGCTGAGTACATAGCGCTGACCAGGCACTGCCAGTAAGAATGATAATTGGCGCCAATTTCGGGACGACTGCGTCACTGCGCATGCGCAGTAGAGGCGTAGTATGGAGGTCCTTTAGGACATGATTTCTTTTTGTTTTGGATGCAAATTTGGGGGATTGGGGGGCAAAATTTGTGTTTGGCCCTGGTTTTGTTGGAGTTAGCACCAGCTAAGTCTGGGTCATTGGTAAGTATAAAAAATATATAAATTACTATAAATTTTTTAACTTTCCACCAGGGGAGTTTGATGATGCTCAGGTGCCTTTTCGCGTTTTGTCACAAGCTCTCATGAACTTGACACACGCTCACGCCTATAACACGGTTTATTTGGAGCTGGCATGCCGGGATGCAGTGTTGGATTCTTCTCCGTCCCTTCCTTCTGAACAGCGTGCTGTTCTGAGGTCTGCCTCTTTGGTTGGACCTCAGTTCCATGGTTCCATGGAAGCTGTCTGTTGCGAGGTTCTTCGTCATTCGAAGGACCAGCTTTTGCTGCGACAGCTGGACCAACCTGCTGCAGCGGGTGTGGTCGTTCCAGGCCCGCCAAGCGTCCTGCTGCGTCTGCCTCATCGGCGACGTCGGCTACGCCTTCGGCGACGTCTGCTCCTTCTGCTCAGAAGAAGCGCCAACGCGGCCAGGCTCGCTGGCGGCCTCAGACAGGAAAGTCTCAGGACTTTGTCACTTCCCAAGGTGGTGGTTTCTCCTCTCGTGGGCCTCGTCGAGGCCGCAAGTGAAGGTTCTCACCTCGATTCGCCTCCAGTTGGGGGAAGGCTGTCGCTGTTTTACGACCGTTGGACAGAGATAACGTAGGACACTTGGGTCCTCAACGTCTTACAATCCAGTCTGCGACTGTCTTTCCATCGGCACCCCAGTTTATCTTGGGTGCCCCTCCTGACTCGGGTCCCTTCCGATTCTCTACGTCAGCACCTTCTGGTGCCGGAGATCAACAATCTCCTCTCCAAAGGGGCAGTCGAGGTGGTCAGGAACACCCTTTCACCAGGGTTTTACTCGAGACTTTTCTTGGTGCCAAAGAAAAACGGACAATTTCGTCCTGGCATCGATCTGAGTATCCTGAACGAGTACCTAATAGCTCCTCATTTCAGTATGGAGACTTTCCGGTCGGTTCGACGTTCAGTTCATCAGGGCGACTTTGCTGCCAGTATCGACCTGAAGGATGCCTACTCCCATGTACTCATACATCTGGCGTCACAGAAATACCTTCGGTTCTCGTTTCGGGATCGAGTCTATCAATTCAGAGCTCTCCCATTCGGTTTGAACCTGGCTCCTTAGGCCTTCACCCGACTGATGTCACATGTGCTTGCTTTCCACCGTACTCCGTTGGCTGTGACTTCGTCAGCCTACCTGGATGACATCCTCCAACGGCACTACGATGCTGCTGTTCTGGAGTTAGAGGTCAGGCAGTTTCTTTGCCTACTAGCGTCACTGGGTTTCAGAGTCAATCGCGAGAAGTCAGATCTCCTTCCTTCTCAGCGATTTCGACATTTGGGGATGGATTTCGACACTCTTCACAATGTAGTGTCGGTCCCTCATGCTCGGGCGATGATTCTTTCTGCCTTGACTCAGAACCTGCTTCAATCTTCCTCGGTCTCGGCCAGGACTTTCCTTCGGATGCTGGGCCTTTGTGGTTCGGTGACAGATCTCATTCCGCTTGGTCGCTTGTTTGTCCGACCTCTCCAACACTTCCTGTTGGATCATTAGCGTCCGAATTGGGCCAATGTTCCCTGGCTGACACAGGGTGTTCCGTTGGATCTTCCTTTGGCCGATCGCATCCTTACTGCGAATGCCAGCGATCGGGGCTGGGGTGTGACGTTGGATCCTCTCGGTCTGTCTACTCACGACCAGTGGGACAGTGAGCAGGTGGGCCTTCATATCAACCAGAAGGAGCTCCTTGCTTTTCTGTTGAGTTTTCGGCTTTGGATCCCTCACCTGTCGGACCATATTGTCCTACTTCTTTCGGACAATTCGACAGTAGTGGCCTACATTCGGAATCAAGGAGGCACACATTTGATTCCGATGTATCGGCTATCTCGGGATCTTCTTCTGTTGGCGCGGGATGTAAACGCTCGGGTGTTCATCCGACACCTTCTCGGGCGTCTCAACGTCCTAGCAGACTCCCTGTCCCAACGCGACAGTGTCCTTCCAACCAAATTGATGCTACATCGGTCGGTGTTTCAGGTGATTTTCGAGCAGTGGGGCCGTCCTCAGGTCGACCTTTTCGGTACTTTCTGGAATCATCAGGTAGTGACCTTTGTCTCCCCTTGTCCAGATCCTATGGCATTTGCGGTAGACGCTCTGTCCCTGGACTGGACAGGTTGGATCGGCTATGCCTTTCCTCCTGCACCGATTCTTCCTCAAATATTTTTAGCGAAGATTCGTGCTTGCAGCAGGATCATTATTATCGCACCCCTGTCTCCACAGAGGGTGTGGATCAATCTGCTGCGGCCTCTGTTGTCAGATCGGCCGATTCGTCTACCTCTGCGTCGCGATTTTCTTTCCCAGGGTCATCCCAGGAAGTATCTCAACAACCTGGCAAGCCTGTTCCTTCACGCCTGTCTTTTATCAGGTCCTGTCTCCGACGTAGAGGTTTTTCGAGACACACAGTGGAGTGCATTTCTGCATCGCGGCGACATTCCACTGGCATGACTTATGCTGCGAAGTGAAAGGTTTTCTGCCGCTGGTGTGCAGATCACAATGTGGATTACCATGATCCATCAATCGCTCAAATTGCAGATTTTCTGGTATATCTTTTTGACACCAAGGGCCTCCAGCCTATTACGATTAAGGGCTATTGGTCTATGCTGTCTGATACTTTCTCTTATGTGGAAAAGCGATCTTTTTCTCTCCAAACTCATTTGGCATTTTTCTTTGAAGAGGCCTCGAGTTTTGCGTCTTACACCCAAGTGGAACTTGGCATGGGTGTTGCACTGTTTGGAGGGGGCGCCATTCGAGCCTTTATCTGAGACCGATATGCATTTTCTCACCTATAAGACGGCTTTCCTTCTAGCGTTTGCTTCTGCTCGACGAGTCAGTGAGCTTCATGCACTATCTGTTGATTCTGCTTTCTTCAGAAATGAGGCTAACAGTGTCACCTTCACTACTGATTGCTCTTTTCTGGCTAAGAATCAACTTCCTGATTAGGTACCTCCTCCCATCTGCATTCGGGCTCTCCCCGCTGTTGATGGTCGGAGACCTCTTCTTTGTCCTGTTTGTGCGATTAAGACTTACATTAATCGCACTCAGTTCATTAGGAGGGTTCAGAAGAGATTCTTTCTGTCGCTCATTCCTAAGAGGCAGTCTATCTCTTCCCATTCTATTTCTAGGTGGATCTGTCTTGCAAACAAGCTGGCTTATTCCCGCTTGTCTGCTTGGATCTTGTTTCGAACCGGTTTAATGCTCAGGAGGTTCGTGCCATTTCTACATCCTGGGCGTTCTCCAATTCTGTTTCGCTCCGGGATGTTATGAATGCGGCTTACTGGAGGAATGCTTCTTCCTTCTCCTTTTATCTCTGCCACCTACAGCAGCAATCTGAGGACCTTTATTCTTTAGGCCCTCTCGTTGCTGCTCAGGCTGTTGTGCACCCTCGTTAAATTGTTTTTCTCGAGGTTGTGCTTCGCTCAGCCTTGTTCTTTTCAGGTGCCTTCTCTCTATCTTCATTACAGGTTTCACTATTGTTCTCTGCCCTCCTTGCTTTTCTTTCTGTTGCTCTTGTTGGTATTGGTTATGTGATTCACCTCCTCCTTTTGTTTATTCGGCCAATTGTAAACAATTGTGAGTAGTTTGAAAAGAAATTAAAATTTTTTAGTAAATTTTGTTTCTTAACATACCTACTACAATTGTTTACCGGAGGCCCACCCTCCTTGGGGATATCTTTGATATCGATGCCTCCCCGCTAAATCACAAACTTCTCGTTGGCAGAAATATGGAATTGACGTCACGGTTGTTGCGCATGCGCTCAGTAAATGCAAGAGTTGTGCAGAGAGAGTACCTGTAATTTCGAGCACTGGTCTTGCTCGACCCTTTTTCGATCTTTTTCGTGGTTTTGCACTTTATTACTTTTCCAACTTGTTTGGAAAAGTTTCTTAAAACTTGAGTTAGTTCCGAAGTAGAGCTTGCACTTATATTACAGCCAATTGTAAACAATTGTGGTAGGTATATTAAGAAACAAAATTTACTAAAAAATTTTAATTTTTCTCATTTGATTTACATTTAATCGATGTGATTACTATTTACAGTACGTATAGAGTGTATTATCACTAAATCACCTGCAGAGTGTAGATTCCACCCAAGCAATAATTACAAATTTGTTACAAAGCATAGCAAACACAAGCAAGTTACAGCCAAGGGACCTCCGGGTTTAACCCGGAGGTCTATTGGCTGAAACATTGCTTGCGTTTTTGTCAATATATACAGAATTTGAAAGTGATACTTTGGGTGATACTTTCCACGCCACGGATGATATAGTCACAATTTACTCTTCACGTACTGTATATCGCTGAACTGCATTTATAGATATGAGCACTGTTACCATTTATATCCAAATCTTACCTGGAGTTATGGCTTGCGTGTGGGGACGTGGCGACAGGTGGGTGTCTGGCCAAAATTTCCTATAGTTGGAAATCCAGAGGGCAAGTCATGAGTAGTTGGAAATTCCATCTATCTGGATTTTAGTGCTTCTTTAGTGATGCTGATGTCTCCTTTACTTCCCAAAATGCCAACTCGGTTTCAAATTGGCAAAAATTCTAACTGTTACTATTTACAACTACAGTGTACGCAATATCGATCTTCATAAGTATGCATGATGTCAATCGGTACGAGATTTCTATTGTATGTTTATTCATCGTCATACAAGAAAATTCTCGAAATGCACTTCAAGAAAATCATATCGTGTAAAATCGTTATCCTGAGTTAATTCCATCATTCACAGTTACAAAATGCTGAAACATCGAAAATGAAGATCTGATTTAATGTTAGAACAGTGTGAGTTGCTCAGAGTTCTCAGCTTGAGCATTTATTTACCACATATTCAGTTCCCAGAATAATACCAAATAATAATAACCTGATAATTCTATCATAAAGGTGTTGGCATTTCAGTTACTAGAATCAAATTTATGCCCCCTTTTATGGCTTCATTTTCAAAATCTGTCTCGGTAATGAATTTCCAATTGGGGGAGGGACCCCCCTCCCAGTCCCTTTCTAGTTGGAAATTCACTACCCTATACCCCCCTCCCCCCCCAATCGGAAACGTCTACAAAATGCTGAAACATCGAAAATGAAGATCTGATTTAATGTTAGAACAGTGTGAGTTGCTCAGAGTTCTCAGCTTGAGCATTTATTTACCACATATTCAGTTCCCAGAATAATACCAAATAATAATAACCTGATAATTCTATCATAAAGGTGTTGGCATTTCAGTTACTAGAATCAAATTTATGCCCCCTTTTATGGCTTCATTTTCAAAATCTGTCTCGGTAATGAATTTCCAATTGGGGGAGGGACCCCCCTCCCAGTCCCTTTCTAGTTGGAAATTCACTACCCTATACCCCCCTCCCCCCCCAATCGGAAACCTCTAGCCACGTCCTTGCTTGCATGTTGAATTTTGTCAATATCTGCGTTTAGCTTCATCTGTTTTTCGGTATCTTTTCAGATGACCTGTCACATGGAAGAAATGTTGAATGCAGCCTTTTCAAAATATGAGAGTTGGCATATGAAGCGAATGTCAAAGAAATCCTGACCCTCTCAAACTGTTCGTAGTTGAGATGGTGAAGGAAGATTTGAGTTGTCAAGACACTTGGTCATCAAAACAAATGGCATGTGTATTGAAATGTAATTTAAGTTTGACACATGCCTGTTGGACAGGCAGTGAGATGCGCATTTTGGTTGGATTTGATATTAATGGGTTGTTTGACGGAGGGTTAGCCATGCCACCACCCCCACCGTCGGAGAAAATTGGCCAAATTTGTTGGAGAGATAAAATTATGCAAGCACCATGAAGATGGAGATAATACATCTGATACATTTGTGCAATATGAATAATCCGATGGGCATATAATCATTGTGACATAGGCAGAGTTAATTATTACATTGCGGGAGTTTTATTTTAGTCCATACCAGAAACTTTCTATACAATTACTGGTTGACACACATCTTGTCTCTGATGTGAGTGGTATCATACTTATTAAATTTGTGGCCTTTGGAACTAGGGTATCAAAGACAGATAATTGAGGCGAATCATGATAGCCTAGTCCCCCCCCCCCCCCCCCCCCCCCCCCCCCCTTATCAGGGATTGTAACCCCAGACCTTTAGATCTGTCTAATTTGGGCACAGTGGCAAATATGGATGTGGCCTGCATGGTTGGAGAAAAAGCACCAGTATTTTTAGCTCACCTGAGCAAAGCTCAAGGGGAGCTTTACTAATCACTTTCTGCCCGTCGTCCGGCGTCCGTCGTCCGTCGTCGTCCGTCCGGCGTTAACTTTACATTATCGACTTCTCCTCCTAAACCACTAGCCCAATTTTATTCAAATGTTGGCTAAATGTTTATTACCTAATGCCAATTCAGATTTGTTCAAATGAAGTTGCCCCTCCTCCTGGGTGGTGCCATGCCCCCAAGGGGCACCAAAATCTTTGTAAATCTTCTTCTCATGAACCAGCAGTAGCAGAGACTTGATATTTGGTGTGCAGCTTCCTTTTGAGGTGTAGACTCAGATTTGTTCAAGAGAAGTTTGTGGGGCTATACTTGGCGTCGTTATGGGGGGGGGGCAAAATTTTTTGCCCCGCCCAAAATTTCTATTTTCCAAACCGAGAGGCTGATTTGAACCAAATTTTATGTGAGGGCTTATTGGGTCATGAGTACTTGATTTATGCAAAAAAAAATTTTCCTGCAGCCCCGTGGGAACCGCAGGAGCTAAAAATAGAAAAAATTTAAAACGCCCATATCTCCAAAACTGCACGGCACTGAGAATTTTTATTTGGTGTGCAGCTTCCTTAGGACCAACAGAAAGGATTGGTAAAAAAAAATTGCCATCGGTTTTATCATAGGGTACAGTTTCGGGACTTTGAAAAAGTGCTGAGTCAGCACTTTTTAACACTGTAGGCAATGGGAAAAACATTAAAAAATCTTCTTCTCCAGATCCAGCAGGCAGAATCTTTTGATATTTGGTATGCAACATTGTAGGGTGGATCTGATTCAAGTTTGTTCAAATCGGCCCCCTGGGTTCATATTTGGGCTCAGTATAGGAGCCCGATTTCGAACTTAGTGCATTTCAGGCAAATTTCTTAAAAAATCTTCTTCTCCAGATCCAGCAGGCAGAATCTTTTGATATTTGGTATGCAACATTGTGGGGTGGATCTGATTCAAGTTTGTTCAAATCGGCCCTCTGGGTTTATATTTGGGCTCAGTATAGGAGCCCAAATTTGAACTTACTGCATTTCAGGCAAATTTCTTTGAAAATCTTCTTCTCCAGATCCAGCAGGCAGAATCTTTTGATATTTGGCATGCAACATTGTAGGGTGGATCTGATTCAAGTTTGTTCAAATCGGCTCCCTAGATTCATATTTGGGCTCACTATAGGAGCTTGAATTCGAACTTAGTGCATTTCAGGCAAATTTCTTCAAAAATCTTCTTCTCCAGATCCAGCAGGCAGAATCTTTTGATATTTGGTATGCAACGTTGCGGGGTAGATCTGATTCAAGTTTGATCAAATCGGCCCCCTGGATTCATATTTGGGCTTACTATAGAAGCCCGAATTCGAACTTAGTGCATTTCAGGCAAATTTCTTAAAAAATCTTCTTCTCCAGATCCAGCAGGCAGAATCTTCTCATATTTGGTAAGCAACATTGTGGGGTGGATCTGATTCAAGTTTGTTCAAATCGGATCCCTGGGTTAATATTTGGGCTCAGTATAGGAGCCCAATTTCGAACTTAGTGCATTTCAGGCAAATTTCTTAAAAAATCTTCTTCTCCAGATCCAGCAGGCAGAATCTTTTGATATTTGGTATGCAACATTGTAGGGTGGATCTGATTCAAGTTTGTTCAAATCGGCCCCCTGGGTTCATATTTGGGCTCAGTATAGAAGCCCGATTTCGAACTTAGTGCATTTAGGCAAATTTCTTAAAAAATCTTCTTCTCCAGATCCAGCAGGCAGAATCTTTTGATATTTGGTATGCAACATTGTGGGGTGGATCTGATTCAAGTTTGTTCAAATCGGCTTCCTAGATTCATATTTGGGCTCACTATAGAAGCTCGAATTTGAACTTAGTGCATTTCATGCAAATTTCTTAAAAAATCTTCTTCTCCAGATCCAGCAGGCAGAATCTTTTGATATTTGGTATGCAACATTGTAGGGTGGATCTGATTCAAGTTTGTTCAAATCGGCCCCCTGGGTTCATATTTGGGCTCAGTATAGGAGCCCGATTTCGAACTTAGTGCATTTCAGGCAAATTTCTTAAAAAATCTTCTTCTCCAGATCCAGCAGGCAGAATCTTTTGATATTTGGTATGCAACATTGTGGGGTGGATCTGATTCAAGTTTGTTCAAATTGGCCCTCTGGGTTTATATTTGGGCTCAGTATAGGAGCCCAAATTTGAACTTACTGCATTTCAGGCAAATTTCTTTGAAAATCTTCTTCTCCAGATCCAGCAGGCAGAATCTTTTGATATTTGGCATGCAACATTGTAGGGTGGATCTGATTAAAGTTTGTTCAAATCGGCTCCCTAGATTCATATTTGGGCTCACTATAGGAGCTTGAATTCGAACTTAGTGCATTTCAGGCAAATTTCTTCAAAAATCTTCTTCTCCAGATCCAGCAGGCAGAATCTTTTGATATTTGGTATGCAATGTTGCGGGGTAGATCTGATTCAAGTTTGTTCAAATCGGCCCCCTGGATTCATATTTGGGCTTACTATAGAAGCCCGAATTCGAACTTAGTGCATTTAGGCAAATTTCTTTAAAAATCTTCTTCTCCAGATCCAGCAGGCAGAATCTTTTGATATTTGGTATGCAACATTGTGGGGTGGATCTGATTCAAGTTTGTTCAAATCGGCTTCCTAGATTCATATTTGGGCTCACTATAGAAGCTCGAATTTGAACTTAGTGCATTTCATGCAAATTTCTTAAAAAATCTTCTTCTCCAGATCCAGCAGGCAGAATCTTTTGATATTTGGTAAGCAACATTGTGGGGTGGATCTGATTCAAGTTTGTTCAAATCGGCCCCCTGGGTTTATATTTGGGCTCAGTATAGGAGCCCAAATTTGAACTTGGCGCATTTCAAGTAAATTTATTAAAAAATCTTCTTCTCCAGATCCAGCAGGCAGAATCGTTTGATATTTGGTATGCAACATTGTGGGATGGATCTGATTCAAGTTTGTTCAAATCGGCTTCCTAGATTCATATTTGGGCTCACTATAGAAGCTCAAATTCGAACTTAGTGCATTTCAGGCAAATTTCTTAAAAAATTTTCTTCTCCAGATCCAGCAGACAGAATCTTTTGATATTTGGTATGCAACATTGTGGGATGGATCTGATGCAAATTTGTTCAAATCGGCTCCCTAGATTCATATTTGGGCTTACTATAGAAGCTCGAATTCGAACTTAGTGCATTTCAGACAAATTTCTTAAAAAATCATCTTCTCCAGATCCAGCAGGCAGAATCTTTTGATATTTGGTATGCAACATTGCGGGGTGGATCTGATTCAAGTTTGTTCAAATCGGCCCCCTGGATTCATATTTGGGCTCACTATAGAAGCTCGAATTCAAACTTAGTGCATTTCATGCAAATTTCTTCAAAAATCTTCTTCTCCAGATCCAGCAGGCAGAATCTTTTGATATTTGGTATGCAACATTGCGGGGTGGATCTGATTCAAGTTTGTTCAAATCGGCCCCCTGGATTCATATTTGGGCTTAATATAGAAGCCTGAATTCGCACTTAGTGCATTTCAGGCAAATTTATTAAAAAATCTTCTTCTCCAGATCCAGCAGGCAGAATCTTTTGATATTTGGTATGCAACATTGTGGGGTGGATCTGATTCAAGTTTGTTCAAATCGGCCCCCTGGGTTTATATTTGGGCTCCGTATAGGAGCCCAAATTTTAACTTAGTGCATTTCAGGCATATTTCTTAAAAAATCTTCTTCTCCAGATCCAGCAGGCAGAATCTTTTGATATTTGGTATGCAACATTGTGGGGTGGATCTGATTGTGATTCATGAACGTATTTATTTGTAAAGTTGATAGAATCTTAGACAAAATTTGCAGAAAAGATCTACTATAGAAGGGGTGGTATCCAGGGTGAACCGTTTACCCAAATCTAGCAGTACTAATGCATTATTCACACAAATCTCCGTTCAAATTTTATGACCCCTCATTGGAACACACGCATTCAGCTCATTCCAACAAAAGTCATATGCCATGTTTTCGAGACAAAAGAATAAAAATTTTAGTTATTCATGAAATTTTTAGGCAACTGTTGTCTGTTATTCACATTGCTTCATGAAATTTCAGTACTTTTAGAAGTTACCTCAGTAATCAAGGGTTAATTCCCCTTAATTAAATGTCGCCTCTAAAAAACAACCACTTTGCATATCTTACCTTTTTACCAGCATAACTGCCAAAACTTGTCAGCATTCTTCGCAAAAATCGCTATTCAAATTTAAATTTTTATCTCTTAGACATACATGTACTTATCGCTTGTAAATACCCCATTGGAATGAGCTTTTTGAGCTCATTCCAATGAGAGGTCGCACACCATGCTTTTTTAGTCAAAAAAGCAATTTTTTAGTTATTCCAGAATTTCGTACGTAAAACACAGCTTTATGACTTCACATTAAAATGAGCTCTCTAAGCTTGTTCCAATCAACATTCACGCACTATGTCTTTCACACAAAAAATAAAATTTTCCATTTATTCAGGAATTTTGTTTGCAAGAACACTCTTACCCCCCCCCCCCCCCCCCCCCCCCCCCCCCCCCCCCACACACACACACACACACAGACACACACATCTAAAAGTAAGGCAGCAAAAAAACAGTTACTTCAATTTTTAAATGCATTATAGGAACAACTTGCCTAATCAAATTTAAATACTTTTGCATCATTCTGTATCTAGAACAAACCATTTACCATATCTTTACGCAAAATTCTCCAGCATCATTCACAAAAAAACACCATTATTTATATATTCACATTTCTGTCTCAAAAATATACCTGATCTTCCAATACCCCTATTGGAATAAGCTGTTTGAGCTTGTTCCAATGATGATAAAAAAAACTAATATTTTGGAAAATTTGTGAAAATTTTTGTTTTCTTGCATGCAAATATGTACATGGAGCACATGGAAGATATCCACAGTTGGGGAGAGATGTCCAAGGCTATCTCTTCACATTCCTTGTTTGTGCTTCATGCTAAACCAGTTTGTCTGCAGAGATAAATTTGCTTTATTAAAAATCATTGGAGATTGGCCACACACCAATGATTTTAAATAAAACTAATTTTAGGTAACAAATGTTGAACTTCAAACAAAATCTATCACTCAACCAGTTAATGTTGATGAGGCATGACATGGTGAAGGTGACCTAAAATACTTCTTAGAGTCACTTTGTCAGGTGAGCGATTAAGGCCACGTGGGGCCTCTTGTCTTCTTCTTGGCGTAAGTTATAAGTTTTAGATCCCGCGTCTTAAAATGCTAGTCTACAACCCCTTGTTATCGGTCTTCACCATTATCACTGGTTCCCTCCCACCACCCTTTGACGTAAGTTTACTCGACTAACTTGAGATGGCTTCTTAGTATTTTTATACTGTACCAATGACCCAGACATAGCTGGTGCTAACTCTTAAAAATATAGAGCCAAACACAAATTTTGCCCCCCAATCCCCAAAATTTGCATCTGAAACCAAAGAAATCATGTCTTGAATGGCCCTCCATACTTCACCTCTACTGCGCATGCGCAGTGTCAAGGACGTCCCGAAATTGGCGCCATTAATCATTCTAAGTTTGGCCCTTCATCAGTTAACATCTGACTGATCTTTGTGCTTGTAAATCTCAGTTTAAATGATGCCAGACACATAAATATTAGTGAAATGGTGATTCTAAGGAGGATAGAGAAGGAGGAGAGGAAAAAATGTGTGACAGAATATTATCAGGGCTGTAACTTAAAATTTTTTAATGAAATTATGTTAAGTTACCTATTTTCGAGGCAGCAGCCATTTTGTTGTCATTCTGATTAATTAGTTACACTGTTTTTGTAAGTGTTTTCCTCTCTCCCTGTCCTTTAAGTCCCCCCTTGCTATTCTCCCATGCTTTTGGCATAGTTTTTGTAATTATTATTACTAAATTTTCTTGGGAGTTTTAGCTGTATAACAGAATGAATTCTGTTCTTTTCCCTATGTTTACGTCTTCACCTACGGGTGGTTAGGCGTTGTGTTCTGCATCTACCATCTGATGTTCTGCAGTTTCTCCCCTGGAAGTCTCTGTTTTGCATCAGATAATGTATTTTTGGTAACTGATTTCGGGCCTGGGTGCCTGGAGTCTTATTTTAGTGTTTTTACACTCATTGTTTACATTTACAACAGCCCTCTGTGTGAGGGGGGGATTTCTTGAAAATAATATCTTGATGTTATTTTAATCATAACTAGATACATTATTATTGTTCGTAAGTGTTGAATAAATTGTTTAAAATATTTTTAAAATTTTTGTCCACACTTAGGCTTGGGATCCATTGGGGCTCAACGTTACTTTTCAGAAACTTGGGCTGTTCTGAAAAAATATTTTTTCAAAATATTTTGATTTCAGTTATTTTTTCTATATTAATGGATCATATTATTATTATGTATTTTGATTGCCAGGGGTTAGTGCGAGTACCAGGACTTGTTTTCTTTTCACATTGAAAGGATATTGATCAATTGTAATAAGAGGAAGTCTTCCTCTGACTTTATAATCATTCTATATGTGGTCAGTGTACTCGCATTAACTCCTGTTCTGTATCGTATGATTTCGATGACAATATGGGAAGCGTATGTCACGGTATGTTATTGGGGAATTGGACACTCCGGTCCTTTCCCCGCAGGGTCACTCTACTTTATCAATTTCTATTTCAGACGATCAAGATTAGGGTGATGTATCTGTGATGTCTTCCAACAGTGTGCCTCCGTCGTCACAATTAATGAAGGGCTAGCGGAAAAGTGCTCATGTAAATACGCCAATTGCCTAAGAGGACCCTAGTAGGTTCAACGGCCTTTGACGTCCGCTAGCTCGCCCGGTGTAGCGTCCATTCACCGAATGGTTCGGCAGCCGGGTTCGTCCGTTGCGGTCTAGAAGGAATTTTGGGGTGATGCGAGCACTATAAATCAACCTAATGCACACCCAGTGACGGCGGATCGGAGGGAGAACGGAGGAAGCCTTTTAGTCCGGTTCATAGCTCGTTCCGGTCCATCCGGACGGCAAGCGAGAGAGGCCCCTCTCTCGTTCAACAACATCTGGCCCCGGATGTTGTGGTACAAAATGTTTCGCATTCGGAGCATACGTCCGTCGCTCGGGACGCTCCGACATATAGTCAGTCCGGAGTAGACTGTCAATAAGGCTTCCTCATTCTCATAGTTACGCACACGACCGTTCTTGGCTACGTGACCACGGATATCCAGTCAGCTTCACCAGTCAGAGATTCATCGGCGACCAGGTCACACCATCCGGTAGCCAGGGACACGAGGCCTGCAGACTCCGGACGTTCGCATAGGAAGTGTGCGTGAGTCAACGTACACGGAGCTTCCGGCGGCAATGCATCGTAAGACCGCTACTGCACAGGCCTCGGGAACGGACGTGCTTTCCTAAATAGCACAGTTTATCGCAGCATCCCAGCATCAACTGAATCTGTCGCATATATTTTATCCGACGATGCTGGGTCGGGACGCTCCACGGAAGCGGGTACGGACGTCCGAAAATTTCATCCGGTCCGACGGGATACCGAAAGGGATTTGGAGGATTTCGAGCTTTCCCTTTCGGAGCAACATATGCTGTTGTGTATGTCATCTGACTTGGTCTTCTACAGCTTCTTTCGTCGGACCAGAATGCTGCGATGCCGGATATGAAACTGATAGCGTCGGTGGACTTAGAAATTTTTGGTTCGGTTCAGGAACATCGTCCCTCAGTTCCGACATAGTCCAATAATGTCACACAAACTTTCGAATTATTGAACGACGCTATATATATTATTATTTTATGCTTGCTATAACCAAGCATTTCTGGTTTCTTGTTCGCAAAGTTACGGAGATGTCTTTCAAAAGTGTGCCTCTGTCGTCATAGTTAATGAAGAGCTAGCGGCAATAAGTGCTCATGGAATATGTCTATCGCCTACCGAGTGACATTCGCTAGCTCACCCGGTGTAGCGTACATTCATCGAATGGTTCGGCTGCCGGGTTCGTCCGTTGCGGTCTAGGAAGGAGATTTGGGTGATGCGAGCACTTTAATTACTTTAGTACTCACCCAGTGACGGCAGATTGAGGACAGATCGGAGGAAGCCTGTTAGGCCAGTTCCTGGCTTGTCCAGGTCCGTCCGGGCTGTGAGTGAGAGAGGTCCCTCTCTCGTCCAACAACATAGGGGACCGCATGTTGTGGTTCAGATATTTTACATTCGGAGCATATGTCTGTCGGTCGGGACGCTCCGTTATGTTGACAGTCCTAGAGACTGTCCTTAATGCTTCCTCATCCTCACAGCAGGGCACACGACCACACATTGGCTACGTGACCTCGAGTATCCGATCAGTTTCGTCATTCTGTGATTCCACGGCGAATAGGTCGCGCCATCCGGTAGCCAAGGGACACGAGGCCTATACACTCCGTTCGCTCGCATATTGGTAGTATGCACGGGGGTAACGATCACAGAGCTTCCAGCGGCAATGCATTGTAGGACCGCTTCTCCTCAGGCCTCAGTGACGGATGTGCTATCCGAGTTAGCACAGTTGTTTCGCAGCATCCCAGCAATTGACAGTTTCTTGGTCGAATCAGGAATTATCCGACGGCGCTGGGTCGGTGCGGTCCGCGGTTGCATCAGGTACGGACGACCGAACGCTTTATAGGGTCCGACAGGATGGCGAAAGGGATTCAAAAGTTTTCGAGTTTTCCCTTTAGTAGTATCGGAAGCTGCCTTTCATATCTTCTGGCATTATCTTCCAGTGATTGTTATTTCGGACTTCATTGCTGCGATCTTGGATAAGAGACTTATAGCGTCATTGGACTCAGATTTTTTGATCGGTTCAGGGACATTGTCCCTGACTTACCGACGCAGTCCAATAATGTCATTACAACATGTGTTTTATTTTTCGACGCTATATATGCATACAAGCCTGCTACCAAGCATGATAGTTTAGTTTCTTGTCCGCGTTGCTCATTTCTGCCGTTTTATCATTTATACGAATAGTTTATTTTGGCAGAGCAGGGCATACCGAGAGTTCATATGCGTCTAGACGGTGTGGTTAAAGACTGGAAATATTCTTTTTCGCCGTTTATGTCTTTTCCAACTTCAATGTTGGAAACGACATGATGTATAGTAGACTTAACTTAGACGCTTTATCATACGTAATCCGCCTTACTGAGGCGTTATCATTACGTCTTCAAGAAAAGATTTACGGGATATTATTCTCAATGTAATTTCTTTTGAGGGCAGTAGTTTGTTCACGTATAACTCCGCCCTTCAGTGGCTGATTGGAGTTGGTTAGACGTGACGCAGCCCTAGCTACATCCACACGCGTGGATAGTAAGGTTAAGAACTCTCTCAGAATCGCTTCGTTCTCGGAGGAACTTCTCTTCGACGGCAACTTTTCGGCAATCCATGAATTGCTCGATTTACACGTTCTCTTGTCTATCTAGTGTTACAAGAGATTCAGACTGGGGCAAACATTCGGTGGTTGACTCAGAGAGTGCCACCGCAGTTGCCGGACCCGAGTGTTGCTGTTATGACGGTTGCCAGTCAAACAGATTGGGATATAATACTGATCCCAACGGATTCGAAGTGCCAGGGTCTTTGGGTTCCGCAGTCTCTTAGCAACCAATTTTCTTCCGCGGAATGATGTTTTTTAGGCTTGCTTTATGTCATTGCATGAACTTTATTCAGAAACGCATGCCCAAATCCTGTCTGTTAATTCGACAGTAGTGGCGTATCTCCGGAACCAGGGAGGCACTCTTTCGTTTCCGTTATTCAATTTAATGGAAAGAATCCGTCTGTTGGTTATAGTACACCAAGTTCGGTTTTGGTCCGTCATATTCCGGGTCGTCTGATTGTTTTACCGGACTCCCGTTCACTTAGGGGTCGCTTGTTGCTGTCAGAATGGACTCTCAACAAACAAGTATTCAATCAGATTTGCTATCTATGGGAGCGCCCAATGATGATTTATTTATGACACAGCTTGCTAATCTATTGCAGACGTATGTGTTGGCTTGTCCAGATCTCTGAGCTAATGTTGTTAACGCTCTATTGATCTATAGGACGGAATGATAGGATACGCGTATCCTCCGGCGCTGTTGTTTCAGCAGGTATTGCTAAGATAAACAACCACAATACATTTCTGTTGATAGCATCTCTATCTTCACAGAGATCATGGGTAATTTACTCTCTTGTCTACTGTGGGACTTAACGTAAAATCTTCCTCAATGTGAGGATCTTTTTTCACTGGGTAAATCGTGTCATCTTTATCACAACACCTTCATGTATTCCGTTGTGTGGTCCGTATTGCATTGTAAGCATTGTACTGGACGAGCTTTGGACGCGATTTCTTACTATAGGAGATCCTCTTCTTCGCTATTCTATGCGGCTAAAGTGGAGGCTCTTCCGTCGTTGGTGTAGGGATCATTATGTTCATATTGTTGATCCCTCCATACTACTCATTGCAATTTTTTAGTATACTTGTTTCACAAGATCTACTGCAGCCTGTTATTATTAAGGTTATAGGTTTATGTTACCTCATACCTATGCACTCTAGGATAGTTTACAATTGAGTCTTATGTCTCTTTATCTAAGTCAGTTAGTAACTTTTTGATAAATAGACTTAGAATCTTTAGATTAAATTCCTATATGGATTTTAACTTCGGTTCTTATTTAGCTAAGTAATCATTTGAGCCTCTGGAAACAGTAGTTTTCAAATTCTGACCTTTTAGACAGTAATTCTGTTGGTTTCTCTTTTACTGTAGAGTCAGTGAATTTCATGCACTATCGATGGATGATTTTCACTTTCGTAGTTTCGGAATCACTATTCCGTTACTATTTAGGTTGGATTTTTGCATAAGAGTTAGGTTCCTAATATCCGGAACCTATTGTTATTAAGGTCCTTCCGTCTTCGTACGGGCATAGGCCTTTACTCTTTCCGGGTAGAGTTTATGTATTTATAAACAGATATCTGTTTATTACTATGGGCGTAAGCTTCTTCTGTCTTTGATGCCTAGTAGAAGGACGTTACGCTCCATTCTATTGTTAATGGATTCTATTAACTATCGGTACTGCTTATGGTATATCATTGACTTAGCAGTTGTGCTTAAGATTTCGGCTCATGAAGTAAGAGTTCTTCTACATCTTGGGCTTACATTAATAGTGTCGCTATTATAGATTTTTGAAGGCTGCTCATTGCGCTCAGCCATCCACATTCATGAATTTTTATCTCAGAAATATCGAGTCCATTTCTGGAGGCCTCTATTGTTAGGTCTATTATCTACTGCTCAGAATGTCATTCACTTAACAGTTGCTACTATTGCTAGGTAGGCTGTCTGTTTCGGCAGTGTCTCCATTCTGCTGCCCTCTTCGCTCTGGGCTATTTGACCCAGGGCAAGAAAAAGGGGGGGGGGGGGAGTGTGTTTCCTTGGGTCACCTGTTTTACTATGAAAACAAGGGGATACCTCCTCCGGAGTTAGTAATTCTGAGCTGTTATTGGGATGGTTGTTTAGTGAGAAGTTTAGGTTTTTAAAATTCATTCAAGTCTTAGTTTTTAAAGTATAGCTTTTGATTATTGCATATGTCAACGGACATGATTATGCAATCCTCAGACACTTTTAGGAGTATAAGAGTCTCTATTCTCTAGACTTACTTTATTTATTGGCTTACTTTAAAAATTATTAGTATAAGGATTATATTGGATATTAATAGAGTACATGGATGTATGAAGCTCAATTTTGGAAGGTGTTGTATCTTTCTAATTTATCATAAATAAGAAAGATACATGTAAGGCCTATTACTTCTTTTTCCCTACAGGGGATGACTCTATTTTATATTATTGAGCGTATTCCATTTTGCTCTATGCCCTTGGCCCTCCAGCCTTTTTACTATTCAGCTATGTCTGGGTCATTGGTACAGTATAAAAATGTTCAAAAATTTATAGTAACTTCTATATTTTTTATACTTACCAATGACCCAGACGGGGATG
Organism: Pictodentalium vernedei; assembly: GCA_031216915.1. Lineage (NCBI taxonomy): Eukaryota > Metazoa > Mollusca > Scaphopoda > Dentaliida > Dentaliidae > Pictodentalium > Pictodentalium vernedei. Next base: position 445,807,251 of record CM062289.1, on the reverse strand, counting down.
GCCCTCCCAGGAGTTGGGAACTCTTGCCTCCCCGCTGAGTACATAGCGCTTACCAGGCACTGGTTTTTAGAATGATTAATGGCGCCAATTTCGGGAACGTCCTTGACACTGCGCATGCGCAGTAGAGGCAAAGTGTGGAGGGCCTTTCAGGACATGTTTTCTTTGGTTTTAGATGCAAATTTTGGGGATTGGGGGGCAAAATTTGTGTTTGGCCCTATATTTTAAGAGTTAGCACCAGCTATGTCTGGGTCATTGGTAAGTATAAAAAATATAGAAATTACTATAAATTTTTTAACTTCTCTCATATGTCCAAGTATGCTATTGGCTACTCATTGGTGAGTTTGAGAGGTGTATGAGTATTTTCTCACCTTTCCTGATGTTTTCTTTTGTTGTCATCTACTGAAAGAGAACAGGTACAGAAATTTTACTGGTGCTTTTGAGTTACAACCCTTCCTGATACAAATTATACAGGGTCCAGGCTCCTGATGATACAGTCTTTGGCTACCAGTCCCTTTAACCCTATATGTAATGCCAGCAGAAGATGACCCGTAAAAAAAAAAGACTTAACCCTTTACCTAACGAAGAAAGCAGACGACACTTGCAAAAATAATTCTTGAATAACTAATTTTTTTCATTTTTGTCTCAAAAACATAGGTTATGACCCCTCGTTGGAACGAGCTCGTTCCAACGAGGGGTCATAACCTATGTTTTTGAGACAAAAAATGAAAAAAATAATGAAAATTAATTGGCGATTTTTGAGAATAGCGCTGGCCGGTTTTGGCCGTTACGTTGGGTAAAGGGTTAAAAACATAGCCATGATCCCTCAGTGAAATGAGCTCAATGAGCATGTTCCAATGATGAGCTATAAGCAAAGTTTTTGTGGCAAAAATTGGAGAAATAACATAAGTTTCAATTCTGCTTTTTGCAAATAATGCTGGTCATTATTCCCATGGATTTAAGTAAGGAGTTTGTATTCATTTTATTGCCACCCATTCTGCAATACAAGGAGATGAAATTAATAAAAAGTCAGTCCTCGGAAATTGTCTTTGAAAGGTGGCAACAAAAAAGAGAAATGCTGAAATAAATTGTACTGCTATCAGCAATTTAAATGCTTGCCATAGCGGCAGGGTTTGTTTCATTCAGAACATTGTTAAAGCTGTTTTTTTTTATCCAGCTGGATAAAGCATACAGGTAAGTTCCAAGATCTGATTAGCATATTTTATGGGTAACTGGAAACATAACAATGCAGGAGTGGTCACACTTTTTTTTTGTCTGCTTTCAGATTATTAGCTCACCTGACTGAAAGTCAGGGTGAGCTTTTCTGATCACTTTTCGTCTGGCGTCCGTCGTCCGTCAAGAAGGTGGTGTTTGGGCCTTTTTCTCCAAAACCACTGGCCACATATTAATGAAATTTCATTTGAGTAGGGGTTATATAAGGGCATTTTGATTTTTTGTCAAATTAGGTTTCGGCTCATATTGAGCAGAGGTATGGGGCAAAAATGCTCCAATTCTTAAAAAATCTTCTTCTCAAGAACCAGCAATAGCAGAAACTTGATATTTGGTATGCAGCTTCCTTTTGTGGTGTAGACTCAAGTTTGTTCAAGAGAAGTTTGTCGGGCATTATTTGTCTTCGTTATGGGGGGGGCAAAAATTTTGGCCACACCTAAAATTTCTATTTTTAGAACCGTCAGGTCAATTTGAACCAAATTTGATATGAGACAATAATGGGTCATAAGTAGTTGATTGATGCAAAAAAAAATTTCTCATAGCCCCGTGGGAACCTCCGGAACTAAAAATAGGAAAAACCTTAAAACTGTCATATCTCCACAGGGAATTCTTATTTTGTATAAAGCTTACTTTTATCCAGTAGAATAGAGTGGTTAAAAAAAATCCCTATCGGTTTGATCACAAGGTACTTTTTTCAGGACTTTTGAAAAAGTGCTGAGTCAGCACTTTTTAACACTCTAGGCAATGGGAAAAAGATTAAAAAAATCTTCTTCTCCAGATCCAGAAGGCAGAATCTTTTGATATTTGGTATGCAACATTGTATGGTGGATCTGATTCAGATTTGTTCAAATCGGCCCCCTGGGCTCAGTATAGGAGCCTGATTTCGAACTTAGTGCATTTCAGGCAAATTTCTTAAAAAATCTTCTTCTCCAGATCCAGCAGGCAGAATCTTTTGATATTTGGTATGCAACATTGTGAGGTGGATCTGATTGAAGTTTGTTCAAATCGGCTCCCTGGATTCATATTTGGGCTCACTATGGAAGCCCAAATTCGATCTTAGTGCATTTCAGGCAAATTTCTTAAAAAATCTTCTTCTCCAGATCCAGCAGACAGAATCTTTTGATATTTCACATGCAACATTGTGGGGTGGATCTGATTCAAGTTTGTTCAAATCGGACACCTGGGTTTATATTTGGGCTCAGTATAGAAGCTCGAATTCGAACTTAGTGCATTTCAGGCAAATTTCTTAAAAAATCTTCTCCAGGTCCAGCAGGCAGAATCTTTTGATATTTGGTATGCAACATTGAGGTGTGGATCTGATTCAAGTTTGTTCAAATAGGCCCCCTGGATTCATATTTGGGCTCACTATAGAAGCTCGAATTCAAACTTAGTGTATTTCAGGCAAATTTCTTCAAAAATCTTCTTCTCCAGATCCAGCAGGCAGAATCTTTTGATATTTGGTTTGCAACATTGTGGGGTGGATCTGATTCAAGTTTGTTCAAATCGGCCCCCTGGGTTTATATTTGGGCTCAGTATAGAAGCTTGAATTCGAACTTAGTGCATTTCAGGCAAATTTCTTAAAAAATCTTCTTCTCCAGATCCAGCAGGCAGAATCTTTTGATATTTGGTATGCAACATTGAGGGGTGGATCTGATTCAAGTTTGTTCAAATCGGCCTCCTGGATTCATATTTGGGCTCACTATAGAAGCTTGAATTCGAACCTAGTGCGTTTCAGGCAAATTTCTTAAAAAATCTTCTTCTCCAGATCCAGCAGGCAGAATCTTCTGATATTTGGTATGCAGCATTGTGGGGTGGATCTGATTCAAGTTTGTTCAAATCGGCCCCCTCGATTCATATTTGGGCTCACTATAGAAGCCCGAATTCGAACTTAGTGCATTTCAGGCAAATTTCTTTGAAAATCTTCTTCTCAAGATCCAGCAGGCAGAATCTTTTGATATTTGGTATGCACCATGCTTAAGGTGTGAGATTCAAGTTTGTTCAAGCCAAGTCCTTAGGTCCATATTTGGACTCACTGTGGGAGCTTGAATTGTAACTTAGTTCAAAATGAGGAATTTTCTTTAAAAATCTTCTCAAGATCCAGCAAGCAGAATCTTTTGATATTTGGTATACACCATGCTTAGGGGGTGAGATTCAACGTTGTTCAAGCCAAGTCCCTAGGTCCATATTTGGACTCACTGTGGGAGCCCGAATTATAACTTATTTCAATGTGAGGAATATTCTTTAAAAATCTTTTTTTTAAGATCTACTGGTCAGAATCTTTGGATATTTGGTATAAGCTTTTCTTTGGAGGAGCAGATGCAACTTGTTGAAATCAATTCTCTGGGTTGATATTTAGGCTACCATGTCAGGTGAGCGCCCTCAGGCCCCTTGGGGCCTCTTGTTTCTTACCCAGTGGCAAATTTTTTATTTCTTTAAATTTACATGAAATAAAATTGCCTCAAAAGTAATATTTCCACAGCATATCAGTTATATTGGGACATAAAGCTTGATTTTGAAACATTTCCCTCTGTGCAAACATGATTTCAGTTTTTTTCATCTGGTCGCAATCACACCCTTGCACATAATAAGCCACTTGGAATAGGGATTGATTTCTTTTTTGAGAACATTAAACTAAAAACATTGTGATGGAATGTCGGTGGTAATCACATTTGTATAGTCTATCTTTAATTTTGTGTTTATAACAGTAACTCTTGGAGTTAATCTATTTGAAAAGTACAAAGAAATTCCCTGTTTCTTTTGAGGTTTGAATTTTGTGGTTTGTTGCATATTTAACTCATTACAAAAATTAGCTGTTTTATAACCATCATTGTTTAATGCTGGGAAGTTTTGATTTTTCAAATTCGGTTTCGGTTTGGTTTCAGAAAAAAACTTGGTTTCTGTTTGGTTTTTCTACAGTACGTGGAGAGTGTATTATCATTAAATCACCCGCAGAGTGGAGATTCCACCCGAGGAATAATTGCAAATTTGTTGCAGAGCATAACCATCACAAGCAAAGTTTCAGCCATTGGACCTCCGGGTTAAACCCGGAGGTCCATTGGCTGAAACTTTGCTTGTGTTTTTTGTCCATATGCACAGAATTTGAAACTGATACTCTGGGTGATACTCCACTCCGCAGGTGTTTTAGTTACAATCCACTCTCCATGTACTGTATGTGTTAACTGGTAGAGTGCTGGAAGCCCATATTTGGGCTTTACTCTGAGTTGAAGGTACAGTAGAATCCTCTTAATTGAATATCCATTTTGCCAGTGAAAATTATTCAATTAACAGGAGTATACAATTAACAGGGATTTGGTCAGTTTCCTGTGTTCTGAAAGTAAACTGAGCATTTATTCTATTATATCTTGTTTGACAGAGCTCATAGAGCTCTGTCAAACAAGATATAATAGAATAAATGCCTGTATTGGATGTAGTGAGGCCAAAAAGGTGGATGAATAAGGGGAATTTGGCTCGTGTCTCAGTAATTTTTTCAACATATTATAAAAATTTATATACAATTAACAGGAGTTTACTCTACAACCCATATGCACTTAATAGATCAAATTTGTACTGAATGTATGGTAAATGGTTTTGTGTTTGAAAATTATATTCAGTTAACAGGGATATACAATTAAGAGATATCCAATTAAGTGGGCTCCACTGTACTGCAACTTGAAGGCTTCATACTCAGTGGATGTGCTTCATATTATCTTTGAAGTGATATTATTTAGTCTGTAAGGACTTGTCTTGTTACAATTTATCGGAGAGTGCCTATAGGCACTCTCCCATAAATTGTAACAAGGCAAAGATATGTGAACAAATTTTGATGACCAAAAATAATTTCGCACTATACCAGTTAAGAACATAGGGTAAATAGGGCTGCAAGGATTAATCATGAAATGAATGTATCATGATTCATTCTCTGATGATAGGTACCGTATTTACTCTATGTATTGTGACAGCTAAAAATAATTATATTTTTATACTGTACCAATGACCCAGACTTAGCTGGTGCTAACTCTAACAAAACCAGGGCCAAACACAAATTTTGCCTCCCAATCCCCAAAATTTGCATCCAAAACAAAAAGAAATCATGTCCTATAGGACCTCCATACTACGCCCCCACTGCGCATGCGCAGTGTCAAGGACGTCCCGAAATTGGCGCCAATTATCATTCTCTGTTTGGCCCTTCATCAGTCAACATCTCACTGATCTTTGTGCTTGTAAATCTCAGTTTAAAGGATGCCAGACACGTAATTTTTGGAGAAATGGTGATTCTAAGGAGGATATAGAAGGAGGAGAGGAAAAAGTGACAAAAAATAATCAGGGCTGTACTTAAAAATTTTTATGAAATTATGTTAAGTTGCCTATTTTCGAGGCATGGGCCTCTTGTTGTCATTCTTGCTAAAATGTTGCACTGCTTATTCAGTGTTTCCTCTCCCCTAGCCTTCTAAGTCCCCCCTTGCAATTCTCCCATGCTTTTGGCATATTTTTGAGAAAGTTCATTTCTAAAATTCTCTTGGGAGAGTTGCTTGGTTACAGAATGTTTTCTGTTATTTTCCCCATAGTTACGTTTTCACCCATGGGTGTATAAACGTTGTGTTCTGCATCTTCCATCTGATGTTCTGCAGATTCTCCCCTGGGAGTCTCTGTCTTGCATCAGATAGAGTGTAATTTTGATGACTGATTTCGGGGCAGTTTTTTCAGTGCCTGGAGTCATGTTTTCTGGTATTTTACACTGTTTGTTTACATTGGCAACAGCCTTTTTTGAGGGGGGCTGTTGGCCCTTGGTGTAGTTTATCTCACTATAAGATACATTTATATTATCCGTAAGTGTCTCATTAATTATTTAATATAAATTTAAAATTTTTTACCACACTTTGCCATCGGATCCATCGGGGCTCAACGTTACTTTTCAGAAACTTGGGCTTCGCTGAAAAAATATATTTTTATACTGTACCAATGACCCAGACTTAGCTGGTGCTAACTCCACAAAAACCAGGGCCAAACACAAATTTTGCCCCCCAATCCCCAAAATTTGCATCCAAAACAAAAAGAAATCATGTCCTAAAGGACCTCCATAGTACGACTCTACTGCGCATGCGCAGTGACGCAGTCGTCCCGAAATTGGCGCCAAATATCATTCTCTGTTTGGCCCTTCATCAGTCAACATCTCACTGATCTTTGTGCTTGTAAATCTCAGTTTAAAGGATGCCAGACACGTAATTCTTGGAGAAAATGTGATTCTAAGGAGGATAGAAGGAGGAGAGGAAAAAAGAAGTGGCAAAAAATAATCAGGGCTGTACTTAAAATTTTTTGTTAAAATTATGTTAAGTTGCCTATTTTCGAGGCAAACGCCTCTTGTTGTCATTCTTGCTAATTGTTGCACTGCTTATTCAGTGTTTCCTCTCCCCTAACCTTCTAAAGTCCCCCCTTGCAATTCTCCCATGCTTTTGGCATATTTTTGAGAAGTTTCATTTCTAAAAATTCCCTGGGAGAGTTGCTTGGTTACAGAATGTTTTCTGTTATTTTCCCCATAGTTACGTTTTCACCCATGGGTGTATAACGTTTGTGTTCTGCATCTTCCATCTGATGTTCTGCAGATTCTCCCCTGGGAGTCTCTGTTTTGCATCAGATAGAGTGTAATTGAGGACTGATTCCGGGCCAGTTTTTTCAGTGCCTGGAGTCATGTTTTCTTCTGTGTTTACACTGTTTGTTTTCATTGGCAACAGCCTTTTTTGAGGGGGGCTGTTTGCCTTTGAGGTAGTTTATCTCATTATAAGATACATTTATATTATCCGAAAGTGTCTCATTAATTATTTTATATAATTTTAAAATTTTTGACCACACTTTGCCATCGGATCCATCGGGGCTCAACGTTACTTTTCAGCAACTTGGGCTTCTCTGAAAAAATATTTTTTCAAAATTATTTTGTTTTGCAATTGTTTTTTCATTTATTAATGGATCATGTTATTATGTATCTTTGTGTCAGGGGTTTTTGCGAGTAACTAGGACTTATTGTTGTTCTTTCACAATGAAGGGAACTTGTTCAAATTGTAATAGGAAGAAATCTTCCTCTGACTTTCATGATTATTGCATAAATTGTAGTCAGTGTTCTCGCATTAATCCCTGTCCTGTATGTGAACATTGGGATGAGAAACATTGGAAACGTGTGTCACGATATGTTGTTTCTGGAGAAAGAGCGATGCCGGCTCTTTCTCCACAAGGTCACTCTACTCTCTCAGTTTCTATTTCAGAGGAACCAGAACAGGGTGATGTTTCCATGTTATCTTCTTCAAGTGTGCGTCCGTCGTCACAATTAAATACAGAGCTAGCGGCAAAAGTGCTCATGGAGATTAGACAAATGTCGTCCGCTAGCTCGCCCGGTGTAGCGTCCATTCACCGAATGGTTCGGCAGCCGGGTTCGTCCGATGCGGTCCAAGAGGAAATTTTGGGTGATGCGAGCACTATAAAAATAATAGATGCACACCCAGTGACGGCGGATAGTGAACGAGAACGGAGGAAGCCTTTTAGTCCGGTTCCTAGCTCGTCCAGGTCCAGCCAGGCCGCGAGCGAGAGAGGCCCCTCTCTCGTACAACAACATCTGGGACCAGATGTTGTGGTACAAAATGTGTCTTTAGCGGAGCATACGTCCGTCGCTCGGGACGCTCCGTTGTATAAGCAGTCCGCAGAGACTGTTAAGGCTTCCTCTTCTCGCCGGCGCACACGACCGCACCTTGGCTGCGTGACCTCCGATATCTTGCCAGCTTCGCCGATGAAGGATTATTCGGCGACCAGGTCACACCATCCGGCAGCCAGGGATTCGAGACCGATGGACTCCGGACGTTCGCATAGGAAAAGTATGCGGGAGCCATCTGATGCGGAGCTGCCCTCGGCAAAGCAGCGAAAGACCGCTCCTCCGCAGGTCTCGACGTCGGACATTCTAGTGCAGATAGCACAGCTTATCGCAGCATCCCAGCAGCCGACAGAGACGGTGTCGGATCGAGAATTATCCGACGGCGCTGGGTCGGTACGCTCCGCCGAAGCATCGGGGGCGGACGACCGGGAACATCGGGAGGTCCGACCGGATGGTGAAAGGGATACGGATGAATTGGAGCTATCCCTTTCGGAACAACACAAAGCTGCCGTAGACTTCATCCGGCACTTTCTTCCTCAAGTTGTTCCGTCGGGCCAGACTGCTGCGCTTCCGGACAGAAGAATTATAGCGTCATTGGACTCTGATTTTTTCGAGCGGTTCAGGGACATCGCTCCCGAGTTTCCGTCGCAGTCCAATAATGTTGCAAGAACATTTGAATTATTGAACGACGCTATTTTTAAACTTGCTTCCAGGACAGGGAAAGCAAGCTTCTTGTCCGCAAATACTCTCAACCTGCCTTTCATTAATGCAAGGAATAAATTCGACACGGCAGGTCAGGGTATACCGAGAGTTCCTCTGCGTATGGACGACGAGGCGGAAGACTTAGAGCTATCATTACCGTCGTCAGCTTCTATTCCAACCGCAGTGTTGGAAACAGCTATTGCGTCTAACAGAGCCAATTTAGATGCCTTATCTTACGCAGATCACCTTACGAAGGCGTTATCACTGCGTCTTCAAGGGGAAGAGTTTCAGGATATACAATCCTCCTTAAGACTTCTTTCAAGGGCAGTAGCTTATTCCACGTGTAACTCCGCCCTTTCAGTGGCAAATCTGGAGTTGGTTAGACGTGACGCAGCCCTGTCTACATCCACACTAGTGGATTCTAAGGTGAAGAACTCTCTTAGAGTCGCTTCGGTCTCAGGAGATCTTCTCTTTGACGGCAAGCTTTCCGCTATTTATGATAATATTAAAAAGAAAGCTAGTGATTCTCTGTTGTTTAGATCCGCTCCTAAAAGGTCGGATTCAGCAGACACGAATAAGGCGGGCACTTCTGGGTCTTATCCGCCCAAGAGAGGTTCCTATAGAGGTTCCGGTGCGTCCTCTAGCTCTTATTCGAGAGACCGTCAGGATAGCGACTCTCGTTCGGGACGTCCTTCAGGCCGGGACAATCGGTCGGACGCCCCGAGGTCGACGAGGCGAGGTGCGGGTCGTGGAAGACGTGGTTTCTCCTACCGCAGGCCTCGCAGATCCAGGAGGTGATGGCTCAAACCTCTATCGCGTTCCGGTTGGCGGAAGGTTGTCGAGTTTTTCTCAAGAGTGGGCGTCGATTACGGACGATCCGTGGGTGAGAGGAGTGACTTCGGAAGGTCTAAAGATATCCTTCAAACGAAAGCCTCCATTAACTCGAAGTCCAAAGTGGACTCATCTTCCGTCAAACCCTCAGAAAAGAGACGCTCTGCTATCAGAGGTGCAGTCTCTTTTAATGAAGAACGCGGTAGAGGTCGTAGAAAACCAGGAATCGCTGGGATTCTACAGCCATCTGTTTCTGGTTCCGAAACCAGACGGCTCGTTCCGTCCAGTCATAGATTTGAGCTGGATAAACAAGCTGATCATCGCTCCGAAGTTTTATATGGAGACGATTCGATCGGTCAGAGCGAGTATTCGGGTGAACGATTATGCAACGAGCATAGATCTCAAAGATGCGTACTTTCACGTCATGGTACATCCGACATTCCGAAAGTATCTACGCTTCGCAGTCCTAGGAGTGGTGTATCAGTTCCGGGCCATGTGCTTCGGATTGAATCTAGCACCCTGGGCTTTCACTCGGGTAATGAACTCGGTAATGATCTACTTCCGAGCTCATTCGTCTGCGGTAACGTCGGCCTACCTGGACGACATTCTTCAGAGGTACGGCAACGAGTTAACGCTTCAGAACGATGTTCAGAATCTTCTTCTATTGCTCCGACGTCTCGGTTTCATAGTAAACAAGGAGAAGTCGGATCTGGTGCCGTCCAAGTCATTCACTCATCTGGGAATGAGCTTCGAGACGCACAACAATCTCGTTCGTCTGCCGTTAACCAGAGCGAAATTAGTCAGTTGTTACGCTCGCTATTGTCTAAATACAGACAAAGTCACAGCGAGAGAATTTATGAGACTGATAGGTCTGTGCGGAGCCGCTGCGGATCTCATTCCGATGGGACGGCTACGCACACGGCCTCTTCAAATTTTCTTGACTCAGAATTGGAGTGTGAAAATTCATTCGCTCGATGTAGACGTTCTCTTGTCAGATCAAGTGAAACAAGAGATTCAGACTTGGGCAAACATTCAGTGGTTAACTCAAGGAGTTCCGCTGCAGTTGCCGGATCCGAGTTTTACCATTATGACGGATGCCAGTCAAACAGGTTGGGGTGCATCATTAATCCCAACGGATTCGAGATGCCAGGGTCTTTGGGATCCGCAATTCCTGTGCAAGCACATAAACATCAAGGAAATGATGTCAATTTGGCTTGCGTTACGTCACTGGATGGACATTATTCACGATGCTCATGTCCAAATCCTATCCGACAATACGACAGTAGTGGCGTATATACGGAATCAGGGAGGCACTCATTCAGTTCCGTTGTTCAATCTAACGGAAAGAATCCTTCTGTTTGCGTTGGAACATCACGTTCTTCTTTCGGTCCGTCACATACCGGGTCGTCTGAATGTGCTAGCAGACTCCCTTTCTCGAAAGGGTCGCTTGTTGCCGTCGGAGTGGACTCTCAACAAACAAGTATTCAATCAGATTTGCTACCAATGGGAACGGCCAATGATAGACTTATTTGCGACACATCTCAACAATCAGTTGCAGACGTATGTGTCCCCGTGTCCGGATCCAAGAGCATTTGCTGTAGACGCTCTATCGATCCCTTGGGACGGAATGATAGGATATGCGTATCCTCCAGCGCCGTTAATTCAACAAGTATTGCTAAAGATAAAACAATCTCAATGCAAGATTCTGTTGGTAGCATCTCTGTCGCCACAGAGACCGTGGATAAATCTACTCAGGTGTCTGTTGTGGGACCTACCGCGGAAGCTCCCTCCACGAGAGGATCTTCTTTGGCAGGGGAAATCGCGCCAACTGCATCACAACCCGCAAGGTCTCAACCTTCACGTTTTTCCGTTGTGCGGTCCTTCTTGCATGGCAAGCACTTTACAGGACGAGCAGTGGACGCGATTTCTAACTGTAGGAGGACCTCCTCTTCGCTAAACTATGCGGCTAAGTGGAAGGTTTTCCGTCGTTGGTGTAGGGATCATTCTGTTGATATATTTGATCCCTCTATACCAGACATTGCTAACTTTCTAGTATACTTGTTTGACGAAATCAAACTGCAACCGGTTACTATAAAGGGTTATAGATCTATGTTATCTGATACCTATGCACATCATGATAGTTTACAAATTGGATCTAATGTCTCTTTATCGAAATTGGTTAGAAACTTTTCGATAAATAGACCCAGAACTCTTAGATTAATTCCTAAGTGGAATTTAGCTTGGGTTCTCCTTAAATTGAAGGAAAAGCCATTTGAACCTCTTGGGACAGTAGATTTCAAATTCTTATCTTATAAGACAGCTTTTCTCTTAGCTTTCTCTTCTGCCAGAAGAGTCAGTGAGCTTCATGCACTATCGGTGGATGATTCTCATTATCGTAGTGTTGGGAACACTATCACCTTCACTACTAACGTCGGTTTTTTAGCTAAGAATCAGGCTCCTAATAAATATCCGGAACCTATTGTTATTAAGGCTCTTCCGTCTTCAGACGGGCGTAGGCCTTTACTCTGTCCTGTTAGAGCACTACGTATCTATAAACAGAGATCTCAGTTCATCAGAAAGGGACGGAAACGTTTCTTTCTGTCTTTGATGCCTAATAGAAAGGACATTTCAGTCCATTCTATTGCTAGATGGATTCAGTTAACTATCCGTACTGCGTATGAAGATTTATCTTCTTCTCAGCAGTCTGTGCTTAAGATTTCTGCTCATGAAGTAAGAGCTCTTTCTACTTCCTGGGCTTATGCTAATAGTGTTGCTATTACAGATTTAATGAAGGCTGCTTATTGGTCTCAGCCATCCACATTTACTAATTTTTATCTCAGAAATATTGAGTCCATTTCTGGAGACCTGCATTGTTTAGGTCCGTTATCTGTTGCTCAGAATGTCGTCCACTAAACAGTTGCAACTATAGTTATGCAGGCTTTCTGTTCCGGCAGTGACTCCGTCCGGCTGCCCTCTTCGCTCTGGGCTATTTGACCCAGGGCAAGGGGAAGGGGGGGGGGGGGGCGGGTGTTCCCTTAGGTCACCTGCTTTATAGTGAAAAGCAAGGGAATGCCTCCTCCAAGACAGTATTTCTGAGTCGCTTCCGGGATGGTTTTAAAGTGTAATATTAATGTTTAATTTCATTCATGTCTTATTTTTAAAGTGTAGCTCGGTGTGAAGCATTTGTATATGTCAAGTGTCAAACGGGCTTTAATATACAATACTCGGACACTTTTAAATGATTATAAAGAGTCTCAATTCTCTGGACTACTTTATTTATTGGCTTGTTTTAAAAATAATTAGTATAAAGGTTATACTGGATGTTAATAGAGAACATGAATGTTATTGTGCTCAATTATTAAGGGTAGTGTATCTTTCTAATTTAAATATTAAATAAGAAAGATACATGTAAAGCCTAATACTCCTTTTCTCCTTAAGGGGTTACCTCTTTATTTTATATTGAGCTTATTGGATTTTCCTCTATGTCCTAGGCCCTCCAGCCTGTTTACTATTCAGCTAAGTCTGGGTCATTGGTACAGTATAAAAATGTTAAAAAATTTATAGTAATTTATATATTTTTTATACTTACCAATGACCCAGACGGGGATGGCCCTCCCTGAGTTGGGAACTCTTGCCTCCCCGCTGAGTATATAGCGCTGACCAGGCACTGCCAGTAAGAATGATATTTGGCGCCAATTTCGGGACGACTGCGTCACTGCGCATGCGCAGTAGAGTCGTACTATGGAGGTCCTTTAGGACATGATTTCTTTTTGTTTTGGATGCAAATTTTGGGGATTGGGGGGCAAAATTTGTGTTTGGCCCTGGTTTTTGTGGAGTTAGCACCAGCTAAGTCTGGGTCATTGGTAAGTATAAAAAATATATAAATTACTATAAATTTTTTAACTTTTTCAAAATTATTTTGATTTGCAATTGTTTTTTCATTTATTAATGGATCATGTTATTATGTATCTTTGTGTCAGGGGTTTGTGCGAGTAACTAGGACTTGTTGTTGACTTTTCACAATGAAAGGATATTGTTCAAATTGTAATGGGAAGAAATCTTCCTCTGACTTTCATGATCATTGTATTAATTGTAGTCAGTGTTCTCGCACTAATCCCTGTTCTATATGTCAATATTGGGATGACAAACATTGGAAACGTGTGTCACGGTATGTTGTTACTGGAGAAAGGGCTATGCCGGCTCTTTCTCCGCAAGGTCACTCTACTATCTCAGTTTCTATTTCAGAGGAACAAGAACAGGGTGATGTTTCCATGTTATCTTCTGCAAGTGTGCTTCCGTCGTCACAAATGAATTCAGAGCTAGCGGCAAAAGTGCTCATGGAGATTAGACAAATGTCGTCCGCTAGCTCGCCTGGTGTAGCGTCCATTCACCGAATGGTTCGGCAGCCGGGTTCGTCCGATGCGGTCCAGGAGGAAATGTTGGGTGATGCGAGCACTATAAACATTCAATGTGCACACCCAATGACGGCGGATAGTAAGCGTGATCGGAGGAAGCCTTTGAGTCCGGTTCCTAGCTCGTCCAGGTCCAGCCGGGCTGCGAGCGAGAGAGGCCCCTCTCTCATACAACAACATCTGGGACCAGATGTTGTGGTACAAAATGTGTCGCAAGCGGAGCATACGTCCGTCGCTCGGGACGCTCCGTTGTATAGGCAGTCCGCGGAGACTGCTAAGGCTTCTTCTTCTCGTCAGCGCACACGACCGCACCTTGGCTGCGTGACCGCCGATATATTACCAGCTTCGCCGATCAAGGATTCTTTGGCGACCAGGTCACACCATCCGGCAGCCAGGGACACGAGGCCGATGGACTCCGGACGTTCGCATAGAAAAAGTATGCGGGAGCCATCTGATGCGGAGCTGCCCTCGGCGAAGCAGTGAAAGACTGCGCCTCCGCAGGTCTCGACGCCGGACATTCTTGTGCAGATAGCACAGCTTATCGCAGCATCCCAGCAGCCGACAGAAACGGTGTCGGATCGAGAATTATCCGACGGCGCTGGGTCGGTACGCTCCGCCGAAGCATCGGGGGCGGACGACCGGGAGCATCATGAGGTCCGACCAGATGGTGAAAGGGATACGGATGATTTGGAGCTATCCCTTTCGGAACAACATAAAGCTGCCGTGGACTTCATCCGGCACTTTCTCCCTCAAGTTGTTCCGTCGGGCCAGACTGCTGTGGTTCCGGACAAGAGGATTATAGCGTCATTGGACTCTGAATTTTTTGAGCGGTTCAGGGACATCGCTCCCGAGTTTCCGTCGCAGTCCAATAATGTTGCAAGAACATTTGAATTATTGAACGACGCTATATTTAAACTTGCTTCCAAGACGGGGAAAGCAGGTTTCTTGTCCGCCAATACTCTCAACCTGCCTTTCATTAATTCAAGGAACAAATTCGACACGGCAGGACAGGGTATCCCGAGAGTTCCTCTGCGTATGGACGACGAGGCGGAAGACTTAGAGCTATCATTACCGTCGTCGGCTTCTATTCCAACCACGGTGTTGGAAACAGCTATTTCGTCTAACAGAGCCAATTTAGATGCCTTATCTTACGCAGATCACCTTACTAAGGCGTTATCACTGCGCCTTCAAGGGAAAGAATTTCAGGATATACAATCCTCTTTAAGACTTCTTTCAAGGGCAGTAGCTTATTCCACGTGTAACTCCGCCCTTTCTGTGGCAAACCTGGAGTTGGTTGGACGTGACGCAGCCCTAGCTACATCCACACTCGTGGATACTAAGGTGAAGAACTCTCTTAGAGTCGCTTCGATCTCCGGAGAACTTCTCTTTGATGGCAAGCTTTCTGCTATTTATGATAAAATTACAAAGAAAGCTTCGGATTCTCTGTTGTTCAAATCTGTTTCTAAGAAGTCGGATACAGTAGACAAGAATAAGACAGGCACTTCTGGGTCTAATGCGCCCAAGAGAGGTTCCTATAGAGGTTCCGGTGCGTCCTCTTGGTCTTATTCGAGAGACCGTCAGGGTAGCGACTCTCGTTTGGGACGTCCTTCGGGCCGGGACAACCGGTCGGACGCCCCGAGGTCGACGGGACAAGGTGCGGGTCGTGGAGGACGTGGTTTCTCCTACCGCAGGCCTCGCAGGTCCAGGAGGTGATGGCTTAAACCTCTATCGCGTACCGGTTGGCGGAAGGTTGTCAAGCTTTTCACAAGAATGGGTGTCGATTACGGACGACCCTTGGGTGAGAGGAGTGACTTCGGAAGGCCTAAAGATATCCTTCAAGCGAAAGCCTCCATTAACTCGAAGTCCAAAGTGGACTCAACTTCCGTCAAATCCGCAGAAAAGAGACGCTCTGTTATCAGAGGTGCAGTCTCTTTTAATGAAGAACGCGGTAGAGGTCGTAGAAAACCAGGAGACTCCGGGATTCTACAGCCATCTGTTTCTGGTTCCGAAACCAGACGGCTCGTTCCGTCCAGTCATAGATTTGAGCTGGATAAACAAGCTGATCGTCACTCCAAAATTTTATATGGAGACGATTCGGTCGGTCAGAGCGAGTATTCGGGTGAACGATTATGCAACAAGCATAGATCTCACAGATGCGTACTTTCACGTCATGGTACATCCGACATTCAGAAAGTATCTACGCTTCGCAGTCCTAGGAGTGGTGTATCAATTCCGGGCGATGTGCTTCGGACTGAATCTAGCACCCTGGGCTTTCACTCGGGTAATGAACTCGGTAATGATCTATTTCCGAGCTCATTCGTCTGCGGTAACGTCGGCCTACCTGGACGACATTCTTCAGAGGTACGGCATCGAGTTGACGCTTCAGAACGATGTTCAGAATCTACTTCTATTGCTCCGACATCTCGGTTTTATAGTAAACGAGGAGAAGTCGGATCTGGTGCTGTCCAAGTCATTCACTCATCTGGGAATGAGCTTCGAGACGCACAACAATCTCGTTCGTCTGCCGTTAACCAGAGCGAAATTAGTCAGTTGTTACGCTCGCTATTGTCTGCACGCAGACAAATTCACAGCGAGAGAATTTATGAGACTGATAGGTCTGTGAGGAGCCGCTGCAGATCTCATTCCGATGGGGCGGTTACGCACGCGTCCTCTCCAAATTTTCTTGACTCAGAATTGGAGTGTGAAAATTCATTCGCTCGCCGTAGACGTTCTCTTGTCAGATCAAGTGAAACAAGAGATTCAGACTTGGGCAAACATTCAGTGGTTAACTCAGAGAGTTCCGCTGCAGTTGCTGGTTCCGAGTTTTACCATTATGACGGATGCCAGTCAAACAGGTTGGGGTGCATCATTGATCCCAACGGATTCGAGATGCCAGGGTCTTTGGGATCTGCAATTCCTGTGCAAGCACATAAACATAAAAGAAATGATGTCAATTTGGCTTGCGTTACGTCATTGGATGGACATTATTCACTATGCTCATGTCCAAATCCTATCCGACAATACGACAGTAGTGGCGTATATACGGAATCAGGGAGGCACTCATTCAGTTCCGTTGTTCAATCTAACAGAAAGAATCCTTCTGTTTGCGCTAGAACATCAGGTTCTTCTTTCGGTCCGTCACATACCGGGTCGTCTGAAAGTGCTAGCAGACTCCCTTTCACGAAAGGGTCGCTTGTTGCCGTCGGAGTGGACTCTCAACAAACAAGTATTCAATCAGATTTGCTACCAATGGGAATGGCCAATGATAGACTTATTTGCGACACATCTCAACAATCAGTTGCAGACGTATGTGTCTCCGTGTCCGGATCCGAGAGCATTTGCAGTAGACGCTCTGTCGATCCCTTGGGACGGAATGATAGGAAACCGCGTCGACTTCATCACAAACCGCAAGGTCTCAACCTTCACGCTTTTCCGTTGTGCGGTCCTTCTTGCATGGCAAGCACTTTACAGGACGAGCAGTGGACGCGATTTCTAACTGTAGGAGGACCTCCTCTTCGCTAAACGATGCGGCTAAGTGGAAGGTTTTTCGTCGTTGGTGTAGGGATCATTCTGTAGATATTTTTGATCCCTCTATACCAGACATTGCAAACTTTCTAGTATACTTGTTTGACGAAATCAAACTGCAGCCTGTTACTATTAAGGGTTATAGGTCTATGTTATCTGATACCTATGCACATCATGATAGTTTACAAATTGGATCTAATGTCTCTTTATCTAAGTTGGTTAGAAACTTCTCGATAAATAGACCCAGAACTCTTAGATTAATTCCTAAATGGAATTTAGCTTGGGTTCTTCTTAAATTGAAGGAAAAGCCATTTGAACCTCTTGGGACAGTAGATTTCAAATTCTTATCTTATAAGACAGCTTTTCTCTTAGCTTTCTCTTCTGCTAGAAGAGTCAGTGAGCTTCATGCACTGTCGGTGGATGATTCTCACTATCGTAGTGTCGGGAACACTATCACCTTCACTACTAATGTGGGTTTTTTAGCTAAGAATCAGGCTCCTAATAAATATCCAGAACCTATTGTTATTAAGGCTCTTCCGTCTTCAGACGGGCGTAGGCCTTTACTCTGTCCTGTTAGAGCGTTACGTATCTATAAACAGAGATCTCAGTTTATCAGAAAGGGACGGAAACGTTTCTTTCTGTCTTTGATGCCTAATAGAAGGGACATTTCGGTCCATTCTATTGCTAGATGGATTCAATTAACTATCCGTACTGCTTATGAGAGTTTATCTTCTTCTCAGCAGTCTGTGCTTAAGATTTCCGCTCATGAAGTAAGAGCTCTTGCTACTTCTTGGGCTTATGCTAATAGTGTTGCTATTACAGATTTAATGAAGGCTGCTTATTGGTCTCAGCCATCCACATTCACGAATTTTTATCTCAGAAATATTGAGTCCATTTCTGGAGACCTGCATTGTTTAGGTCCGTTATCTGTTGCTCAGAATGTCGTCCACTAAACAGTTGCAACTATAGTTATGCAGGCTTTCTGTTCCGGCAGTAACTCCGTCCGGCTGCCCTCTTCGCTCTGGGCTATTTGACCAAGGGGAAGGGGGGGGGGGGGGGGGGGGTGTTCCCTTAGGTCACCTGCTTTATAGTGAAAAGCAAGGGAATGCCTCCTCCAAGTCAGTATTTCTGAGTCGCTTCCGGGATGGTTTTAAAGTGTAATATTAATGTTAAAATTCATTCATGTCTTATTTTTAAAGTGTAGCTCGGTGTGAAGCATTTGTATATGTCAAGTGTCAAACGGGCTTTAATATACAATACTCGGACACTTTTAAATGACTATAAAGAGTCTCAATTCTCTGGACTACTTTATTTATTGGCTTACTTTAAAAATAATTAGTATAAGGGTTATACTGGATGTTAATAGAGAACATGAATATTATTGTGCTCAATTATGAAGGGTATTGTATCTTTCTAATTTAATATTAAATAAGAAAGATACATGTAAAGCCTAATACTCCTTTTCTCCTTAAGGGGTTACCTCTTTATTATATAGTTGAGCTTATTGGATTTTCCTCTATGTCCTAGGCCCTCCAGCCTTTTTACTATTCAGCTAAGTCTGGGTCATTGGTACAGTATAAAAATGTTAAAAGATTTATAGTAATTTATATATTTTTTATACTTACCAATGACCCAGACGGGGATGGCCCTCCCAGGAGTTGGGAACTCTTGCCTCCCTGCTGAGTACATAGCGCTGACCAGGCACTGCCAGTAAGAATGATAATTGGCGCCAATTTCGGGACGTCCTTGACACTGCGCATGCGCAGTGGGGGCGTAGTATGGAGGTCCTATAGGACATGATTTCTTTTTGTTTTGGATGCAAATTTTGGGGATTGGGGGGCAAAATTTGTGTTTGGCCCTGGTTTTGTTAGAGTTAGCACCAGCTAAGTCTGGGTCATTGGTAAGTATAAAAAATATATAAATTACTATAAATTTTTTAACTTTCACAGGTGTCCCAATTATTAGAAAATGGGGAAAAAACACATCCTGGTCTTGTTTTGATGCTGAATCAAGTTGTGTGTGATTCGTTTTCCATCACTATATACGAAAATCGGCATCCAATTTTTTTTTAGATTTTCATTTTTTGCTTCCAAAACATAGCATACGCCCCGCAATGCGCTCGTTCTAATGAGGGGTCATAAGCTATTTTTTGGAAGCAAAAAATTAAAATTTTTAGTTACACTAGAATTCTTTTTATGAGTGTCATCTGCCACTAGCGTTCAGTAAAGGGTTGAAGACTGTCACAATGTAATATTAAATAGTCTTCCTCATGTCAGTCCGGACTGTGAATATTAAAACTTAGGAAGAGATTTAAATAAAAACAACACAAATCAGTATGTATTATCAATTTTTTATTGTTTAAAAAGGAAAATTAAACACAAACTTAGCTTTAATATTGAGCATTTTGCACCGTTTTCAGGTGACTGGGCCAACTGGAAACAAGTCTCCTGAGTGTCCCAAACATTGGAGCATAAAAAAGAAATATTTTTTTGGAAAAAAATGTGTGTCCCAAATTATAGAGTGTCCCAATATATAGAGTAAATACAGTATCATGATTTGCTTGCACTATATCACTATACACTTGTCGATCATCCAAAATGTGGACCCAAAATGTAATGAATATTTTGTCAATGACATTTCAAAAATGGCCTCATTGTTGACTATTTGCATCCATTATATGTAGTTTTCCTTTGAAATCGGGATTGTAGAAGTCTGAATTTACATTGATCTCAGGGGCATGGTGTCATTGCCGTAACCGGTTCTCGTCAATCACCGAAGTTAAGCAACATCAAGCCTGGTTAATCCTTGGATGGGTGCCCGTCTGAGCGATCGATTCGGACTCCCACGCTGTGTCCTTGGGCAAGGCACTTCACCCTGATTGTCCACATGGGGGCATGATGATGCCATGTACTAAGGCACACTGCACTTCGATGGTGCGCATGTCTTCAACCAATCTAACCCTGTCTGTGCTGCAGTGCAGAGTTACGATGTTGGGGTGCGGACAGTCGCTCATTGTTGCCCCGTGGATCTCGCCAGGTACTCTGGCTTCCTCCACCCGTAAAACTATCACCGACACAATATGACCTTGCCTGTTAAAGTGTTGTTAAACCCTACTAAATGAATGACTGAACATTGCTCTCGGGTATTTGTTAGCATTGAATAGCACAAACCATTAACTTCGCTCTTGAACCATTATATACTATGATCCAACAAATCTAAAATTCCATTGTAACAGAAGAGTGTACATGTGTCACGATTGTTTGTTGTCAAGAAGTTTGAGAAATCAAATTTCATTGAAATGAAGCTGCTTGATCCAAAACTGTATAGTGATTTATTTGGAAATTGTGGTGTGGATATTAGACTTTTCCCTCTACTCACCAGCTCAGTAGAAATGTGCGGACACAAGAAGCAAATCTGCTGTTATGGACCACCGGGTGACCCGGTGGTCCATAACTGCAGATTTGCTTCTTGTGTCCTCACTTTCTGATGATCGACAAGTGTATAGTGATACATATCGAATCGTGGAGGTCGTATTGTGATATGCACCGGTGGTCCATAAACTGCAGATTTGCTTCTTGTGTCCTCACTTTTTGATGATTGACAAGTGTATCGTGATACGTATCGAATCGTGGAGATCGTATTATGATATGCACCATATCGTGAGAAAATATATCGTTGCAGCCCTAAGAGTAAATAACACTTCAGTCTCTGTAACTTGGAAAAAACTATGCTATAGTTTGTACGACATCACTCACCACCGAAAGTCCTGTCTATATTTGGTTCATCCTATCTTCCCTTTTATCATTCTCAGGGGTTTTTAGGGGGTTAGTTGCTAAACTTATTCACTCAGAAAAAATAAATCAGAGTAACAAATGAATCAAGTCCATCTATCTACGTTGTGTTTTTATTATCATATTTTCTCCCGCATTAACTCGTCCACTGGTTGAATCAATAGGGATGAAATGTGAAATCAGAACATGACATATTTACCGCGATAGACAAAGTGACAAGAGTCCTGAGTTGTCTTTTGTCAAGTTCTCTACAGTACAATTGTTTGCTCAGTTCATACATAAACAGTAAAACTGTTTCCCCGGTCTTTGCTGGGTCTTGTGGTTCGGTTTTCCGGTTAACCACAGACAAGCCAGAAAATAAGAAGTCTGTCATCTGCAAAATGAGGTCCCCGGAGGGTGAATTTAGTGACGCTATCCACACACATGCAAATTTCAGGCTTGAAACGTCCAGTATTTACTCAAAATATTAATGTCCAATAATTATTGCCAGCATCAAAAAATCAAGAACATTCTGCATTTCATTAAAGGCTGGGAAGGACCATTTAATTCTGTCTCATACCCATTCACTATCATTCACAAGATGAGTATGGTTTTCGTGCTTAAAAAAAATGGCTCCAGGTAATGAAAACCCACTAACGACTTTTCAGGTGCGAAAAAGATTTGAAATAAAATAACTGAAACAAGACGTTGAGAATTAGACTGATGAAAGTCATGAGTGAGTGAATTGTGTCTTGGTTTCAAGTATTAATTTTTTATGGGTTGAAGACAGATGTTCTGCTTAACCCTTTACCCAACGTAACGGCCAAAACCGGCCAGCGTTATTCTAAAAAATCGATAATTAATTTTCATTATTTTTTAATAAAAAATATTCTTGAATAGCCAATTTCATTTTTTGTCTCAAAAACATAGGTTATGACCCCTCGTTGGAACGAGCTCTTTGAGCTCGTTCCAACGAGGGGTCATAACCTATGGTTTTGAGACAAAAAATGAAATTAGCTATTCAAGAATATTTTTTGCAAGTGTCGTCTGCTTTTCAGGTTAGGTAAAGGGTTAAACCAGGTACATGTGTATTTCCATTCAGGTTTTAGGTTCATGCTTTGCTTATGACATAAGAAAAAGTGAAATACTCACAGTTTCGGAAGTCACATTTTCAACCAAGAGATTTTCATTAGTAACCACTTGTGTCTGGCTTATAATTTTCTGCTTTTATGGATGATCCATACAGCTGAAACGGTTAACCGACTAATCGATTAATCAATGATCAACATCTTGATCGTTCCAAAAAGTAATTGATCAATTAACAGTTACTTTTGAACTACTGTATTATATGGGTTAACAAAGGAACAAACAGCTCTATGATCCATGCACTTGTGAAGATGATGTGTATTGTGTGTGAACAACTTTTTACATACGGAATTGGGAGGCAATGTCAGTACCCAATTTTCCAAATCCATATGAGGGCTTTGTCTGGAACAGATGTTACTGTGATGTGCGGTGTGAGTGGAGGCTATAGGAAGGCAATTAATTTTGTTTGGGTTTTTGTTTCAACATAAAAAAAGCAGATTCGTGAAGAATTCTGTTCTTTTTCTTGATTTTTCTTGCAAAACATCCATGGAAAAATGTCTGAAAATTGGAAAATTGCATCCATTTTCAAGGAGTCTTTGTCTGAGAAGCAAAGTATTTTTTTTTACATGACCTCAGCCACAGAAAAGGGGAACGCAAGTAAACCAAGGATATATGGAGGTAGTACAACACACATGGAATACTCAATGACATATCTTTGGTTAGCTTGCATTACCTTTTCAGTTTCTGCCAGGTGGTTTTGGGGGATTAATTTAGTTTTGCTGGGCAGATGGTATCGAAAGAAATTTGTGGATTTGAACCACCGGGATGCAATATTATCAGCAGCCTTTCTCATTCTGGAGCATTTAGGAAATTTAAAAAAGAGATGCTCTCAATACATAGAATGACACGCGTGTGTGAATGGGTTAATCGATATGGCACGAGTGCCAGCGCAAAAGGATAGAACGAGAGGCCGCAGGCCTCGAGTTTTATCCTTTTGCGATGACACAAGTGCCATGTGGATTAGCCCATTCACACAAGCATGTCGTTCTGTGTTTATTACATGCCTACACATCTATAAAACAATTATTAGAAGGACACTCAACAATTCATATGATAATTATCACCAAAAAGAACCCATCTTGTCGCCAACTAAACTTGCGAAGGGAACCCGTGTTACACTTTCGTCCTCTGAGTTTTAATGTGTTCTATGCGCCTACTGGCACATAGAACACATTGGAACTCAGGGGACGACTTTTAACTATCGCTGGGGATTGAAACGATTTGTAGAAAATTACAGTGATATTTCCCTTCTTTGTAAAATAGTCTGTCAACGATTTCCATTCCACACATGCGCAGAACAGATTTTTATTTTCCGCACGGTTTAGTGTTGCTGCAGATGGGGATTTCAACGAACAGGCATGTAATAAAAAAGATTTCTGCTGACATGCTGTATGTAAAATTAAGCATTGAAGTCTTCTGAAATTGATTGTTATCTCATGTTTTGTCCAAATAAATCCTTGTCTACTAAAATATCACATTTAACAGATTCTAAATGATGCCAAAGAAATCGTTTGTCGGCAATCACTGTATATTATTAATTTGTTAAAAATATCATGGGGCATTGCAACCTGGAAATAAGAAGACTGTCATCTGCAAAATGAGGTCCCCAGAGGGTGAATTTGCACAGCAGAGTAGCAACACTAAATTTACCCTCTGTGAACCTCAGTATGAGTCAAGGTCTCAAACCTAAAATAGAAAGAGGTACACAGAGGATAAATTGGCCCAGTGTATGGGATAGCATCAGCAACCCCCCCCCCCCTCCCTCTGGGGACCTCATTCTGCAAATGACAGATTGCTAATTTCCAGGCTTGGCTCAGGCATTGATTAAATCCATGTCACAGGGTAATCTGTTCTGTTTTATTAATGTTACCCTTCAAATTATTTAATCTGATCCTATTATCAACTTGGATGCTAAGGCCACAAGTAGACCCCTTTGAATATTTGGTATTCAAAATGATATTCGTTTTGTTCGAATATCTATCTGATATCTTCAATATTTTTTTCAATGTTCTTGTTGTTGAAATGCAACGGATATCAGCGCAAGTTAAATTTATGGTTAAATTATCTACAAATGTTTTAAAGCGTATCGATTATCTCAGCACAAAAAAACACATGTATCCTATAGTCTGTAGTGTTACAATAACCAGGTTATAGAAATAATGGTTCTAGAAATCTTCAAGTGTCAACAGTGTCATATACTCTGCAGTCAGTTGGATCATTGAGTCATTGCAAACACGCAACATTTATTATTAACCCTTTACCTAACCTGAAAAGCAGACGACACTTGCAAAAATAATTCTTGAATAACTTATTTTTTTCATTTTTGTCTCGAAAACATAGGTTATGACCCCTCGTTGGAACGAGCTCGATGAGCTCGTTCCAATGAGGGGTCATAACCTATGTTTTTGAGACAAAAAAAAAAATAATGAAAATTAATTGGCGATTTTTTAGAATAGCGCTGGCCGGTTTTGGCCGTTACGTTAGGTAAAGGGTTAAAACAACAGTCTATTTCCAATTACGTGGTGACTGTTTCAACAAATAAACTGGTTGTTATGCCCCAGTGTATCTATTGAAGCCCTTTGTCCATCTCTCCATACAAGCGTTTTGCATTGTAATTTCAAAGCCATTGATCGGATTTGGTTCTCCTTTGGTATGCTGATAGACCCACAAAGGGGAACTGATATGCACAAGCAACAGGTTCCATCCGGTAATTTTCTCCAGAGTTATGGTGCTTTTTCACTTTTTGGACTGAGACGAATTTTTTGTTTTCACTCCTTTGATTTTTCTGTCCAACAATACTTTTAAGGCTACTTCAAACATGCTGATGGTTTGGGTGCAGTGGCCCACGCTTTGCGTAGCTTTTGTTTCATGACATAATTGGAGTTCTTTGAACTTCCTCATATTTTAAATTGACCCAGACTTACTGAGACGTACAGAGAATTTGGTTATTTGTGCAGTAAATAGAGAGTAATCACTTGACTGGACTGGTTACATGAAATAATTCATGAGAGGTGAAGGATATTGTACAAACACGAGTGTGCGAATAAGCACAAGTGTTTTACAATATAGTCCCTCGCCGCGAATGAATTATTTTATGCAACCAGTCAAGCGATTACTCTGTTTATTACTTTTCATTATTGACGATAATTATATTGTTTAACCCTTTATCTAACATAACGCCCCCGTGGAAACCCCGGAAAGTGAAGCAGTGCTTGTTTACTGTGGTAAACAAGCTCTGTTTCACTGGTAAAATAGGACCCAGTCACTAATGCTTGGGGTGCAAGTCCTCTAAAATAGGCAACATGGGGTATAAACGATTGACTAACCTTGACTTTATCTCCATGTTGTGGTCATGATTAGCCATTGTGCAGAAGTATGTGACCTTAAACAACAATAAATAAATAAATAATCTAACATAACGGCCAGCGCTATCCCCAATTATCACCAATTAATTTTCATTTTTTGTCTCTAAAACATAGGTTATGACCCCTCATTGGAACGAGCTCATCGAGCTCATTCTAATGAGGGGTCATAACCTATGTTTTTGAGACAAAAAATGAAAATAATAGCTATTCAAGAATTTGTTTTGCAAGTGTCGTCTGCTTTTCATATTAGGTAAAGAGTTAAAAAAAAACAAAACAATGAAGTCCCCATTACATCCACGGCAAAGCGTCTTCGTTTGTGTGCACGGATACATGACACAATTGTTGATTGCATAATTCACTTGTGAAGTTATTGTTTATAATCAAACCCGGAAATCCCAGTAAATCACACTTTGGAAAGTAATAAATGTAGCAGAACAGCAGAATGTTTGTGTGAATATGCCCACCAGCGAACTCACATTATCAACAAGCCTAGAAATAAGCAATCTGTCATTTTCAGAATGAGGTCCCCCACAAGGTGAACTTGCTGATGCTATCCCATACAGTGGGCCAATTTATCCTCTGGATACCTCCCTTCTGTTTAGACTTGAGACCTTGATACAGACTGAGATTCACAGAGAGTAAATTTTGTGATGCCACCCTGCTGTGCAGGATAGCATCACCAAATTCCCTCTCTTGGGATCTCACCCTGCAGATGACAGTCTGCTTATTTCTAAGCTTGATTATCAAATTCTAGTCTGTCTATGTGGAAAAGACAAAATATACACAGAATGACATGTGTGTGAATGGTTTAATCGATATGGCATGAGTGTCAGCGTGGAAGGATAAAACGAGAGGCTCAGGCTTGGCAATTTCAGGAGAGCGATTTTTTAGCTCTCCTTACTGCCCCCTGAAAGAATTAAGGAGAGCGAAAAATTGCCCTCCTAAATATTTTGGTCTGGGATGATTGAGATTACATGTATTATGCTCACATTAAATTTTTGTTGTAAAGCAAAAATGTAATTTAACTTCGAAGTCACATAACATCACGTAATTTCATTTTGAAAGTGGTTTAGTGGTAAAAGGTAATGGCTTCAACCATACCCAAGCACAGTTGCAATCATTTGAAGCAAAATGAGTCACAGCAATTTTTTTTTTCTGTCAGTTTCAAGTTCAACAACTGACATCACAGTTTGAGGGGTAATTATTCAAGGAATATTGACACTATAATATACTACCATTACTACTATCTTGTCACTTGAAGCACTTGCACCAGGATGTGACTGTAGATTCAAGCAGACCTGTTGTCCAAGAAAGTCATACGCCTACCACTACCACCTTCAACCCCCCTTGGGAGGGTTGAAGGTGGTAGTGGTAGGCATATGACTTTCTTGGACAACAGGTCTGGGTACACACACAGGTCTTGTCAAGTGTGTGTTCGGTTGTTGAGTGAGACATCTAGATGTCTAAGAGATTTCACTTTACCTTAGTAAAGTTAATAAAATCACTGATGTAGTCTGTTGGTTTCAGTTTCAATGACTTCGTTCAACTGGATGCTTAAAATGCTGTGTAAAGCTATTTGCTCTCCTAAGCTGATTGAGGAGAGCGATTTTTTGCCCTCCTGCATTTTTCAGAATGCCAGGCCTAAAGGCTGCAGGCCTCACCTTTTATCCTTCCACGATGGCACACATGCCATATCAATACACTTAATCACATACGAGAGTCATTCTGTGTTTGTTACATGCCTTCATGTCTATAAAAACAATTATTGGAAGGACATTACGCTACGCATTTTTATCGCCAACCAAATTTGCGAGGGGAACCCATATGACTATTTCGTCCCGTGAGTTCCAATGTGTTCTATATGCCTACTGGCAAATTGAATACATTTGATGGGGGTGCAGTGGTTCAGTAGGTAGAGGTGCAGGTTGCAAGCCGAGAGGTCCTCAGTTCGCATCCCACCTGCGGCAATCGCGTTGTGTCCTTTGGCAAGACACTTCACCCCCATTGCCCACGTGGGGGCACAGTGACGCCGTGTACTAAGGCGTACTGCACGTCGATGGTGCACCTGTCTTCAACCATTGCTAATCCTGATTGTGTGGAGTTAGTATGTTGGTGAGCTGACAGTTGCTCGTCGTTGCTCGGTGGTTCTCTCCGGATACTCCGGCTTCCTCCACCCGTAAAACTGTCGCGGTCATGATTAGCTATTTTGCAGAAATATGTGACCTTAAACACCAATAAATAAATAAATAAATAACACATTTGATGGAACCCAGGGGCCGATTTTCAGCTATTGCTAGCGATTTGTAGAAAATTCTAGTGAAATTTTTCTTCTATTTAAAAATAGTCTATCAATGATTTCCGTGCCGCACATATCTGCGGAGCATATTTTCATTTTCTGCATGGTTTAGTGTTGCTGAAGATGGGGTTTACATATTTTCATTTTCTGCATGGTTTAGTGTTGCTGAAGATGAGCTTTTCAGAAACTGATGTCAGATTCTGGTGTTATCAACTCAGAAGCAGTGAGATACTTAGTTTGTGGTTATGCTGCATCTTATTTTCACTCATACTATACATATTGAGCAAGACGCCTGCTTACTTCCAAGATTTTTTCTCCGCATTCACATGGTTTATGATATTGACATGATCTAATTGAGTGAAGGATTCTGCACATTGATTGTGATTATATGCACATGTATCTCAAACTACTTTCACATGTTAAAGTTACATGAAAGTTTTCACTTCACTTCATTCGACATATACACGGCAATTGAGACTATGCGCGGCACCCTGATGATTTTTACACAATTGAACAGGCTTCACAGCAATTGCTGTACAAAACACCAGTTTTCCACAGCAATTTTTTTGCCGAGGAAACCAGGATGATTTACCAGGACTGAATACGATTTGCAGGGAAATGTTTGATGGAGCATTTGTCTTCAACCAGTGCTAACCCTGCTCATGTGGAGTTAGTAGGTTGGGGAGTCTGGCTCTTGCTCGTCATTGTTCTGTGGATCTCTCTGGGTACTCTGGCTTCCTCCACCCATAAAACTGCCTGACGCAAGGTGACCCTGGCTGTCGAAAGTGTCGTTAAATCCCAATAAATATATATAAATAAAAAAAATAACTTAAGCCCTAGCACTCTAGTAGTGCAACAGTATTTTCTCCAATCACTCCGTTTTTCTTTTGTTCATCTATAAATTTAACCAATTATATCTTGAGCTTGATGAGCTCGTTCCAAAGAGGGGTCATAACCTATGTTTTTGAGACAAAAAATGAAAAAAATTAGTTATTCAAGAATTTTGTTTCAAAGTGTCGTCTGTTTTTCATGTTAGCTAACGGTCTAAACTCCAATAAATAAATAGTTCAGTACTCAGTTCTTGCAAACTATTTTTTGTCGATAAATTCGATACGATGTGATGGGGTCTTTCCTCGTCTTTAATTAGCATGTGCCATACTCAAGCCAGGAAAATAAGCAGACTGTCATCTGCAAAATGAGGTCCCCGGAGGGTGAATTTAGTGATGCTACCCTGCACAGCAGGGTAGCATCACTAAATTTACCCTCTGTGAACCTCAACCTGAATCCGGGTCTCAAAACTAAACAGAAAGAGGTTCCCAGGGGATAAATTGGCCCATTGTATGGGATAGCATCATCAAATTCACCCTCTGGGGACCTCATTCTGCAAATGTCAGACTGCTTATTTTCAGGCCTGACCATACTCCCAAATTGTTCAGGCTGGGTCCCCAACAGTCTGAATCTGGTATTCCTGCCCCTTCCATTTATAAGTACCAATTTCGAAATCTAGTCTTGTTAGAAAGTTGACGATTCCCAGCAAAAGCAAATCAATATCTATGACTCAATGCAGACAAAAATGGTTGGCCAGTAAAAATTAGGGGGATGTCATACCCTGCTACACCCCACCCCACCCCTTTCAGTTATGCCCCTGACTGCAGTTAATTTTCTGGTTTCATCTAATACTTCTTCAGAGTACTCTAATTTTACTTTCCTAAAAATAACACAAAAATTATCTGCAGGTCCATTTTCCTGTTAATTGGTGGAAAAAGATATGTCTCGGTTAATAGGTACAGTTAAAACTAGAAGTCCTGTCACGAACTGTGATCTTATCTAGGCTTAATTGGGCGTAGGAATTGCGCGCAATAACCATAACTAATGGCAGCCAAAGCATGGCAGGTTCTCCTGGTTACTCATTGCAAACACAGGCAATGTTTCTGCCAATGGACCTCCGGGCCACATGTACAGAATTTGATAGCCTTACTGTGGTCATAACGCATAGAATAATGTGCAGATCGACGTGCTATTTGTGCACATTTCTTGATGGGACTTCTAGTTTTAACTGTATACTGAATGTCCTTTTATTTCATAAAAAGCAATGTTTTTTACCAATTTTATCCCCTCCAAAATGAAGTTTGCACCATCTAGCAGTAGGGTCCATCCATCTAACCGTACGTCGTCTAGGACGTACAGTTAGACGAATGGACCCTACTGCTAGATGGTGCAAACTTCATTTTGGTGGGGATAAAATTGGTAAAAAACATTGCTTTTTCAATCCATAACAAGTTTAGACTTATGCACCTTTGCCAGTGCTTGTCGGATTTGAATGATCTCATGTGCTGATGGACCATCACAGGGGAAGGGGAGGATATTCACAAGTAACATGTTTTGTACAATCATTTCTCCTAGAGTTATGGGTTTTTTCCAACTTGGAAAATTTGAATTTTCCTGGTTTCTGGTTAGTAAACCACTTCTCCACTTTGGATACCTGTGGTGTTGCACCTTCCCCTAATGATACCCCCCCCCCCCCCCCCGCAAAGTTTGGGGGGGTATATAGGAATCACCCTGTCCGTCCGTCTGTCCATCCTTGTAAGCGCAACTCCTCCTAAATCGTTTGAAGAATTTTCATGAGACTTTACACAATGGAAGAACTCCATATGCAGATGTGCATGAAACAATATAATTCCATTCCGACATTTCCAAGCGGAGATAATCTAACTTATACCGTCTGTCCATCCTTATAAGCGCAACTCCTCCTAAACCGTTTAAAGAATTTTCATGAAACTTTACACAATGGAAGAACTCCATATGAAGATGTGCATGAAGCAATATAATTCCGTTCTGACATTTCCAAGGGGAGATAATCTAACTTATACCGTCTGTCCATCCTTATAAGCGCAACTCCTCCTAAACCGTTTAAAGAATTTTCATGAAACTTTACACAATGGAAAAACTCCATATGAAGATGTGCATGAAGCAATATAATTCCATTCGGACATTTCCAAGGGAAGATAATCTAACTTATACCGTGTGTCCATCCTTGTAAGCGCAACTCCTCCTAAACCGTTTGAAGAATTTTCATGAAACTTTACACAATGGAAGAACTCCATATGAACATGTGCATGAAGCAATATAATTCCGTTCTGACATTTCCAAGGGGAGATAATCTAACTTATACCGTCTGTCCATCCTTGTAAGCACAACTCCTCCTAAACCGTTTGAAGAATTTTCATGAAACTTTACACAATGGAAGAACTCCATATGAAGATGTGCATGAAGCAATATAATTCCGTTCTGACATTTCCAAGGGGAGATAATCTAACTTATACATTTCAGGCGTGTGGGGGGGGGGGGGGGGTATCACTTTGTGAGTTTGCTCACAGTACCTCTAGTTGAAGTATGAGAATATTATGAGATGTAACAACATGCATTCAAACCCCAGACATTTCCAGCATGTTTCCAGGAGATGATTTGAAACTTCTACTTTTCAGCACTTCTGCTTTTCATTCACTTACCTCTTTTCATTGTTGATGTTGTTATCATTACTTCTAATCACTGTAAGTAATTGTTAATCTTGTCATTACATTTCTCACTTCTTGTACATTTTTTATTTATAATAATGTTTTGGATAAAATGATACTGTCGGAATAGTTTGTGTTGTTTCATAGTGAGAACACCGTGGTTTAACTTGCGATAGTTCCCACAAGCCCTTGAAAGTGCTTGAATGTCAGAATTGAGATTCCAGAACTAAGTGATTGAAAATAAACCTTTTTGTAAAAAAAAAAGTCTGCAAAAGTTTTTGAAAAATATATAATGGTAATTGTTCAGCTGTTTTGGTCATCATGTTTTTATAGATGTAGTTTGATCCTGTCCTGTGTTATCTATTGTATCTCCCCGTGGGAACCATGGGAAGTGAAGCAGTGCCTGCTCACTGCGGTAAACAGGCTCTTTATTACTAGTAAAATAGGACCCAGTTACCAATGCTCTCTCTCTAAAATGCGCAACATGGCTGATTAACTCTCACCCCTAGTCTTGAGTTGATACTCATGTTGTGGTCATGATTAGCCATTGTGCAAAAATATGTGACCTCAAACACCAAAAATTAATAATCTGGTGCATCCACGTGCTAAACACTCCACTCCAAACATGCTGCTTGCCGATATTCCATCCCAGGACAGGATTTCTATTGCCACGAAAATAAGCATAATTTGAACACAATAATCAAATTCCTGCCCTCTGTAAATTGAATGGACTTTTTACCAATGATTTCTGGAGTTAAATGTGGATAGATTTTTCATAAAATCTAGTCATGGCTGCTGTAAAGCAACCATGACTAAATTTGAAAAATATTTTGAAAATACTCCCAGGTGAAGAGTTAATCTTGATACCCAAGAGGGAGCACGGTGGCACTGTGTACTTTTGTCGCCAGCTCATTGACTTGCCTTCAAACACTGCTTACACTCCATGTGTGCAGATAGCAAGTTTGAGAGTCTGACAGTTTCTTATTGGAGATTAGGGCTGTCAAGGTTAATCGATTATTGATCGGTCATGGCAAAATCGATTAGTATTTTTCGTTGTCGAATAATCGGTAAATTGTATCCCGTTTTAGATGGAAAAAACTATTGTTTCTAAAGGTATTGAGTTAAGAACATCGATGTCAAACCCCAAGAAGCCGTTGGAAGCATTTGTCTTCCAGGTACATGTACATTCATGAAAGCTTTGATGTTCTGAATCTTTGAACCATCAGTGTAATAATCAAGACCGGTCGGCAGTTGCAAAGATCGCAACTGCCGACCGGTCTTGATTATTACACTGACGGTTTAAAAGTTCAGAATATCAAAGCTTTGAATGTACCTAAAAGTTGATTGTCTTCGTTGTTTACTTGAGGTAGGTCAGTTGACTTGAACTTCATTTTTATCGACTTCAAAGAGAGGGAGAGGGGGTGGGGGGTCATCTAGGTACGATTAATCGATTATTATCGATTATTTGCGACGATTAATCGATTCCTAAATTGAAAAATCGTGACAGCCCTGTTGGAGATCAGTGGTTGTCTCTAGGCACTCGTGATTTCCACCACCCGTAAAGCTGTCTGGCACGATATGTAGAAAGTGTTTTTAACTCTCAACCATCTGACTATTTTTAAACCATTTTTCATCAGATCTAGTCATGGCTGCTGTAAAGCAGCCATGACTAGATCTGATAAAAAATTCATAAAAATTTGACTCAACAAATCAATGGTCCAAAGGTTGATACAATTTGGTGGGGGAACTTTTTATGCTCCGAAATTTTTTTTCAGGGGCACATAGTGTTTGTCATTGCCATCCATCTGTCCATCTGTCAAACTATCCATCTGTCCATTCGTCAGGAAGATTATCGTGTCAGCTCCATAACACTGAGATGCTTTGTTGCATTTTGTTGAAACTTGGCATACATATTGTTTATGGGGAGGCGACGTGTGGCACACAAAATTTTGTTTGTTTGATGGAGGTCAAGGTCACAGATCAGGGTCAACTGTCTGCCGGGAAGATTTTCGTGTCCACTTCATAACTCTGAGTTGCTTTCTTGGATTTTCTTGAAACTAGGCATACATGTTGCTTGTGGTGAGATGTGTCGCACACATTTTTTTTTTTTGTTCACTGGAGGTCAAGGTCACAGATCAGAGTCAACTGTCCATCAGGAAGAATTTTGTGTCCACTCTGTAACTGAGATGCTTCAATGGATTTTGTTGAAACTTGGCATACATGTTGCTTATGGGGAGATGAAATGTCAAGCACAAATTTTGTTTGTTTGTTGGAGGTCAAGATCATCTGTCTGTCAGGACAATTTTTCATGTCCACTCCATAACTCTGAGATGCTTTGTTGGATTTTGTTGAAACTTGGCATACATGTTGCTTATAAGGGGCAATATGTTGCACACATATTTTTAGCTCATCTTGATAAAGTCAAGCTGAGCTAATCTCATCTCTCTCCATCCGTCGTCCGTCAACACCATGTTTTTGTCTTCTCCAAAGCCACTGGGCCAATTCAAGTGAAAGTTTGTGTGAGTAATGGTCCCGAAGGGGCATTGCATTTTTGTTCAACTAAACATGCCCAGCCCCATAGGGAGGGAGTGTGGGAAAATGCTCCAAAATATTTTTAGTCGAGTTTTGACGAAGTCAAACTCGACTTATAGTTTGATGAAGTGGCGGCGGGCGTAAACAATTGGTTTCCGGGCAGTAACTTTAGTTCTATTTGATGCACCTTTACCAAAATTATACCAGAGGTTACCCTATAGGAAAGGAAGACACCTATCGATTTCAGAGTCGCGCGCCCCAAGGTCAAGATCACTGTTACTATAAATAGAATATTTTGTGACAAATTGGTTTCCGGGCAATAACTTTAGTTCTATTTGACGCACCTTTACCAAACTTATACCAGAGGTTACCTTTTTGGAAGGGAAGACACCTATTGATTTCGGAGTCTGGGACTCTAAGGTCAAGGTCACTGTTACTAAAAATAGAATATTTTATGACCAATTGGTTTCTGGGCAATAAATTTAGATCTATTTGACGCACCTTTACCAAACTTATACCAGAGTTTACCCTATAGGAAGGGAAGACACCTATTGATTTCGGAGTCTGGTACTCTAAGGTCAAGGTCACTGTTACTATAAATAGAATATTTTATGACAAATTGGTTTCCGGGCAATAAATTTAGTTCTATTTGACGCACCTTTACCAAACTTATACCAGAGGTTACCCTACAGGAAGGGAAGACACCTATTGATTTCGGAGTCTGGGACTCCAAGGTCAAGGTCACTGTTACTATAAATAGAATATTTTGTGACAAATTGGTTTCCGGGCAATAACTTTAGTTCTTTTTGACGCACCTTTACCAAACTTATACCAGAGGTTACCTTATAGGAAGGGAAGAGACCTATTGATTTCGGAGTCTGGGATTCCAAGGTCAAGGTCACTGTTACTATAAATAGCTTATTTCTTCAGAATTTAATGTCAAAACTCGACTTCTAGATCTGTGATCCTCTTGCTGGATTTTTAAAATCTTCTCATGAACTAGTGTGTACAATGACTAGATATTTGCTATGAAGTTTCCTTTTGAGGTGTAGAATCAAGTTTGTTCAAACAAAGTTCGTGAAACAATATTTGGCTTTGTAATGGGAGGGGTAAGATATTTGGCCCCGCACAAAATTTCTATTTTCTGAACCGATGGTTCGGTTTGAACCAAATTTGGTATGTGGTATTATTGGGTCATATGTACTTGACCCCTGCAAAAAAAAAAAAAAATTCCCGCATCCCCATGGGAACCATGGGAGCTAAAAATAGAAATATTTTCAAACGCCCATATATCCCAAACCACATGGAACAGAGAGCTGTTATTTGGTATGAAGTATCCTTAGGACCAGTAGAATTGAATGGTAAAAAATAATTGCCATTGGTTATGTTAGGGTGTTCTGTTATGGGCATCGAAAAAATGCTGAGTCAGTCTCAGTCAGCATATTTTCAAAAATTAATTTTAAAAAGCCTTTTCTCCAGAACCAATCATGAGAATATTTAGATATTCGGTATACAGCATTCATAGGGGGGTCAGATACAAGTTTGTTAAAATAAAGCCCATTGGTTCATAATTGGGCTGAATACAGGAGCCCAAATTTTTAACATAGGGTAATATGGGGAATATACTTTGAAAATCTTATTCAGAACCACCAGTCAGAATCTTTTAATGTCTGGTATACATCATTGTTATGAGGGTCAGATTCAAGATTGTTCAAACCAAGTCCCTAGGTTAATATTTGGGCTTCCTACGGAAGCCTAAATTTTAACTTTGTTCAATATGGGGGATAATTTTTAAAAATCTTCTTCTTCAGATCCACCAGTCAGAATGCTTTCATATTTGGTATACGACATCTCTGGGGGATCAGATTCACGTTTGTTCAAATCAGATCCTTAGGTATATATTTGGCCTCGCTATGATAGCCCAAATTTTTACTTAGTGTGATATGAGGAAATTTCTTTAAAAATCTTCTTCAGATCCACCAGTCGGAATACTTTCATATTTGGTATACAACATCTCTAGGGGGGTCACGTTCCAGTTTGTTCAATTCGAGTGCCTGGGTTAATATTTGGGCTCCATATGCGAACCTGAAATTTAACTTAGTACAATATGAAGGAATTTCTTCAAAAATCTTCTTCTTCAGATCCACTATTCAGAATGCTTTCATATTTGGTATACAACATCTCTAGGGGGGCCAGATTCAATTTTGTTCAAATCGGTTCCATAGGTTAATATTTGGGCTTGCCATAGTTGCCTGAATTTTAACTTAGTTCAATATGAAGAAATTTCTTTATACTTTCTCTTCTTCAGATCTAACAGTCAGAATGCTTTCATATTTGGTACACATCTCCAGTAAAGTCAGATTCAACTGTGTTCAAATCGAGAGCCTGGGTTAATATTTGGGCTCTCTATGGGAGCTGGAATTGGCTGTTTTGCTGAAGAATTAAAAATTTTGTATTCAGTGCACCCTCTAGAGGTGTGTAACAAAGATTAATCCACATTGGTTGTATCAAGGGGCTTCATAGGGGTGCTCTACATTTTACATTATGATCAACTGAAGAAAAGTCATGATGCCCGGATTATTTTTGTCACTCCTGAGGGACTCAATGATTGACGGTGTAGCCTATGGAGATGGATTGCTTAATGTAGACTCATTCTTGGACTCTGTTTATATTGTGTTCTGTTCAAGATGAGTGCTTCTTGTTTTTGTTCAATGGAGGTCAAGGTCGCAGATCAAGTTCATTGCCACATCGGGGGCAAAGTCACTTCCAAGTGACAATCTCGTGTTGTTAACCCTTTACCCAACGTAACGGCCAAAACCGGCCAGCGCTACTCTAAAAAATCGCCAATTAATTTTCATTATTTTTTCATTTTTTGTCTCAAAAACATAGGTTATGACCCCTCGTTGGAACGAGCTCGTCGAGCTCGTTCCAACGAGGGGTCATAACCTATGTTTTTGAGACAAAAAATGAAAAAAAATAGTTATTCAAGAATTTTTTTGCCAAGTGTCGTCTGCTTTTCATGTTAGGTAAAGGATTAAATGTACTCAACATTTACTTATTTTAGCGGCTCGAGATTGAAAGAATTAAACTCCAATAGATAAACATAAACTGTACTAAGAAAATTGAAGAATAGTTAATAATTATCCATTAATGGCGACCTATGTGGGGGTGTGGTGGTTGTGGTTACGGCATTGAATTTCAAACCGCATGGTCCAGGGGTGCCTGCATTGTGTCCTTGGGCAAGGGACTTCATCCCTATTGTCCACGTTGGGGCACGGTGGCGCTGTGCACTAAGGCATACTGCACGCCGATGGTGAACTTTTCTTCAGCAATACGAACCCGGCGTGTGCGGAGTTAGTATAATATGTTGGTAGCCTGAAAGTTGCTGTCCGCTACTCAGTGGTTCTCGCCGGGTACTCCAGCTTCCTCTGCCTGTAAAACTGTCCCACACGAGGCGACCCTGACTGTCTGAAGTGTCATTAAATCCAAATTAATTGATGTGTGGATGGTGGCGGTATTCCCATTTCATGTTTTAGATGGGTATTCTCAGCGTTCTTTGAGCAAACTGATTCCATATGGTGACATGGGATCTGAGGTGGATGCCCTCTTAAGTGGTCAGCATAGGTATCAGCGATTGGATAACCTTTACCTCAAACCTATGTTGAGGTAGTGTTGTAGCAAAAGATGCTGAAAATTACATTAATTACTTTCCCGCTGCTGGCGGATATTCCTGCCGAGGAAAACGGTCTATGACAAGATTTGATGAGAAATATTTTTAAAAATACTCGGCAGGTAAGAGTTAAATATCAATAAACAAATATGACGAAACATTTTCTGAGCAAGGTCATATGACCATTCAGATTCAGTTCAGTGGATCGGGTATAGTGGATAATTTGAGGGCTGATCCACTGTGCCCGATCACCATTATTGACCTATATTTGGATTTCAGTTATTGTGATGGAAAATGTTATGAGCGATTGAGTCGGTAAATATGAAATTAAAGTGTAGTAGTATTGAATTAAGGTATGTGGCGTAGATTCTAGAATTGATGGCCAAAGGCAAATTTCTGATTTAGTTCCAGAGGTGGATGCTGAAATCTTGTACATTTATTTAGCCAATGATGATATAGAGAGCGCCTGGGCTCTGTGATTACGTCATTGGACTTCAAACCGAAAGTCCCACGGTTCGATCCCCGTCGACAGGGGTAACTCTATTGTGACCCTGGGCAAGGCATTTAGTTCCAATTGCCCACATGTCGATACGGTTGCGCTATATACTGAGGCGTACTACACGATGAGGGTGCACCTGTCTTCAACCCTGCTTGTGGGAAGTCTGACAGTTGTTCGGTGATTCTCTCCCGGTACACCGGCTTCCCCCACCATCAAAAGTGTCTGACACGAGGTGGCCTTACTGTTGAAAATGTCTTTGAACCCCAATAAATAAATAAATATCCAGTAGTCGAAGATAGATGTGGGCAAGGTACCAACTGTAGACATTGAAGCAAAGTTGCCCCAATAGATGAAACATGCTGGAATTGCAGAGTGGCTTGACGCATGTTTCCATCGGTTTGACTGATCACTCAGCATACTCCTCTGAGTGTTCACCTTTTCGGGTTATTGTTGCGTTTCTGACACTGCCAGGTCCTTCTGCATTCTTTTAAAGCTCAAAATCTACTTCATTTCAAATTTAAACCTGGTGTCATTCATCTTTCTGCACCAAATGTTGATTTGTTTTGGGCATAGCCAATACTTTCAGAATATACATTCAGTCTGTTAAAGAAATTTAACCTTTTTGCAGTCTAGTGGATTTTTAGGCTATGATTTTTAATATCAACAATTGGCCGTAGCGAGATCGCAAGTTGGTTATAGCTATTTATATGGGTGGAAATTATTTTAAGTTGGAAACAGCATGCCTTTCTATTCATATGTGTACGACATAGGCGCTATTTTCCGTAGATACGCCGCTGGATAAAAGTTTATAAAACTTTCTAATTCGACAATGAATGTTGTTACGTAATACACTGTTGAAAAGAGCCCCCAAGGTCCTATCCAAACAGAGTATTACCAGGATCCCCCCCCCCCCCCGTGGGGGGGGGGGGGTGAAGCAGTGTTTGTTTTCATTGGTAACCGAGCTCTGTTTTAGCGGTACAACTGGACCGGGTAACTTATGTCTGGAATGAAAGTCTTCTAAAAAGACGAACATGGGAAAACGATCGTCTGGACTTGACTTTATATCCACGACACGATTAGCCATGTGTAGAAATATGTGACCTTAAACACCAATAAATAAGTAATTTACCTGGTCTGTAGCCGGGCTAGGGGGTGGGGAGAAAATATTTTTCTACTGCCAATACCTCCCCCCCCCCCCCCCCCCCCCCCCACACACACACCCTTCATTTCTCTGGGTTAACATTTTGTGTCCCCACAGGTGAGAGTCTAGGGTTTTGCCCAGGGAAAAATAACTTTCAATGCCAGTTGGGGCAACCCAAGTACTTTTAGGTTTAAGTATCCAGAAAGTAAAGGAAACTTTTTGTTTCTCTAACTTTACATAAAAATTATCTTTCAGACCATTTTCATGTAAATTCGAGGTGTGTTCAATCTGTGATAGGAGCGGTTTAGCGCCGTTGGTCGTGCGTAAAATGGATACAGACATGTTCTAATTGACCGGC
Organism: Pictodentalium vernedei; assembly: GCA_031216915.1. Taxonomy (NCBI): domain Eukaryota; kingdom Metazoa; phylum Mollusca; class Scaphopoda; order Dentaliida; family Dentaliidae; genus Pictodentalium; species Pictodentalium vernedei. Next base: position 445,767,628 of record CM062289.1, on the reverse strand, counting down.
TTCCGGCAATTATGGAACGATAAGAGTGAATTTATCGGAAATTTGCGCACTTAGCCAATCAAGTGACACATTCAGAAAGAACAACGAGGTCAAATTTAAGTGACGAATTACAATTTGGAGTATACACTACTTAAAGTTTGCTACACGCTAAAAACTAAAGTGTTAAAAACTACACTTGAAGTGCTGTATTTAACACTAAGTGCTGAACTAGCACTTTGTTCAAGTGTAGTTATCCCAGGACTTGACAGGTGTTACAATAATGCCACTTGACAAGTGTAATGTAGCGACACTTAAAAGGAAACAACGCAGATGACGCGGATCAGGCTCGAACTCTCGAGCCTGATCCGCGTCATCTGCGTTGTGTCCTTTTAATTATGTACCCACCAAGCGCAAATCAAATTATGGACGATTGTGGAAGAACCACCAATGCTAGACACATGGGAAGTGCCATCCATTCAAGTTTCATATGTCTGACGATTGTAATGTCTAAGTGCTTAAAGCATTGCACTTTGAGTGTTAAAATCAAACCCTAAGAGTTAGAATGGGTTTAACACATTGAAAGTGTCAGTTTTAACACTTTAGTTTTTAGTGTGTAAGCACCAAATATTTGACACATCATTGTGAAATTTGCTTGTGGCATATTTGCTATATTTTTGGTGGATATGATTGAGGAATGTATTGAGATGGTCCCCAGTGTTTACATTTGTTCTTTTGACAGGCAGACTTTTCGTGACAGTCATGGAAAGCATGTACCCCTTGATTTTCATGATGTTTTCGTGTTCTGTCTACATGTACATGACATGTGTAGGGTATTCAATCTTCATTTCAACACACACCCTTGTGATTTAATGATTGAATATGGCAAATGTAAGAAGACGTTTGTCTGAAGCAGAAATGTGGCGGACTGTAGGGACGGTGGAGCAGGGGCTACCCATCGTCAGGTTGGTGAGGCCCTTGATGTGCACCATACGGAGCCTGGGCAAGATTTCAGCAGTTTGGCACACAGTAAGACGGCATGGTGGTGGCAGAGAGACAGGGCAACATCTGCAGCTGAAGACCGGTATTTGATCATTCAGGTCCGTAGGAACCGCTTTGTCACAGCAACCCAGCTTCGCAGTGACCTTCAGAATGTATCCGGGGTAAATGTTTCAACGTAGACTGTCCGGGCAAGGTTGCACGAAAGTGGTCTCCGATCGAGAAGACCATGTATTCGCATTCCGCTGTCCCAGAACCACTGCCAGTCACGATATGAATGGGCCATGGACCACGTTGGATGGACCAGAGAAGATTGGCGACCTGTCCTTTTCACAGATGAGTCAAGGTACTGCCTTGACCACACATATAGGCGTTCTAGGGTATGGAGAAGACCAGGACAGTGATTCCATGCAGCCAACATTGCTGAGCATGACCGCTATGGTGGAGGGTCAGTCATGGTCTGGGGCGGCATCAGCGACGTACAGAGCTCTGTGTCCCTGAACGTGGTACATTGACTGCACAGGGGAATATTGCTGACATCCTGGATGACCACGTCAGATTGTATGCATGTGCAGTGGGTGATAGATTCATTCTGATGGACGACAATGCCCGTCCCCGTGTTGCCCATTCAGTCAGGGAGTACCGACAGGTGGAGGGGATTGCTCTGATAAAACAAACCTCACCTATACGCTTTACCGACGTTTTTTAACGGCTCTCAAAGTGTGAAATCTCAAAATATCCGCCCAGATGCATGGAAATGGGGGTTTTGGGGCCCTGGAATTTAAAATTTTCGCAGGGCGGGCCGAACTATGGTTGTCCCGTCATACCGATGACCATTTCATCGCCCGATCCACCCCCCCCCCCCCTCCCACACACACTTTGAAAATCGTTCCGTCGCCCCTATACACACTGACAGTTTACATCCCATGGCTTAACAGTTGCCTTCTCTGGGCAAGCCAAGACTTTGTCTAGAAACAACTACCAATGTAATTAACCCTTTACCCAACGTAACGGCCAAAAACGGCCAGCGCTATTCGCAAAAATAGTCAATTAATTTTCATTTTTTTTTCATTTTTTGTCTCAAAAACATAGGTTATGACCCCTCATGGGAACGAGCTCGACGAGCTCGTTCCCATGAGGGGTCATAACCTATGTTTTTGAGACAAAAAATTGGTTATTCAAGAAATTATTTTGCA